>MU224363.1:4226336-4243815 GCA_018584345.1 Thuja plicata
GTATCAATGCCAAATGTTGTATTGAGAAAATCATCAGGCATCAGTCCATCATCCTCTTCCTCTCTCTTAGTAGTACCAAATGTGCATAGGGATCCACAAGAATGACAAAAATGACCCCTCACAGACTAACCATGGTCACCCTCGACTAGAGGAGTGACACATTGAATGAGAGTCTGTGTCAGAGCACTAATCATGCCTAGTGTGTCCACCTCCATGTGTTCCTTCACATTGGAAGGAATACTAACATGATCCACCTGTGGCTTGCCACTGGGCAATTTAGGTGCATTAGGGTCATGACGTGCCATTGGTCTATCAAATGATGATCCCCCACCTCTACCCTGAGACTCTAGAAAGTCAAAATAATTATGCACTTCCTTCAAGACAAACTCACAATAGAGTTTCCTTAGGAAATAGATAGGAACCTCATGATTGTTACATGGAGGGGAATCAAAAACTATCCACCATCTATCGTAAAAATTTGTTTTTATATCTTCATTCAAGCACCAATGAATTGGGATCCTCCTTGTTGTGGGTTTAAGAGTTTTAATTTCCCCTGGCTTTTTAAAAAGTTTGCCAATGTCATCTTTTGTGATCTCTTTTTTTTTACGTCCTTATATGATAATTTATTTGCATAATATTGTTTTTGTTCTTCTCTTTTTTTGTGCCATAAATTTAGTTGCCCACTAACTGAACCTACGTGGGTCAAGATCAATTCTAATGATTTTGAAAGTGTTCCCCTTCTAGGATTTGTACCAATAGAATCTTTTAAGCTCCTAATTAAAGATTCTATTTCTGTTTTCCCATTTTCTATTTGGTTTATCAAGTTTTCATGTGTTCCAAGAGGAGGTTTCTCAATTGGTGAGGGTGGCTGGGGTTAATTTTCTTGGTTATTTTTAGCATCCATTTGTTCATGAGGAGAATATGGAGGGTTTGGTTGAGGATTTTCTATGGGGATATCATTTCTTCCTGACAATTAAAAGAAAATCTATTTTAAAACTCTAATTAAACATAAAATTGAAGACAAGAGAATTTAACAATCAAATTTGAAGAAAAAACTAAAAATTAAACCTAAATTTCAAAGAAAATAACATTCATGGTTGTAGAATCACTTACCTCTTCTTCTAGTTCAACCTTGTTGACAGCATGGAGCCATTTTTGCTTCACTTTGATGGAGCAAGCCTCACAATGAATCATGTATGCGTTGTTATGAAGAGAAAAACAACAAAACCCAGCTTAAGAGAAGAAAAATGAGCCACAAAGTGGCTGCCCAAGCTTTTTATAAAAGAAATTAGGGCGCACACCCTATAGGGTGTGCACCCTAAGCATGGATGGGGGAAAAAAAGGTATGTGGCACCTTTTTGGTCCCCCATCTTGGTGCACATACCTGTCAATCCAAATTCAATCTTATATACAACTTTACAAGAGAGTATCAATACTATCAACTATTTGAATGCTTTGGAAGCAGAGAAGATTAAGTCTATTTATATCTTTTTTAGTTTGAGTGAATTTAACTCCTATGGTTGGGAGACCAATTGAACAAGAAGCCAGAAACATTAGGTTCCCACAAACTCCTTGATGATCAAACAATTCAATATAGGACATAATATCTCTACACACTCATATCTAAAATAGAAATTGAAATTCCTTCAATAATTGCAAAGGACTAACTCAAATGGATTGAACTCTTTTACCACAATTGAAACATAAACACTTATCTTTTATTAATTTTGAGAAAATACTACATTTGAGTCCATGTTGCAGTTGTGATCAAAACTAGAACAAAAATAATGTATGTCTATGTGTCTCTAGGTCACTCTTTCACATGGTCTTGGAATCCCCATTTATACAAAGTCCAAGGGATGCATACAAGCTTTAGACTGATGTTTCTCTTGATAACTAAAACCTAATCCTAAGATCAATAACTAAACATTAGTTACAATAAAGGAATGATTAATCATCCTTGTCAAGAATAGTTTGTCAAAAAATTAGGTTTCAACCATAATTGCTTAGTAAATCCATGATAATTCATTCTTCGATCATATTTATTTATCAAATATATTTTCTTCTGATCATGAATATCATCTCTGGCATGTTGAATAGCTTTATCATTTTGAACAGGAATGTCGACGTTGTCAAACATCTTCTCTTTATCATATATATTTGTAATAATTCCTCACAACGTGTATGCATATATTTATCTTCCTTAGTATCTCATGAAGATCACATTACTTTATCATTGAACAGATCCATAATCAACACCCTTGAAACCCTTCTTGAAGATGTCAATGATGTATAAAATGATAATAAAAACCCTAAGATAGAATACAAATAATATTAAAATATAAAATGAAAAAAAAAATCCTAGTCATCACTGCCACTCGGGTACTATGTCTTTTTATTGTCAAGGACACGTGTAAAGATCACGTAATGCCTTGAAGAGTAAAACTCGTGCATCTTCGCTTTGAGGCATTATGCTTGTTGTTGATGCAATCCGTGATTTAATAGGCGATCACATTTTGCAAACCTTTGTGGGCCTAGGATAGGTGTCATTCAGATGTAATGCCTTGAAGACTAAATAGCTTATATCTTTACTTTGAGGCATTATGCCCACCATTGATTTCTTCTAAACTTTACTAGAGTTTAATAGTAATTCCCTTTTCTTCATTGTGGGGAGTCTAGTAGGTCCAGGACACATGTTGGCTAGGCATGATTCCTTAAAGCTTAAAAATATACATCTCTTCCTTTCATTCATTACGCCAACCATAGATCATCGTCAACTTAACTGCTACTTAATCTCTAAAACTCTGCTTAATCTATCATATAAACCACCATGTAACCCTGTCATCTCATTTCAACCAAACTCAATCTGCCATTTGTATCCTTGTTGTCTCATCATTCAAAATGTCTACAGGCCCTGGACACGTGTCCATCAAGTGTGGTGCCTTAATGGATAGATTTTGAGAATCTTTTCTTCAAGGCTTTACATTGTTCGCTTCATTAAATGGGACCTTCTTGATCTTTACCTCAGTCTCTGACCTTATCCCTAATCCAGCTATAACCCTGGGTATCCGAATTCCTTTATGTCTCCAAGTTGCAAGATCATTTCCTTAACTCTGAGTTTGTTGCGAGATCACATGATAACCACAAGATCCAAGACATTATCAATAACCTGCATTAAATATCTAAGTCTTAAGAGCATATTCCATCTCCTTTTGAGATTATGTAACTAAGGGGATACATGCCAAGTCACTAAATAATAGAGAATATTTTGTTGTGATTGAAAGATTAGGAGACAACCATGAGATCAAAACTCGATCAATGACTGATAATTCATCCTTACAATCTCTACACTAATCTTGACTTCAACTTCCTTGACTATGATTCATTCTGAGATTCAGTGACTGAAATAAACTCCAATTAACTAGAATATTAGCTAACTCAAGGGTTTATTTTGATATTTCATGCCAGCCACAGGATTAGACTTGCAACAATAGCTCAGATCTTAATTTGGTAGGCCCATCTTTAACCTTATCTGACTTGATTGTAATCTTTGTCAGTATGGAGGTCACGCGACTAACTAGGAACTCAAAGTCACGAGATCATTTTGTAACCCTAAATTTTATCATGAGACTTCATGTTGTCCACAAGATCTGATCTAAATCAATATCTCACTCATAATCTCATGAACTTTGCTGACTTTTGACTTTGTCTCAAGACTTATCGAAAACCACAAGATCTGATTTGAATCAATGATCCTTGTTAAGTCTTTGAATCTTTCACTTAATGCCAAGACCATCTGGCCATCACATGACTAAGGAAAAAACCAAACCATGTCCTCAACTCTGAGTCAGATTACAAGATTACGTGACTAAAGTAATCTCGAAGTCACATGATGATTTTATTAACCCTTGGTTAATTACGAGACTTCATGAAAAACACAAGATCAGAACAAGATCAATGACTCACATTAAGTCTCACAAGAAGTAACTTAACCCTGAATCCATCTAGAGATGACGTGACTGAACAAAAAAATAGACCAAACTTTAACTCCTAGTTTATCTAGAGATCACAAGATAGATTGATTCGTTGAATCGCTAGATGTTTTGACTAACTCTGGTATCATCATGAGAGTTCACATATGTTACATAATCAAAAAAAATTCAATGGCTCATGTTAAGTCTCTAGATCAAATAAGATATTCCTTTTCCTTTCAGGTTCCCATAGCTGAAGCAATCTCTGAATCGCTAAATGAAAAGAATATTCCTTGTGGGCTGCGCGACTAAGAGATAACCAAGGAAATGTTAATGTGCACATGAATAATAAGATACTTAAGTTACTCAGAAAATTAAAAAGGAAATAGAACATGCTATGAACGAGCTAGGGTTTTAAGGAATTCAAAGGGTTTTATGAAAAAAATGAAAGCATAAACACAATAATGAATACAAAGGATACTTCCCTGAACCATTTTCATGTGCAAATTTGATCTAAAAATTTAGGTTCCACCAAATTATATCTGATGTATTGGAATTGATGTTTACTTGTTTTATTTACCAAGTGTATCTTAGCAAGGGGTTAAATAATTATTTGTATATTGGGAAATCTTAATTGCCCGACCTAATAAATTATTGTAATAGGGTATATATGAGAGACCTTATTTTTAAAAAAAATGGTGGTATTATGAGAAGGTAATTAAAAATATAGAGATGTGTAAGTTGTGAATCTTGATTGGCTCTTGGATGTAGAGCACAGTTTGTGATTATAGTACTTCATTGGAATGGAACAAGAAAAGATAGTTGCTATCTGACAGTTCACTAGATTGTATATTTCTTATATACACTTTCTCAGGATGTAAATCCTTGAGGATGGCTTTAACCTTCTTTGGGAAGTGAGCCCACTATTACTCTTCACTCCTAACAGGGTCTATCCTTTAATAGGGACTCTATAATGTAATTTTTTAATAAGATCCTAATAGGGATAAATATTTTAACAGTGATACTATATACATCATTTTTGGGTGCTAATTCCCACCGGGGTTTTAGCTTTAAAAGGGTTTCCTTAACAACAAAGGTTTGTGTTATTGTGTTGGTATTTACTGTGTTATCATTTGAATTTGAATTTTTTTTTTATAAAGTTTAATGTTTAATAATATGTCCCACAACTTATTCACCCTCCCCGTTGACAGTTGTGCTGGTGGATTGTTATTCCTAACAATTGGTATCAGAGCCACTGGTCATTAGAGAGAAATCTTAACATCTTGAGGTGATCCTTAAGATGACTTACTACAGGAAGGATAGTCCAAAATTTGATCTTGAAAACTTTGACAGTTGGATGAACAAGATGAGACCACATTTTCTATGTTTTGGAATCAACTACTGGATGATCACAAAAAGAAAGGAAAAGATAAAGACTAAGGATTAATTGGATAAAGCTAATGAAGATGAAAATAAGTTATTTTCATGTAACATGGTCACAACGAAATTATTGATCAATGCATTTTATGAAGGTAAATTCATAGAAGTAAAAGACATATATTCTACACATGAAATTTGCACAAGATTGGAACCACTATATGAAGGAGATAAGCTTACAAAATAGGCGAAGCTACAAAACTGGAAGATAAAGATGAAATAATTAAAAATAAAGGATGATGAGAACATTAGAGCATACATACAAAGAATTACTGAAGTGGTTACTGGCATCAGGAAATCAGGAGGTACTTACAATGAGGAAGAAGTAATTGCAAATATTCTCAAATCTCTAAAACCTATATAGGGAACTAAAGTACAAGCTATAGAAAAAATTATACCTTTGACAATGAACTTCAATAGAGAGATGTTGATTGGAAAGCTAACTACTTTTGACACCGCAGAACTAGGTCATTCTCTACCTAAAGTTGAGTCAGCATTCAAGGCGACTATGCATAGAAACAAAAATACCTTATTTGGAATTGCGAGCACCAGAAATAGTGACTTAAGAGAAGAAGTTTGAGACTATGTTGATGAATGGGAACATATACATGAAGAAGAAAGAAAGAAAGATTAAGTGGTAGCCCTGGTCGCTAGAAGAGAAAAGAGAGGTAAGGGTAAATTTGAAGGGAAGTTACCTTTGAAATGTTTTTCATGCAACAAGATAGGTCATTTTTCATCTTGATGTTCTACAAGGGTTCCAGAACATAAACCTAAGTTTTAAAGATCAAAGTATCCAAAAGATAATGAATGTTATTATGCTAATGAAGGTGTTTCTGATGATGAAGTTGTTGATTATGATGAGATTGGATTTATTTTTATTAAGAATGATGAACCTATACATGAAGAAAAAGCCTATAAATGTTTCAATATGAGATTGAGGAAGTTGATTGAAAGCGCTAATGTGAGGATAGATGAAAAGTTTTAGATTTAGGAAAGAATGTATGACTGTGGTCAGATTGCAAAGATAAAAGAGGTCACTGCTGATCTTGCAAAACCTTTGGAGATTGATGATGACATTGAAAATGAACCAATTAAGCTTACTGAAAATCCTAAGGCTCTGATGTATGTTAAGAAGAACCATCTTGAAAATCAAATCATAGGTAATGCAAGTAAAGGAATAATGACAAGATCAAAAGTAAGAGGTGAAATTTTTTTGATTTCTCAAGTTGAGCTGAAAACTACTGATGAAGCATGTAGAGATGAATCTTGGAGTAAAGATATGTAAGAAGAACTAGAACATATAGGGAAAAGAAACTCTTTAGAATTGGTTACAAGACCTAAAAAAAAAATTGATAGGAACTAAATGGGTTTTTAGAAACAAAATGGATGAGGAAGGAATAATTGTAAGAAATAAGGCTAGACTATTTTGTAAAGGATACTCACAACAAGAAGGCATATAATTTGAAGAAAAATTTTCTCTAGTTGCTAGGTTGGAAGCTGTGAGATTATTTCTTGCTTATTTTTCACATAAAGACTTTAAAGTATATCAGATGGATGTGAAATCTGAATTCTTGAATGGAGATTTGGAAGAAGAAGTATACATAGTGAAACCTGATGGATTTCATTTAACAAAAGATGAAGACATGGTTTGTAAGTTGAAGAAATCATTGTATAGACTGAAACAAGCACGAAGAGCATGGTATGCAAGACTGGATAGTTATCTACTTTGTCTTGGTTTCAGAAAAGGTAATGCAAACAATAATTTATATTTAAGAACTCGTGAAGATGGAATCCTAATCATAGATTTTTTTGTTGATGATATCATTTTTGGAGGCAATGATAAAATGAGTAAAAATTTCTCTAAAGAAATGGAAAATGAATTTGAAATGTCAATGATTGGTGAGACAAAAATAAATTCTTTGTTTGCAAATTAATCAAAATAAGAATGGTATTTTTATATCTCAGACCAAGTACCTTAAGGAAATATTGAAGAAGTTTGGAATGGAAGATTCTAAACCTGTTGGGACACACATGGTGAAAGGTTATAAACTTACTAATAATGATGAAACTCATAGTGCTTTTCAGACAAAGTACAGATCAATGATTGGAGGTCTACAATATCTAACTCACACCAAACCAAATATTTCCAATGCAGTTGGAATAGTGGAAAGATATCAAGAAGATCCTAAAGAGACACACCTTTCTTCTCTGAAAATATTTTTCAGATACTTTAAATGAACAATAGAGTATGGATTATGGTATGAAAAATTAGATGAATTTATTTTGCATGCTTATGTTGATGCTGATTTGGAAGGTAGTGTGGATGATAGAAAGAGCACAAGTGGTGGATCATTTTTCCTTGGAAAAATCCTAGTTTCATGGTGAAGTAAGAAGTAGGATTGTATTGCTCATTCTACTGCTGAATTTGAGTATGTTGATGCTGCTATAAATTGTACACAAGCTATTTGGATGAAACAAATGCTGAAGGACATTAAATAATTTTTGAAGAGCCATTGGTTATCCATTGGGATAACACTAGAAAAATGAATATGTCTAAGAATCTTGTAATGCATTCAAATACTAAACATATTTTTATTGAGTATCATTTCTTGAGAGACAAGGTACCAGAGAAAGAGATTAGAAGAGAGTATGTTAGCACAAAGGAATAAATAGTAGATATATTTACAAAACCTTTTCCAAAATATGCTTTTGAGTATCTCAGAAGCATGCTTGGGGTGAGATCCCCTCCCTATGGTAATTAATTGACGCAGGCATGCATAAGTCCAGTGGCTTTAAGAGATACATCACTTTCTGGACTTGATGTATGGATCTACTCCTCAGGGGGAGTGATTGCATGAACACTTTAGATCACATTTGGGTGATTTTGCACCTGGCTTCTAGAAATGAAGAATTGAAAAAGCTACACCTTACAGAACATTAAAGAAGAGTTATGGCCCCATTTTCCATTATTGTCAAAGGGGGAGATATTCTATGTGAAAATCCCTACTTCTTTAGGGAGAATTGTGTTGAGGATATTGAGAAGATTGTATTGAGAGAGTACTTTTGAGTTGACAAATTTTCCCATATGTTTCCATCAATGCCAAAGGGGGAGATTGTTGGAAGATATTAGAATTGGGTACTATTTGTTAAGATTGATGAACATCAATCTACCCAAGAACACCTGCATGCAAGATACTCTAACACTATTGGTGCTATTCACATTCATATTTTGTCACTGATGTTGACATATGTTTATGTGGAGAGAACATAATGGTTATTACTATTGTGTGATGACTGAAAAAAGTGTATGAATACTATACGAATGAATCAAAATGAGCGAAGATGATGATATGAAGAAGGATGTGTGATGATCTTATTTCTAAGGTTGCTTGGCTTAATATTGCATATTGGAGTTGTTACAGATGTTTTAGTGAAGACTGGTTTCTGGACTGTGATAGTGATGTTTGAAAAAGTGAGTCTCTCTATTTTGGGGATATCTTATAAGCGATGATGATTCAGGTTATGTGAGCTTAAGAGATGACCAAAGGAATATTGAGGAATGTTTTTTTATTTATCGCAAGTTGTGTGATTTTTGGTGACATCAGCTGAGTCATGTATTCTGGAGGAGACCTATTTGGGGCTAACTTGAGAGATGTAGCGTGGATTATGGATTATGAGCTTGGATTGCAGATCTTGGATTATATTTGATGTATTTTAATTTATGTTTACTTATTTTAGGTACCGTGTGTATGTTAGCAAGGGGATTAAATAATTATTTTTATATTGGGAAAGCTTAATTGGCCGACCTAATCAATTCTTGTAATAGGTTATATATGAGAGATATTTTCATTTGAAAATATGGTGGTATGATGTGAAGGTAATTGAAAAGATAGATATGTGTAAGGTGTGAAGCTTGATTGCCCACTGGATGTAAAGCATAGTTTGTGATTATAGTACTTCATTATAAATAACCAAGCAAAGACACTTGCTATCTGACAGCTCACTGTATTGTATATTTCTTATATACACTTGTCCGGATTGTAAATCCTTGAGGGTTGCTTTAACCTTCTTTGGGTAGTGTGCCTAGGTAGTGAGTGCAATGTTACTCTTGACTCCTAAGAGGGTTTTCCCTTTAACAAGGACTATGTACTATAATGTTGTAATAAGATCCTAACATGGATAAATCTTTTAATATGGATACTATACTCTCAGTACATCATTTGTGGGTGCTAATTCCAACTGGAGTTTTACCTTTAACAATGCTTCCTTGACAAAAAAGGATTGTGTTATTGTGTTGGTATTTACTATGTTATCATTTGAATTGAAGTTTTGGTTTATAAAGTTTAATATTTAATAATTTATCTCACAACTAATTTTCCCACCCTCTCAATTGTGCTGGTGGACTATTATTCCTAACAATGCAAATATATGATATTCACATGGGTTTCTTTCCCATACCAAGGTTGGTTGATATAAAGTATTTTTTGGCTAAGAATTGTTATAGAGATATTTTTTTTTGATTTGGAATACACTACATGATAGTGACCTTTCTTATACTGTGTAGGGATTTTCTCACTTGATGAATTGTTCTTATCCTTTTGTGTCTGAGTCGTTACTTTCAGATTACTTGGTCATCCACACCAATCATAATACATTGGGATAGCCATATCGAGATGATATATTTTTGTTGGCATCATAACATTCTTCCTGGTTATTTCTTGTTGATCATGCAACTTGGATACTTTGGATGGTGTTCTGGCTTTCTCACCTAGCTGGGTACTCCAATCACGCCTAGGGCTTGCCATGAAAATTAGTTTAATTTTTTTTTTGACTCTCTCCTCCATATACATAATATATAGATTCTATCCTTCCACATTCCCCCATTCCATGATGAAATTCACAGTGGAGAATTACGGAGGAGCCATTTTGTTCAAAACTACCCTGTCAAATCCAACAACTTGTCTACTTACAAAATAATTTACAAATCTACTCTAAAGAACTCAAAGAAAATTACACAATGAATAAAAGTTACTCTAAACTTTATCTAAAACTCAAATCCCACACTAAATCACACTATACAATCCATCTAACAAAGCTTAAACACAAAACTAGAAGACTATGTATGTAACCAAAAAATAGAGTTCTTCTTACAAATCAAAACTTACTTTACATCACCAATACCTCAGGAAATGGGATTCATGTTCTCTAAATAATCCTTATCCATGTTTCTAGGTCACTACCATTTACTAACTTTTCCACTCACCGAATGGAATCAAACTTGACAATGTTGTCGGACAACATTGCAAAGTTGCAAAATGTTGTCAAGCAACATTTTAGCAACTTTTACATCTTTTGCTAAAAATTAGGTTAATGACCTCCAATAATCATGACATGATGTAAAAATATCATAAAGGCCTTCTTAGGAACAAACCTAACCCAAGCTAAGCCTTCTAGGCTTTTTGACCCCAAATTCCCCATTTAGGCTAAAATGCACTAAACACACTCAAAACCTTAAACAACTAGATGGACTGATCCTAGTCTAATACAACTAGGTAAAAACATGCAAGACCTTCTAAGGTAAAAAAATAAAACAACTGACTTGGATAGAGTCAGTAAAATCCACTACCAAAATATAGGGACTAGATTTATCCTAGGTGCTCTTGCACCATCCTCCCCAAATAGAAAGGTTCAATCCATCCTTGGATTGAGCAAGTTGGTATCAATGCCCAAATTTGTGAATTCTATCTCCCTGATCCATGTAGCCTCTTCATTAGATTATCCATGCAATTTCACCATATTTTCTTTGTAATCCTTCTTCCTAGTATATTTGTAGTCTCTTGGATCTAGTATTTGCTCTGCTTTCTTGGATGGTGTAGAGGGTAAGTTGAGTTTCTCCACTACTTGTATCACCTCAGTCAAGCTATGATCTGGATCTGGTATCGGTCCTTTGTATAATACCAAATCTTCCACATTGAACATAGGAGATAAACCAACATCCTCTACAAGTTCCAATTTATACGCATTGGTGCCATATTTTGCCAGAATGGTACATGGGCCAATCCTTCTCATCTGTAGCTTATTAGGCACTCCTTTCTGAAATATAGCCTTGTTTAGATGCACCATTACTAGATCCCCTACTTAGAATTGGACATCCCTTTTCCTTTCATCCACTTTGTTATTTATCTTATTTGTATTCTTAGTCAATGTCTTCCTTATAGTCTCATGTACTTCCTTCATTGATTGTAAAAAATCTTCGACATAGACACTTCCTTTGGATCCATCTTTCAACTCCCCAAGTTCAAAAATACCTCTATGATGTAGTCCATAGATGATTTCAAAGGGGCATCTCACCGTGGTTATGTTGACAATGTCATTATAGGCATACTATGCTTGTCCAATGAGTTGATCCCAAGCTTGACCATACTCCTTAGTTAACCACCTTAGGAGGTTACCTAGATTCCTATTAACCACCTCAATTTGACAATCTATCTGAGGGTGATATGCAGACCTAAAGGATAGATTGGTTCCTATATTTTTCCAAAGTGTCTTCCAAAGCTGACTCTTGAATTTTGTATCTCTTTCTGACACTATTATCAATGGTAACCCATGAATTATGACTACTTCCTTGATGAATAGGTGAGCTATCTGACTTAAATCATGGACTATATTATAGGGCATAAAATGGTCCATCTTGCTAAACATGTCTACTATGACATATATACTATCAAATATTTGTTTGGTCCTTGGTAACCCAACAACAAAGTCCATACTTAAACATTCCCATGATCTGCTTGGGATGGGAAGGGGTTGATAAAGCCCTGCATTGGAGGATGTGCATTTTTCTGGAAATCTAAGTTCATCCTTGGCCAAAAATAAAACCTTTGGACTAACTCTTGGGTCTTATTAACTGCAAAATGTCCACTAAGTGCAGCATTGTGCTTCTCTTGAATCATATTTTCCCCAATGGATCCCCTAGGGACACATAACTGACTCCCCTAAAACAAAAAATCACTTTGCAAAGTGTAATAAAAAAATTCACTATGGAAGTGGCTCTTATGCTCTTTACATACCTTGTATATCTCTTCAAAGTCTTCATCCTTAGCATATAATTCCTTAAAACTTTCAATACCCATGTTCTACAATTGTACTTCTTTTACTGTTAGTAGCCTTCTACTTAAAGCATCTAGTACTTTGTTTTGTTATCCTTTCTTGTGCTTGATGTTGAAGGTGTAAGCATGTAAGTAATCCACCCATTCCATGCGCTTGTGGCTAAGCTTATCTTGGGAGTTTAGGAAACTAAGAGCCTAGTTGTCTGAATACACCACAAACTCATTAGGAAGCAAGTAGTGCCTCCATTTACTTAGTTATTGGACTAGATCATACATCTCTAAGTCATAAGAAGAGTACTTCTTAGCATCACTAATATTCTCACTATGAAAATCTACTTGTCTTCCCTCTTGGCTCAAAATAGCTGCAGTGGCCACATTACTAGCATCACACTCAATTGTGAATAACCTCTCAAACCTTGGTAGTGTTAAGATTGGTTGAGTGACAATCTTCTTCTTCAGTAACTCAGACCCATGGTTAAATTTCTCATTACAAAAATTTAGTTTTCATCCCTCCTTTTATAGTATCTAACATAGGAGTACAAATAGCACTGAATTGCTTAATAAACTTCCTATAGTATTGAGCTAAACAATGACAAATTCTCACCTCGATTGTAGTCCTTGGAGTAGGCCACTTAAGAACGGATTCCACCTTGATTGGATCCATTTTGAGGCTTCCTTGAGACAATAAAAACTTAAGGTACACTAGCTCTTTCTTCATTAATTCACATTTTCCCAAATTTATCATCAGCTCCTCCTCATGCAACTTCATCAAAACAATCTCCAAATGTCTAAGATGCTCCTCTTTTGTCTTTCTATAGATTAGTATATCATATAGATACACTACCACAAATTTTCCAATGTAGTCTTTTAGGACTTCATTCATGAGCCTCATGAATGTAGATGGGGCATTAGATATCCCAAATGGTATCACAAGCCATTCATATAAACCTTCTGTAGTTTTCAGGGTTGTCTTCCATTCATCCCCTTCATTGACCCTAATTTGATGATACCCACTCTTTAGGTCAATCTTAGTCAGTCCATTAGGTCTTCTATCCTAGGGAACCTATATCTAATGATGATTCGGTTTATTTCCCTTGCATCAATAGAGATCCTCCAAGTTCCTCCCTTTTTGGGTGCTAATACAGTGGGGACAACACAAGGACTAATGCTTTTCCTAATTAGACCTTGGCTTAGGAGTTCTTGAATTTTCTTGGCAATTTCCTCATTTTGTTGAGGGGTCATCTTATAGGAAGCTTTATTTGGAAGGGTACCTCATGGGATAAATTCAATTTATGACTAATATCTCTCTTAGGGGGTATGGTTGATGGTTTCCCATCACTTACTATGCTCTTGTACTCCTGCAACAACTCTTGCACTTCTTTTGGTATCTTTGTCTTCTTGACTAACTTGTCTTCATTTTATTATTTGGGTTTCAACACCAGTGAAAATTCCACTCCTCCTTCCTCTAAGGCTTCAATAAACTCCTTTTCATTGACCATAAGCACATAAGGGACTGAGGACCTTTTTTTCCCTTCTTCTAACAGTGATTGTATCTTAAAAATCACATTGTCTTTCATGAAAGAATATGAATTCTTTGCTCCATCATGCATGGCATGTCTGTCAAATTTCCATGGTCTACCAAGAAAAAGGTGATGTTCATCCATAGGTAGGATGTCACATAACACCTTATCTTTATACCTTCCATTGGAGATGTCCACCCATTCTTGTTCATTCACAAGGACATGTTTTCCTTTGTTGAACCAAGTAACCTTGTGCAGGTTACTATTTGGAATTCTCTTCATCTTTAACTAGCTAACTACCTCCTCTGGCACTATGTTGTTAGTAGACCCTAAGTCTATGACGACTCTACACACTTTTCCCATCATGTTGCATTTCACTCTAAACATTGACCTTCTCCGGAATGGTTCCTCTTTGACTTCCTCCTTGATTAATGTTCTTCACATCATCAATTTCTCTCCTTCTTCAGACTCTAAGGGTACCTCAGGGTATTTTCCTCCTCCACTAGACTCCTCTTGAACAAATTTTACCCTCTTGTCATTTCCATGAGAATTAGATCTTTTCTCTAGACACCTATATGTAGGGTGTCCCATTTGATTGCAGTGGTAGCATTTCATGTTAGTAAAATAGGAACCTCTCCCTTGACTATTGTTCTTTCCTCTTCCATTATTATTAGAGAATCTTCCTCTGTTGAAGCCTCCTCTACTTGAGCTCCCTTCTTGTTGTTCAATAAGTTTGGTCTCTCCTTGAACCTTTGTCTCTAAACTTATACCACCATATCCACTTCTTTGTCCTTTATTGTCTCTTCCTCTACCTCTACCTCTGGTAGTGCTTGAGTCTCACTTGTTTCTTAACTTCTCTTCCACCTTAATTGCAATTTGGTGGCTTCTCTGAATAGTATCAAGGATTAAGAAACTCATCTCATCTTGAATAGTCCACTTGAGACTATTAAGGTATATGGCTACCTTCACCTTCTCATCTTCTGCAACTCAAGACCTCATGCATAGGCTTTGAAACTCTTCATTATAAGTCTTCACATCTAAGTCTTTCTATCTGAGATATTGTCTACTTTTATGGAATTGAATCTCATAGTCTTCGGGCACATATGCATCTCTGATTTTTTTTACCATAGCCTTCCATGTGGCAATGGGATTCTTTCATTCCTTCTCTCTCATCTTGGATAAACTTCCACCAAGTGAGTGTAGACCCTCTAAGCCTTGCCTTAACTACCTTTACTTTTTCATCTTCTGTTATACCATCACACTCAAAGTGATTATCTAGTCCGTCTATGCAATCTAAGACTATCTTAGGTTCCATCTTTCCATTAAATACATGAAATCCTTCCAATGATTTACCACTAAAATCATTTAGTTCTTTCAAGAATGGTTCTTCACTGAGGATAGGGTCAGCTTTAGGAACCCCATCATCTAAGGCAATCCCCTTACTTTTTCTTTCAACCTTATCCTTTACTTCCTCAGTCGTTTCTTCTACTTTGTCCACTTTGTGTTCCAATTGTGCCAATCTTTCCCTGAGCATCTTGTTCTATTCTTCTTGCGCATCCAACTTCTTTTCCAAATCTCCATTTTTCACCATTGTAGACTCTCCTACTGACTCTTCTATTTAAAACATTCACCAAAAGATAAATCTTATTAGCTCTGTTACCAATATGATAGATGTTACCCAAGTGTGCTCACACAAGCCTACTAGGATCTCCACTATTCCTAGTCTTCACAAGACCCTATGCTTAATTTTTAGGATATCACTAGCCCTCACTATATCAATCTAGGACTACTTCACTACCACTCTAAGAGTTGGTATAAATTTTGCTTCACAAGGGGACAACTATCATTAGTTTGTAGTTCACTCTTTTACTCTTCCTTGGACAACTACAAGTGCATTTTCAATGTTTCAAATCCACAAGTGTTTCCAAGGATATTTCTCATGTTTAACAACTTCTTAGACTCCACATGATACCATTTATAACAAGGTATCATAACTGTTCCAAATGATCTCCCAATTCACCTTGCGATTTGGCTTTTAGGTCTATTCCTTGTAGTAGACCTATCTGATAGGTTTTTCTCACTTCTTGAAAAATAACCCAAAACAACCCCAAAAACAAAGTGGGGATCCTAATATCTTTTTTCAAGAATCAAAGGATTTAGTAGTTCTTAGGGTCCTAGGTTGTCCATACACTGGATTCCTAAAATTAAGGACAACTAGGGCTAATTAGGCTAGAAAAATGCAGTCAGGTGGCTTATGCTTGGAAAAGTATTAAAATTGATTGGTTGAGTCTTATCCTTCCTAGGATGTGTCTGTATATCCCCTAGGCTCCCAAAATATGCTTGGTTTCCTTCAATTCACAATGTCCCTACAATCAAACACCACTTATCACTAGCAATCTCCTAGCGGGGTACTCTAGTCTTGCCTAGGGCTTCCCATGAAAATTAGTTAAACAAACTTTCTGAATCTCTCCTCCTATATACATAATGTACAAAGGCTCTCCTTCTATATTCCTCTATTCCGTGATGAAATGCATGGTGGATAATTATGGAGGAGCCATTTTGTTCAAAACTACTCTGTCAACTCTAGCAACTAGTCTAACTACAAAATAATTTACAAATATACTCTAAAGAACTCACAAAAACTTGCACACTAAACAAAAATTACTCTAAAATATCTCTACAACTCAAATCCCATGCTAAATCACACTATTCAATCCATCTAACAAACCTTAAACACAAAACTAGAAGATTGTGTATGCAACCAGAAAACAAACTTCTTCTTACTATTCAAAACTTGCATTACATCACCAATACCTTGGGAAATGGGCTTTATGTTCTCTAAATATGCCTTCTCCATATTTAAATACCACTACCATTAACTAACTTGTCCACTCACCAAATTGAATCAAACTTGAAAATGTTGTCGGACAACATTGCAAAGTTGCAAAATGTTGTCAAGCAACATTTTAGTAACTTTTACATCTTTTGCTAAAACTTAGGTTAATGACCTCCAATCATCATGAAATGATTTAAAAACATCATAAAGGCCTTCTTAATCACAAACCTAATCCATGCTAAGCCTTTTAGGCCTTTTGACCCCAAATTCACAATCTAGGGTGAAATGCACTAAACACACTCAAAACCTTAAACATCTAGATGGACTAATCCTAGTATAATCCAACTAGGTAAAAACATGCAATACCTTCTAAGGTAAAAAAGAAAACAAATGACTAGGCTAGGGTTAGTACAAGCCATAAAAAAACCTAGGGACTAGATTCAGCCTAGGTGCTCCTGCACCAATCAACCTTCATAGTGAATATTGGTCCTGCCTCTTGGATACTTTGGATGGTGTTCTGTCTTCCTCGGTGATGGAATCATTATCTTCCCTTGTTATTTTTAGTAATTACTAAGATGGGGGGGCGGGGGGGGGGGGGGGGGGGGG
>MU224363.1:4248867-4281670 GCA_018584345.1 Thuja plicata
CATTAGCCCTTCCTTTGGGTTGATCAACTTGGATCTTCCATTTGTGCATTTGGGAATAGAAGAGGAACATCTTATCTTCTTCCTAATCACAATTACAATATACAATCAATCAAATTCAATTAAATGTCTAGTAGGGTTAAGGAATTTAACACACTTTAAGCAAATCAAACAACAATTAACAAATAAGCTCCTTACCCCTTTTACACCTCTTTACATTTTGGTGAACCCGCGATAGACAACTCCTCTTTGGTGTTAGATTTACATCTTAGATTAGAATTTGCATTTATAAATACAAAAAAAAGTTAAATACTCATAAAATACAACACTTCTTGCATTTTCATTATGAAGTTCTTTTGGTGTGTGGCTATTTTTCTCATTATGCTTCTTTTAGCATCTCTTTATAATATCTATGTTGTCTATGAGGGTATCATCCATTTTATCATGTTTGTTAATCTTCATGTTTCACTTGCTTATGCCATTATGAGATTAACCAATACTAGTCTCCCTACTTTCAAAACTTATATTAAGGATGTGTGTAATGGACTCATTACTCTTTTGGATTATGTGAAGAAATTGGTAGATGATAGACCATTGCCTAATATTCCTCCTAACTTTCCTAATCCAATTCCTAATACTCCTACTCCTATTCTTCCATCTTCCATCCCTAGTTCTTCTCCCACTTTTGTTGAGGCTCAAACTATGGTACACGATGAGGATGTGCAAGAACTTCTAGATTTACCTTCTCCTTCTTATCCCGTCCATGATGATATTAAAGGAAAATCCAAAGAAACTTCTCCTAAAACCATCATTCCACCTTACACAACATTTTCTCATGAACACAATAATCAATCACTTCCTATAGAAGCTTTGCAAGATAGATACACTACCAGATACACTATGGTTGACAAACAAGGTTATAAGGGTTTAGGGCTTGGTGTTAATGAACATGGCATTAAAACCCCGATTCATGTGTCTCCTAAACAAAATATGCATGGTATAGGCTTTTCGCCTTCTCAATATGAGGTGGTTGATCTTAACTATCGTCCTCCTCTTCATATTCTTCTTCCAACACCTACCTTAGATCACCCTGATACTCCTCAAGATGTGGCTAAAAAGGTGTATGTCTAGTTAATGAATTCCAAGAAAGAAATCTTCAAACCCATTCCAAGAAACACTCTCTCTAAATATAAATGTCCTTTTCATTATAGTAATAAACATTTACTTGCTGATTGTGTGCATTTCAAATTATATGTTAGAGAAAGAGCTACTTTGGGAATTATATCTCATTCCCGTGCAGTATTACAATTTCTTCATAATTTTGATATAGGGTATTCTCCTCGTTCTTCTACAAGTTAGATTGCATTTCTCCTCTTGTCTATTCACTGAGGGGCAAGAGGTATCTTATTCCAGTCTTCTAGGATCCATTTTACTCTTAGCATATATTTTGTGTTGAGTTTAATTGGTTATTCTTTCTATATTCTATCCCTATAAATCACTCATGATCTCTTTTCTAAAACATTTGTTTTTTAAAGATATCTCTTTGCTATGAAATCTCTTAATATAAATTGATATATCCCTTTCCTACACACCTGGGGGGCAAGGTATGTTCTTTCTTCTTCTATCTAAGGAGCTACTTTCCATAGCTTAGTGGCATGTATTTATCTTACAACATTATTTCTTCATAAAGTTTGGTGTTTTGACTATTGATACCCTCTTATATGAGAGGTGATTGTCCTAGGTCATCACCTCTTCTTTATTTTGTAAAATATTTTTTTCATAAACTATTTCTCTTGCTTTGGGTTAGATTTTGATTCCTTCATCCAAGGATTCCTCTTCCTCTCGATTACAGGGGGCTTGTTGATTGAATCTTTGTTCCCTCTTCTCTTTAGAAGATGACATTTTATCCTAAGCACTCCTCTATGGTAGGTCTCTTGTTGATGAGATCTCTTCCCTCTTGAGGATCCTTTTCCATGAGTGACATATTCATTTCATGATTATCTATGGTCTTGGATGTAAGGGTCAAGGCTCTTCACTAAGAATATGGTATACATTGTTGTTTAGCTGGATATCTCTTTACCTTGTGAAGTAGGTATTCTCTTTTCTCTTCCTTATCCTGCCTAATGGATAGTCATGATAAGGAGGGGGGAATATATAGGGTCTCCCTTGTACTATATTTTATATTTATTTACATTTTAAAGCATGCTAAATCCTTGGAAGGTAACGCACATAAGTTGCTAAATCCTGAAGAGATACGCATTTTTTACTTTTATGTTTGCTAAATCCTTGGAAGGTAACACACATAAGTTGTTAAATCTTGAAGAGATACACACCCTTTTATTTTACAATATGCTAAATCCTCAAAAGTTATGCACATAACTTGCTAAATCCTGAATGGACACACATTTTATATTCCATAGTGATACAAGAATGTGGATCTATTGATATTTTAAAAGCCGTCAAAAGACGCATTTACAATTACAAGCATAGTTTATGGGTGATCTGTTTGGGCTCTCCTTCCTTGGTGATTCATAGTAAGGTGGGCATCTTACTAGATGAGGTAATCACTTTCTCTTCTTTCTTTCACTTTCATACTAGTAGGATTAGATCATGAAGCTATGTTATCTATGGTGTTGTTCTTGTCTTACCTATGTAGTCATGTATGTTTTCTATGATTAATTTCTCTTTACTTCCATATCTTTATGTATTTATGTTGAGTTATAATCCTTTGTCTAAGGACCCATATCCTTGACTTAGTGATGTTCTACTTTGTTGCAATCCATTGGTGTCTTTCTTCTAACTTTACCATGAGCATATTTGATTTCCATACTCTCGCTAAAGTGGGGGCTTAATGTATCATCTTAAAATGGAAGCACTTCCATGTTAAGAACATTTAGCCCTCCTTAGGGGATGTTTTTGAACCCCATCATATCATCCTCCCATTTCTATATCATTCCATGCTTCTGTGCCAGATTAGGACCCTGATTGGGCCTCTCTGGGCACCTTCTACCTCAGCTGGCATGTTTTCTAGGGGTTCTGACCCCCGGGGTCAGGGTTGACATTGACCTTGACCTAGGTCAGGGTCAACCTTGACCCTGACTAGGGTCCCCCTTTCAAAAACTGAAAGCTTGTCGGCTGCTGGGGGTCATCTAAAATTTAATTTTCCGCTTCCGGGTCGGCTGTTTTGGGTTCTGAAGCGTTGATTCCTAAATTATATTTAATATAGGTCTTCTTTTAGGGGCATGAGTCTAATGGAATTTAATTATCCTATGTTGGCCTCTTTAGAAGATTGTGCCCTAGTTTCATATAAAAGGAAGCCTTTCTCTCTGATTTTCTCTAAGTCTTGTAAGTGCAAAAAAGCTCTAACCAAATTTTGTCAAGAAGTAAAAGGTTCAAGAATCCATTATTCTACATATTTCCAAGCTTTCAAGGTGTTCAATTCTTCCTCTCAAGCATTCAAGTTCTCCATTGAAGATCAGGGATTCAAGCTTTCAAGCCTTTGAAGGGATTAGGTGCAAACATTCAAGATTCATCATTCAAGCCCTAGATCTAGCCATCATGGTGGTGTGATCTTCCTTCAAGATCCTTTGTGCATCCTCAAGACTCTTTTATCATCTCTTCAAAGTGGATTTCAAGCATACAATCATGGAGGTTTATGGTTTCTAAAGTCCATTCTTTCATATTTACATACTTGCTTACATTTTAATTACATTGGGATATCTATTCAATATCATAGCTTCATTCTTAGATTCAGTTCTACTACTTGCTAGCATTCTATACTTTATTGATTTCAAATTTAATTCCTAAATCAGGGTTTGACCAAGGCAAACCCCTCCCCCCAACAAACAATCCTCTTTTTCTTGTAGGTACACGTTTGGGACTGCAGATTTGGATATAGATTTGGATACCCTTTTCGGCTTTCTGTCGGGCTCCATGAATAGATTCTCTATCAGACTTGTGCAAGTCAAGGTCGTCATTATTGGGTTAGGGTTGACATTTGTGGGTCAAGGTCGAGTTTTTCATAAGATGACAATGGAACAGAAAAATATTTCTAGGTTTTGGTCGTCTCTATGTTCTGGTTTCGGATCATACTTCAGTTTTTCTAGAAACAATCCACAGACCTCAAAAAACAACATTCTTTGATCTACAATTCTTTAAGGTTAGTACATTTCTCCTATTTCTTCAATTACTATCATATATCATATCTATACATATAATTAACATAATTTAAGATATCCTTCTTGTTATTCTCTTTTCCAAATAGTTGATTCATTTGTCCATTATCCCTTCCTTTGGGTTGATCAACTTGGATCCTCCATTTGTGCATTTGGGAATATAAGAGGAACATCTTATCTTCTTTCTAATCACAATTACAATATACAATCAATCAAATAAAATTAAATATAAAGTAGGGTTAAGGAATTTAACACACTTTAAGAAAATCAAACAACAATTAACAAATAAGCTCCTTACCCCTTTTACACCTCTTTACAAATGTATACCTCTTCTTCCAATATTTTATTTAGGAATGTAGATTTGACATCCATTTGGTATACCTTGAATCCTTTAAATGCAGCATAAGCAAGTAAGATTCTAACTCCTTTTAGTCTAGCAACGGGTGCAAAGGTTTCACCATAATCAATACCTTCTTCTTGTGCATATCCCTTGCATACTAATCTTGCTATGTTTCTATGTACTTCTCCATTCTCATTCAGCTTGTTTCTGAATATCAATTTGGTATCGATGACATTCTTGTCATCTGGTCTTGGTACTAGTGTCCATGTATTGTTCTTCTCAATCTTTTCTATCTCCTCATTCATAGTACTGGCCCATTCTTCATTCTCAAGTGCATTGTTAACAGATTTAGGCTCAAAATCACAAAGTAAACATCTCGTGTTAAGTGACTTACTTCTTTTTCTTGTTCCATCCTTCTTGTCTCCTATTATTTGATTATATGGATGATGTCTTCTGACATACTTGGCAAGTTCTGGTTAAGCTTTGTGTTCATCATTCTGATTATCTTCTTCACCTTCATTTTCATCTCCATTGTTCGGAACATCATCTTGAGTATTATCCTGATCATCGGTAATTGCAGCCTGATGCTCGGGTGCAATGTTCTGATACTCGGGAGCGACACACTTTTGCTCGGGTAGAGTGTCAGGTTTTGTATAAACAAACTTATTGTAGTCCTCTGGTTCAATTTTTCTTTCCTTATCATTCTTTTCTACAAATTCATCTATTTTCACATTTGCACTTTCAATGATTTTGTGAGATGACTTATTAAGACATTTATAAGACTTGCTTTTGGTTGAGTACACTAGAAAGATACCTCCTTCACTTTTACAGTCAAGCTTTCCATTTCTATCATCCTTCAATATATAACATTAACTATCAAAGATTCTAAAGTAACTTACATTGGGTGTATGACCATACCAAAGCTCATATGGTGTCTTCTTTGTGTCCTTCAATTTTACTTTGTTTAGTGTGTAGATAGCAGTACTGACAGCTTCCCTCCAAAAATTTTGAGTGATATTTTTCTCAATCATCAATGTTCTTGCATAGTCAACAATTGATTTGTTTCTCCTCTCAGCAATTCTATTTTGTTGTGGTGTCCTTGGTGCAGAAACCTGTCTTTTAATTCCATGCTCATTTCAATAGTCAGTGAATTCATCTGAAGTAAATTCCCCTCCTCTATCTATCCTTAAGCATTTCAATTTCTTCTCACTTTGCTTTTTAACCATTGTTTTATACCATTTAAACATCTTAAATGCCTCTGATTTATCTTTTAAAAATATGACTGTCATCATTCTAGAAAATCATCAACAAAGAGAATAAAATACCTATCTCCATAGTAGCTCTTTGTCCTCATCGGTCCAAATAGATCTGTATGGACTAATTCTATAATTGCAGTAGATGTATGGGTTTTTCTCTTGAAACTAGACTTTGCCATCTTACCTTTTTGACAATTCTTGCACATGATATGCTCAGGCTTGGTCATTGTCAGTAAGCCTCTGATATTCCTTTTGTTGCTTATCTTCATCATGTTGTCAAAGTTCACATGACACAATATTTTGTGCCACAACCATAAGTATTTGTTTCTAGCCGTCAAACAAGTGGTGTTAGTGTTGTCAAGATAGAAAAGGTTAACTTTTGTCTGCTCGTCGGTACAAATCAATCTTCCTAATTCATTGAAGATCATTGCTTTCTTATTTTCAAATTCTACTCTATGACCTGAATTGTTCAACTGAGAAACACTTAACAAATTGTAATTTAGTCATTTAACCCAGTAAGCATTTTCACATTTAATCAGGTTATTCAACATTATGGTTCCTTTACCTTCAACTGGACAAGGTGTATCATTTCCCATTCTCACTGAACCACCATTATAGTATTCAAAAGTCTCAAAATTTTGTTTATCACCGGTCATATGGTGAGTGCAGCCACTATCTATGATCCAGACATCAGTTTTACTAACTTTAGATATGAGTGCAGTTTCTACATACCTTTCTTCATCTTCATCTGAATCATCCTTCATGGCTAAAAATAGCATCTCGATGTCTTCTTCTGATTCGGTGTCAATGTCATTAGCTCTGCTCTCAGCTAGGTAACAAGTTTTCTTCCCTTTGTCCTTGTAGTCTTGGGTATCTCTCTTGTCAGATTGTCGCTTGCTCCGGTAATCCCTATTTTCACCTCAATCAAACTTCTTTTCATAAGGTCTGTCATTTCCTTTGTCATATTTTATTTGGTTTTGACATCTTGCAGCAAAGTATCCAACCTCTTCACAATTGAAACATACAAGTGGTAATTTACCTTTGTATCTCCCTTTGCCTCTATGCAATCTCCTGGCCATAAGTGCTTCAATTTCATTAATTCCTTGATCCTCATTATCACGGTCACTATCATTTCTAGCAGCATGTCTATGACTTGAGTTACAAGTATATTTAGAGAAGATTTGAATGCAAATTCTATGGATGGTAAGACACAATTGTCAAATTTATTCATCTCAAATGAAATTAGTCTACCAATCACACTATCTAGAGTAACTGTATTGTTTGTGACTTCTCTCATTTCTTGAATAGCAGAAACTCTAATAGCATAAACAAGCAATAAGGTTCTTAAGATTTTTCTTACCACTGTCTCTTCTTCAAGTACACCTCCAACTCTTCGGATAACATTTACTACCTCTTTGATTCTGCAGCTATACTGAGTAATGTTTTCTCCTTCTTTCATCCTTAGGTCATCAAACCTTGCTCTTAGGCCTTTTGCCTTTGCTCTAAGTACATTGACATCTCCTCCATGTACAAGCTTCAATTTATCCCACATTTGCTTTGCAGAGGTGCAGGTTTTGACATCTTCAAACTCAACATCAGAGAGTGATGATGCAAGTTCTATCATCATGCAGTTATGATCATGCTTTACTCTTAATTGCTCAAGAGTATGAGGTCCTTTAGGCAGCACATATTCAATATCTAAGTATTGAACAATATCATTTCCAATACCTGATAAGTGGAGTCTTATTCTATTTTTCCATGATGCAAAGTTGTCTTTATTCAACTTGGCCACATCTCGTCTGTTCATCTTATGATCTTTTTCTTGAGTTGTTAAAATCCATTTCTAAGCACACAAGCTCTTATACCAATTGTTAGTAATAACTGAGAGGGGGAGTGAATCAGTGGCCTCAAAAATATTTCAATAATCAACCCTTAAAAATTAGTACCACAAAATTATACCTCTAGTTAGATCTTTAGTCCTATAAGATGAATGCCTCCAAATACATATATCAATTTATTACTGCTTGGAATGCTTTGTAAAATCTTGTACTATAGATTTACCGAATAGCAGTCTGTTAATTTACCGAACGACAGTAAATTATCTAGAGTATACCGATCAATCCAATTAAGTTGAGTGTAATGCAAAACACTAAAGTAATGACTCATAAACACATTGACACATGGATTTTTAACGTGGAAACCCTGTTAAGGGAAAAACCACTTGGGACAGGTAACCCAAAATCTTCACTCTTCTGAAGTGAGCTTGGTGAAGAGACAACCCTGTTAAAGGTTACAAACACACTGTTAGGTGTGACCTTGTTAGAGGATTTAAAAGTTTAGTCTGTCACTTAATATCAGGTATCTCTATGCTACCATCCTTGATCAAACACTCGGTTGGCATGTCAATAGGTATCTGACATCTCATGCTATCTTCATGATCAAACTTTTTGATAAGTTCCATTGGATGTATCTCAATATAGAAAGGATCTTTAAATCCCGCTAGGTTAAGAGACTTTCTGAATCAATGGTTAAACTGAAATAGTATGATTTGTTCACATATACAACTTATACTTCCAGATTTTCAGATCTATTGTAATCTCACATAACTATTCTGACCAATAAAACTCTGTTTATACCTTTGCTCCACTTTGATTCTGTTCCATGATGTTGTGCTCTGTTGCTCGGTGTCTGTAGAATTCGTTAGCTCTTTCCTTGGCTTGTTGATCAACACTATATTAAGTTCCTCTTCATCAGTTTCTCTTCAACATCATCTTGTTCATTCCTTCACCGACACTAATTCGTAATGAATAGAGTTTTCTCTTAAATAGACATGATATCACCGTTGTTAAGTTCTTAATCTTCTTGATCTTGGCATGATCCACAATTCTTGCCAATCAGATTTAAAGCAAAACTCCTATTTTATCTCGCTGAGATCTTCTTGCCAACTGGACAAAATAGCTTTAAATCAATTACTTATCTCTGTCTTATCTTGTCGATGAAAATAATGATAACTACTAGTTAACTTTATATTTAGATCTCCTAGCTAGATATTTTTTCATTTCTGAACTTCAGTTAATTTTGGTTTTAACTCTTTGATAGCATCAGTCAGCACTTCAGTTCCCTCGGGCTTCTCTGTTGGTTTACACTATGTTTTTGGCCGTAAGGCTTGCTTGTGATTCTGCTCGTCGATAATGCTCATCGATTTTCTTGTTCAGGCATCACAGTGATTTGACTGTCGGTGATCTCTATCCGTCGGGTTCCAATGACTGTCGGTGTTTGATGTCACATTGTGAATGCTTGTCTTTTATGCATTACAGAAAACATAATCTTTATCTCTCTGATTCTCTGAAGTCTTTGACACTTTGATTATAACCGATTAGATTATATCAAGTTGACATCAATGATAATACAATCCATTAACTGATTTAATGTCTTGCATTATCCTTCTGCATTTTGGTGATCAACTAAACATCTTCAAACATTCAATCAGTTACATGTCATCAGTTCTTCTATCATTTTCTCCTCGGGAGATTCTATATTGGATGTATGTGGGTTCATGGGGTATTCTTTCAGTTTCCTATGATGTAGGGTCTTACATTCCCCAACCTGCTAGATGATGTGGTTGTTGATGTAACAAGTTGCTTTCTTTTCCAATCTTTTATAAGATTTGGGTGAGACCGGAGGTTTTCTTCCCTCCATTCTTTCCTACCGATGCCCACACTAAATAGAGATGTAAAATTATGAATTAATATTAAAAAGTAATTATCACCTCCAGCCTTTCCTTTTACTTCCAAAAAAAAATAGGAGAGTGAAAAATTGAAAACCTAAAAGCCAATGGACAGATCGATGGGACCCCGAATGAGTTAAGCTTATGATTTATTTCATGGCCATGTTAATAGAAAAAAGATGGAAACATACTCTTTCTAATGTTCACTTTGGGTAAAATAGCTTTTTAAAAACAATTGCACAAACATGACAAAAAAGGAAAATAATAAACAAGAGTAACATACGTTTAAAGTAATTGAACATGCCTCTTTAAAAAGGAGACAACTAATGTTACAGTAAACGCACAGAAGCATTGGATACTCACCTTGGTTTTGGATTGGATAGAATCTCTATTACTCAAGAATCCAATGTGTCTGTCTGAATGTAGAGTTTTCTCTGTTCATAGGAAAGGGATCTTATTGTATCTCTTGGCCAGTTCTTAAATTATTCCCATTTTTCTTTAGACACGTTATAATAATTTTTATTTGGTTTTTTAAGTTCAAATCACAACACAGCGTCTGCTGTATTTTGGTCTGATGACAAAAAATTTGCGAAGAAAATGTGTTAGATACATAAAAATTTTGAGAAGGAAAATGTTTTAGACATGTAACAATGTTTTTCGTTATATTTCATAATTACATATAATTCACGGGATATATTTTACTCATTATATTAGATATATATCAAATTTAAGATCTTTTATTTGTTACTGTGTTGTTCTACAATTGAATTATTGACCCTATTGCAACTGATCAATTCATATATTGCTCATTTTTTTGAAAAGCTCGACATAGAGACTCCCTAAGTTTCATTTGAGATGGTAAAGTTATTTTGTTTCGGAATATGGTCTGTGAATTTTACCTCGTACCTCATCCGAGTATAATCACAGCTCATGGTAAAGACTGTCTGAAGTTCATTGGTTTGATAAAGGAAAATTTAGGTAAAAACTGAGTGGTGTATGCAGGCTTCTAACATAATTTGTGTATAATTTTTTGTTTGACATTTAAGATCTCTGGTCCCTCATCAGTTAAAACCTGTGAGAAACACATATCACTTTGAAAAACTAACTTTTATTTTTGTCATTGTTTCTCATTCTATTTTTACGCATTATCAACAAAATGATAACAAAGAGATTGGTTAACATTTTGATGATGAATCGCACATTCTGATCCAAATCATTTATAGAAGCAATACTTTAGCAATCATTTTTCAAAAGTATTTACTCAAACTATAGTAGATTATAAAAACCTCATCTTCACTATTCATGTGGTTTTAGAAAGAACTTCAATCAGAGTATAAACCATCGATGGTTTCTAGTTTAATTTGTGTATATTTCTTGTTCTGACAGTCTACAGCAGCTTCAGTAGTCCATCATCAGAATATACACAATTTAAGTCAGACAAATTTCTTAAGCTGTGAACAACTCATACCAAGTTAAAAACTGAATTTTATTTATATCAACGTTTTCCATTCTTTTTTTTTAACATTATCATCAAAATCATATCACATAGAAAGTTAAAATTTTGATGATAAGATAAACCGCACATTCTTTTCCAAATCACAAGCAGAAGCAAAATTAAAGCGACATTTTTCCAAAAGTATTTACTCTAATCTTACACTTTTCATTTGGTTTTAAAACATCCACTTCCTTGACTTTACAAAACCCTAATGTTAGAGAAACCCTCTCGTGAATGAAGCCTTCCACAAACAGGATGATAACTCAGATGTGAACATCTTCAAATCTTTAGCCATTTCATACTAAGAAGTAATTTCCTTACATAAACCATGCCTATTGCACATGACAGAAACCACGGAGAAAATAACCTAATTGGGTGGAAATAATTGCAATCCAAGTTCCAAGCGTGTATGTACTTCAGAACATTTGGGTAAATGCTGATCTGACCCATCCTTACCGATATTATCACTCCTCTGGGAAGATGAAACTTCACTGTGACTGTTGAAATCTGAGGCACGAGCGGCTTCAGCAGCTGCGGACTGTATATCTCTGGGATCCAGCGATGAAGGGCGAGGAAGAGAATTGACCATCTCAGGAAAATTAAGCAAAGCAGAAGTTCCTTTGAGACTGAGCGCCGCCACGTCGTGAGCTCGTGCCGCCATTTGTGCAGTCTCGTATGTGCCCAGCCATATCCTTCGTTTATTCTTTGGTTGCCTAATTTCAGACACCCATTTTCCCCAGCTCCTTCTCCGAACTCCTCTGTAAGTCTTATTACACTCTGCCCCTCCTGCTTCTTCTTCTTCTTCTTCCTCCTCCGCTCCACTTTTATTCATATCAAATTCTTCCATTTCCTTCCTCTAATGTGCCCAGATGGGCTTCCGCTTGCTCATATAATGCACACCACAGACGACAAATTTCACAGCTGCAATCTTGTGGGAAATTTTTCAAAGCCCTGGTGAACTTAAAATATTATTATATGCTAACAGTGTGTTGCAATGTCAAACATTACAACTGTATCCTACTCTAGTAGAGTAAACTATCCTAACCTGCGCCATATTTTCTATTGTCAACAACAAGTCAATTCATTGCCGGCGTACATTTGGGTGCAGATAAGTTCAGCCATCGGTTTCTGCACCTCTAACATTTCTGAAATGTCTACATTGTTTATAGACTGAATTAGTGGGATTAGGTGGTCATGAATAAGGTAGGTAATTGTTGGGTGTGGACAATTGGGGCATTTCTTAAAATATGTATTTAGATATATATTGGATTATGTTTATAATAATTACAGGTGGTAGTAGTTTAAAAGGGGGAAAAGAGATAAAATTAATCAAGTATACTAAAATTGTAATGGTGTATCAAATGTTGAAATATAAAATTATTATGTTAAATGTTATAGCGTATTTAAAAACTTTATATTTGAAGACAGGGTTACTATTCATACAAAGAAGTTTAATGTGAGATATCATAACCTTTTAATCTTATAACAATAGTTTGAATATTATTCATAGTGTGGAATTTTTCAAATTCCTTATTAACCTTGAGCCACTCCTTGAATGGTACACAAGTTTGTCATCTCAAAGGATAAATTAGAGCAAATAACTTATTTTCAATGTCCCAAGGAGGATATAATGTGAGAATGCAACCAATCAATAAAAAATTCATAAGTGTTTAATTATCACTTGATGAGAAGTACTATTTGGTAATATTTGATAAAAATGAGAGGTGTGAGTAAAGAAAGGAGGGTAGACTTCTATGACCTATAAAATTAAAAAACTTTAGGAAAACAAAGAAAGAGGGTTAATAGAAGGTTATGAACATTATTGAAAAACGAAAAAAGAATTCTTGACGGAATCTAGCTTAGAACATAACAGATTAGTGGAAAGTGGGGGAACAAATTTGAGATTACCACCCATAATAAGCTTGCAATATAGGAGTTTCTACATCATAATTTAAGATTGAGCATCCACTTTAGTTTGCCAAATTTTAATGTTAGTCTATTCAATTTGAGTGAACTTGCACTTCTAGAAATAATTGAGACAACACCTAAAGGATTGAGAAAATGTCTAGGTCTTGTAAGATGTTGGTGGTAAGCACACAAATATATTCAGAGGGAGGAGCTGGTGAGTTAGTATATGTCATATCAAAATTCATTCAACATTAATTACCATCAATAATTTCTTCAAGAATCAAAAACAATCTCAAACCAAAATCATCATTACATAAATTTACTAGTCTTTCTTTAATTAGGAATCAATTAAATAACTGACACACATTCACACAGATGAATACCAAATTTACATGGAAACCTAGAAGGGTATCTAGCCTCATGAAGATATTATATATAAATTACAATATAAAGTAGGCACGAACCTACCAGAGACACGAATGCCCGGATAAATTTTGAAGAAACAACCTATAGGAGACATCAATCCCCTAATTCATGATCTAACAACCAGCTCTATCGTGAGACACCAATCTCCTGCAAATTAAAAGGGACATACAGTGCAAATTTCTAGGCTGAATACTTAGCATCTCCCTGATCTAATTAGAGAAAAAAATCCTTCATACAACTATGAATAATATCTTTGGATAAAACCACACAAAATGATTAGGATTCTACTCATACAATATTACCCAAATTTTGCACATCAACCTCTAACAAACTCACTAGGATAAGCCTAGATCGATATTATATATGTCTTACAATGATAATTACATTCAAACATTATCCTAGAGAATAATTATAATATCCCCTATTGATGCCTTTGGTATTGCCATTGATGTAATTCAACAATCAGTGTAACAAGTAGTAACCGTTCTACACTCATCAATCAATAAAGTTTTTGTTAATATATATTTTTTTCAATTAAGATATTCATGATCTTCATCTATACATGTGACATTGTATGAACCCTAAAAGCTTCAAGTTACATGCAATTGCATTCATTTAATAGTAACAGTTATATTTGCTGTGCTAATTTATGAATATTATAGACTTCTTTATTCCCAAAAGTAGTTGTCTGATCATACAAGTATTCTTCATATTATACATTCAAGAATGTGTCCTTTTGGTAATATTTTTAAAGTACAGTTTACTTCCTATCACCCAAGTGATATGAGACATGTAGAAGGCGACATCAAGACATAGAATGATTTCTTTAACAAAAAATCTTAGTTCATTGTTGAAATGGTTGAAGGAGATTAGTAATCAAACTTGTTAAATCATTTATCAAGATTGACTATCGAATAACTTCTTTTGACTTGAGATTGCAAAAAAATTATACATTGTTCTAAAAGTTGTTCAATATCAGTTAGGTTTGAATATCTTAACAAATTGTTGGTAAATCATTTTGAGTTAATGTTCACTGTTAAGACAAAATCATTGAATATCAAGGAGAATGATGTAGTGAAGGATGGATAAACCTCAAACGATCAGTCTGATCCTTGCAGCCAACACAACACAACGGAAATAACAAGAATAACAAGCCAACAATGAGAAAATGAGAGATCGGCCTTCGATTATGATCGATGAATCAATTACAATAGATCTGCAACATTTCAGACATACATGCCTGATTAGATCAAAAATCTCCTACAAACCCTAGCCAAGTTATGCTAGACAATCTTATGAAAACTCTCTTATCCCATATGACAAGTCTATAAGCTTAAATATCAATTACAATCATCGCTCAGCCTAGTAAAGATCACATTTTCCAAGAATAAGAAAATGTGTTACAAAAATTAGGCGAAGAAGGACCCAAAAAATGGATCAACCTCTAATGCAAATAATAAAAGATGCGATAAAATGAATAATTTGGCCTTAAATGTAACACTGGTCGGCACGAATGTGCTTGGGAAAACTAACCAAAAGATCAGGAAAAATATCAGAAACCCAACAACTGATTGGTAAGATGAAGAACAATATAGTCTTGCAAAGAAACTTCAATAACTCTCGCGTGATCATTGAAAATGACCAACATGAAGCCACGAAAACATAGCCATGATCACCATGGAAAACAAAAAATATAGATTTATCACCAACACAAACACTAGGATGAAATAAAATAGACAAACTACTAAAAGAAAATGTTTTTGGTTGACACAAGATTGCTTAGATCCTAAGATGCTCCTGCATCAGACACCAAGGGTAGTTAAAAATTTAGTCCCTCACTTTTTTGGAGCCAAAGGAAAACCAAATAGGTCAACCTCAGCCTGAAAAATCCATGATGAATCTTCAACTTGTATTTCCTTCCACTTAACAAGATATTCCATATACTGCTTACCTCTTGTACTTCGACCAACTCTACTATCCCAAATCCTTTCTATCTGATCCATCTACTTCTTTAGATACTATTGTCTAACTCCTGATCCTCTACTTCTACTACAATCTGATTCATGGTACTCGTACACATTAGAAACAGTGAAAATCGGTGATATATCCATATCTTTTGGTAAGTCCACTTCATATGAATTTCTTTAATACAATCTCCATAAGATCTTACAATGACCAAATTTCTTCATCTTTAACTTATTATAAGTACCACCTTCAAATATACCCTTATGTAAGTACACACTAACTTCATCTCCCACTTAAGATATCTTATGTCTCCTCTTCAGGTCAGCTCTCCTTTTATAAACTGGATTTATTTCCTCCAAATGATGTCTCACTCCTTCATGCAATGACTTCATATCCTCATCAAAATCCTTTCCTTCAACACTCTTCTTATCCTCATGATTGATATACCTTAATTATGTTATTCCCTTAGGATTAAACTAAGTAACAACCTCAAATGTTGTCTTCCCCGTGCTCCTATTTGATGAATTATTATAAACAAAGTCTACTTGTGGTAAAAATAAGTCCCACTTTCAAGGCTTATCTCCAACCAAACATTTCAAAAAGTTCCCTAAACTCATGTTCACAACTTTTGTCTATCCATCAGTTTGTGGATGAAAAGTAGAACTAAAATTCAAATCAGTTTTTAACTTCTCCCAAAGTGTCCCCCAATAATAAAATTCAAATCTATTGTCCTTGTTTGATACAATGCTCTTAGGTAATGCATTTGATCTCACAATCTCCTCAAAAAATAAATCAAATACATGCACTACATCGGTAGCCTTCTTACAAGGAATGAAATGTGTCATCTTAGAAAATTGATCTACACCCGCAAAAATTGAGTCATAGCCTCTCTATGTTCTAGGCAATACAAGCATAAAATCCATACAAATCTCCTCCCAAGGTCGTACTGGTGCTGTCATAGGTGTATACAATCCAACATTCTGACTACTTCCTTTTGCAACTTGAAGTATACATTGGGTAAAAGTACAAAGTTGTGTCACGTTTCAGGACCACTTATCAGCACAGCTAAATTTGAGTATTTCTAAATAAAAATTAATTTTCGTCAAAAATATGGTCTAGCTAGATTCATTCTAGCTAAGATAGATAAGTGGTTAAACTTTTCCAATTGGAAATGTCTATTAAATGCATATTTTATACCAATTACCAAAGAAATAAAATTATTTCATAAAATTGATGTTTCAATAACCCCTACTCTTTTTAATGATATCTTAAAAAAATATTAAAAATACCATTTTGTAGAGCTCAGAGTCAAGATTATTGTCATATAAAGTTTATCATATTTTGATTAGATCTAATATATTATAATTTCAAAATACAAAAAGTAGGTATTTTAACATTCAAGAAGATGTTGCTTCAAATAAATAAAAAAATAGTAAATCATATCAAAAAAATTTAAAATTTATATTTAACACTAGAGGAGAGACTCTTCTTTAAGAATATGTAATTTTTGTTCTGAATGGTGTAGATTTGATAGGGGAAATTTGGAGGGAGATGAAAACTATCGATTTCAGATAAGTTCAACTTTGAGCAATTATAACAGAGAAAATATACATTGAAAGTTCCAATCTTTCTTCTTTTCTGCACTAGCTATACATTTTATCTATAACATATTTTAAAATCAGAGGAAAAATAGATTTTTTGCGTATACTTGTTTGGAGGGAAGTAGACCCCAGATTTTCAGCAGTTTTCAACAATGGAAAAATGGACTTCAAAAATTAAAAAACTATGTACATTCTTGTTCAAATTTATTTTTAAAAATTATAGACATAAACTTAATCCATTTTTACACATTTCTTTAGTTTACATCATCCTCAAATTCTAAATACAAATGCCACCTTTTATGTCATTAAAGTTGAAGAGTTTGCATGTTGTGGTCCTTTTCCTTTATAAAAGTGTGACACAGGTTTGTACTTTTACCCCATTACAAATCTGTACAAAATTCCTCACATCCTTATGAAATTATGGCCAAAAGCAATTATCACTCACCAAAGCTATTGTATTATCAATGCAAAAATGTCCTGCTAAACCTCCACTATGATTTTCCTTAATCAAATTCTCTCTCATGGAACTCCTAGGTATACATAATTGATAACCTCGAAAGAACATTCCATCCTAAATGAAATAATATAACCACTTACTTCTATCTCCTAAAATAAGTTCTTTACAATCCTTCCAAGATTCATAAAAGTCTGGATCTTCCTCATACAAGGTCTTTAATTCATCAAAACCCAATACTACAATCTTCATCTTAGTCAAAAAATCCTTTCTTCTATTCAAAGCATCAAAAAATTTATTTTCCATGCCACTCTTATGTTTCAACACAAATGTGTATCTCTACATAAACTTGACCCATCTCATATGTCTCTGATTCAACATACCTTGGCTACCCAAATACTTCAATTCTTGATGATCGATATATAATAAAAACTCCCTAGGTAGTTAAAAAAACTCTGATTGCATTTCTACTAGCATCATAGTATACTTGAAATACCTTATTTAAATCAGGTAAAACTAATCTTGGTTATTCAGTCACCTTCTACTTCAACAACTCAACTTTTGTGTGCTCCATGTGTCCATTTGAACTCCTTTTTATCACCTCTTGTAGCTTTATCCATAAGTCCATAGATTGAACTAAAGTGTTTGATGAAATTCTAATAGAAACAAGCCAACCCATGAAAAGATCTTACTTATACAACACTCTTAGTTGTAGGTCACTAAACAATGGCTTTCACTTTCTAAGGATCCATCTTCAATCCTTTAGTAGATATTACAAATCCAAAAGTATACTAACTCCTCTTTCATGAAATTACACTTCTTGATGTTTATCAAAAACTTATCTTCTCTCAATGTCTGCGATACTTGTCTAACATGCATCAAGTCTTTCTCTTTTCTCTTACCAAAAATCAAGATATCATCTAAATAGACAATGACATACTTGCCCAAGAATCTCTTCATGACTTCATCCATAAGCGTCATAAAATTACTAGGTTCATTAGACAATCCAAAAGGTATTACCAACCACTCATACAATCCCTCATTTGTCTTAAATGTGGTCTTCCACTCATCACGTTCTCTTATTATAATATGATGATATCCACTCTTCAAGTCAATCTTGGTGAAATACTTAGCTCTAGTCAAAAAATCCATCAAATCATCCATCCTTTGTAAAGGAAACTAATACTTAAACGTAACATGATTAATGGCTCTTGAATCAATACACATCCTCAATTTTCCATCTTTCTTATGTGCTAATACAATAGGTACTTCACATGGACTCATACTTTCTCTAACAACCCTCTCTGCAAAATATCTTGCACTTTCCTATTGAGTTCTTCATTCTCTATCGGTGTCATCGTATATGCTTCTTTATTTGGCAAACTATCTCCTGGTATCAAATCCATGCAATGACAAATAATTCTTAATGGTGGTAATCCATCAGGTACACTATCATATATGGTGTTAACTAGCATACTCACTCAACAATCCCAACATTTCCTTAGGATGTTCTACCAAAACATTCTTCTTAGACTCCTTAGGTATTAAATAAAAATATACATTATTATGCTTCATGCCATTTAAAAACTTCATGTCATCCACTAAACATATTATTTCACTTGGAAACACTTCACTCTTAAGAGGTTCCTCTAAAGGTAACAAATTTTGTTTAATACCATTAGTGACAATAGTATAAACATTCCTTATACCATCATGTATGGATTGCCTATCATACTGTAATGGTCTACCCAACAAGAAATGACACACACCCATATGTATAATTTCATACAAAACTTCATCATAATACTTCCCAATATTGAATTTAACTAGGCATTGTGCACTTACCGACACCTTATGTTCATCTTGAATCCATGCAATATGATATAGTTTAGGATGCTTTATCCTCTACAACTTTATTTTGTCAACTAACTCCTCTGAAGAAATAATATCATAACTGCCAGTGTCTATGACAATATTGTACACCTTGTTTTGTAACTTACATCTTATTCTAAACAAATTCTTCCTTCGTATATAATCCTTCTCTTGTTCTCCATGATATAGGATACTCCTAGTCATTATTCTTGGACCTTCCTCAAATTTATTTTTTTTGTTCACTAAACCGATGGATTCTTCATCAGCAAAAGTTCTCTTGTTTCCCTGTACTTTCTGCTCTGAGTTACCTTGTTTGCATTCAAATGCTCTATGCCCTTCTTCACCAAATTTGAAATAATTTCCATTGAACTTGCTTCTTTTACCACTTCCTTGGCCTTCATCCTGATGGGAAATCCTATCATTCCTCCTATACAGATCAGTTTCCTTAACTCCAAGCTCATGTTTACTCTAATCTACAGTAGATCTACTTCTACCTCTTTCAAATATTCCACCTCTGACTCTATTTATTTGGTCATTTCTTATGTTAATCTTCTCTTAAGCATTCAAGACCCACTTATAAGCCTCTTCCACACTCCTAATCTGCACTAGACTAACTTCATCTTGTATAGATATTCTCGAACCATTAAGGTAGCAAGATACATGTTCAGCTTCATCATCTATATAACCAGATCTGATTTTTCAACTTGTATAACTCCTCAACATAGCCCTTAACACTTAAACCTCTCTGCTTCAAGTTCTGAAACTTCCTAAACAAACTTACTTGATATTCCTTAGCAAAAAAAATTTCTTTTAATTTGGTCACCATCCTATCCCATGATTTTCTCTTGTCTTTACCTCTTCTTTGTTGATTTGTTTGCAAATGTTTCCACCATAGGGATGCATTTCCTTTCAACTTCATACAAGAATACTTCACATTCCTTTCTTCACTAGTCCCTTTAGGCTTGAAATAATTATCCATCTCTATGATCAAATCTATCCACTCATCAACATCTAGGTTACCATGATAATCAGGTGGGCTGAAATGAGGTATCCGATTAACATTAGTCAATGCCCTAATGAATATTTCCTCTCCTTGATTCAACTTAGGTTTTTCTTCTTGGTTAGCTCCCTCAACCGCTTCATTCTGATTTTGTTCATCTTTTTCTTCATTACTTGCATCTTCTATAGGTTGTCCTCTCCTCTAGGTTGTCTCTACTACTTCTAGTCTTGCATATATTTGGATCAACAAATATAAAATAGCTGGATCTACATGTTGTCCTCCCCATCTAGTATTTCTCTTGGCCATATTTACAATCCACAGTCATCGTAGGCCAATTTTATTCAACCACCAGCCCAGAAGCAAACCCTAAGGATGAAAAACCTTTCTCTGATACCATTTGATGAATTCAAGGATGGAGAATCCACAAAAGAATAGTCTGATCCCTGCAGAAAACACAACACAACTGAAATAACAAGAACAACAAGCCAACAATGATAAAATGAGAGATCAACCTTCGATTATGATTGGTGTATCAATTACAATAGATCTGCAACATGCATCATACATACATGTTTGATTAGATCAGAAATATCTTATAAACCCTATCCAAGCTGCACTAGATAATCTTATGAAAATTCAATTATCCCATAGGAAGAAGTCCATAAGCTTAAATATAAATTACAATCATGAGTCAACCTAGTAAAGATCACATTTTCCAAGAATAAGAAAACATGATACAACAATTAGGTTAGGACCCAAAACAACTAGATCAAGCTCTGATGCAAATAGTAAGAGATGTGATCAAACAAATAAGTTGGTTTAAAAAATAAAACTGAGCTTGCACGGCTGCGCTCATAAAAATCAAATGGAAGATCAGGAAAATGATCGAAAACCCAACAATTGATTGGTAACATGAAGAACAATATAGTCACGCAAAGAAACTACAATAACTATCATGTGCTGAAACCAAATGTGGTGTGATCATAGAAAATGATCCAACACGAAGCCTTGAACATATAGCCACGATCACCATGGAAAAGAACTAGTACAGATCTATAACTAGCAGAAATATTTAACTAAAATAAAATAGACAAACTACTGAATGTAAATTTTTTGGTTGTATGCAAGATTTCTTAGATCCTAGGATGCTCCTACATCAGAGATACTATACATAAAAGTATTATTGTGTTTTTTCAGCTCTTAAAAGAGTTATACATTATTTTAAGAGACCTATGAACATTATTTTATTAAAATTTGTGTTGTTTTTCAATCTTCGAAAGATGTCAAAAATGTACAATTGATAAATGAATAAGTAGACAATATGTTGAGTATTATGGGGAGTACCATGTTGACATTGAATTTATAGTTTTTGTAAATGATTTTTAATTGTTAAAACATAGATGTAAAGCATATTGAAAGAGATAAAGAAAAAAAAGGATGAATTCATTGCGTACAAGTATAACAGAGCAAAACTAATAGCAAAAGAATGAATTTTCTACACCGTAGAGAGAGAGAGAGAGAGAGAGAGAGAGAGAGAGAGAGAGAGAGAGAGAGAGAGAGAGAGAGAGAGAGAGAGAGAGAGAGAGAGAGAGAGAGAGAGAGAGAGATATACANAGAGAGAGAGAGAGAGAGAGAGAGAGAGAGAGAGAGAGATGTTCAAATAGTGAAATATGATATTATGTGAGACAGATTTCATTTACACTAAAATGAAAAAGCATTGATCGATCGATGAAATAAATGATGAGTTGAGAAAAGTTATCTATTTGAATGAGATGCTTGTTGATTACATTATTCTATGTAAAGTGAGTGTTTTTTTTTTAAATAAATAGTGATAGTAAAAGTTTGAATTTAGATGTCTATATATATTCTATAAAATGTTCTTGTCATATCTATATTTCTAATTCGCAAACAATGATCTGAATGTAGATATATTTGAGAGTAAGAAAGTTATAATTTAATATATTCTCTATGTTGTCAATGTGAAGTACTTTGAAGATATCCTTAAAGAGAAGTTTGGAGAAGAATTTTCTAAAGAAGAGTCTACAAAGTTTGTAGAGTAGTAACATAAATTTGATTGGTTTTGTGCAAAACTACTGTGACAAGGATCTCTAAAGTGTTGTTATTTATGAAGAGAAATCTATTGTAATAGAGTGTCCCTCAAATTTAAACCTTTTCTTTGTATTTAATCAAAAGTGGGTGCTTCTAGATTGTAAGGGATTGGCGTTTCTTTGGGTGGGTGCTCCTAAAAGAGTAATAAGGGTTGGTTCTTCCTAGAGGTTGTACTCTAAACAATTTCCTATAAGGATTAATAAAAGACAAATTGAGAGTGATTTTTTACCCTTTGGGGTTTTCCACTACAAAATATTGCGTCAAACATCTTTGTGGATTGTGTTTCTTGTTAAATGTCTTATCTTGTTAGTGTTGCATCATAGATTACACATTTTTTTGTTTGTCTTGTTGAAGAGTTCTCCTTGGCATAAATTGTACCGCTAATTCACCCCCCCTCTCAGTTGCTTCAATATTCCAACATCCCCAAGTTGGCCTCAAATATATTTCTTAACCAAATGTATCTTTAGATAGGTCTTAAAGTCCACATGTTACTCTAAGAGTTAAAACATGATAAATGTATTACCTGACATGAACTCTATTGTTTGAAATAACATTTAAATGCTTCATCCTACTAAAAAAATCTATCCTTCTCTAGCATTGTTAGTCCTAGGATCATATTATTGGGAGGGGAGGGGGAATCAATAATGTACCAAATAATCCTACTTTATATAATCTCTTAAACTTAAATCAACATTCACAAGATTAACCTTAATTATAGAAAATGAAAACCATACACATGAAAATCCATCAAAAATGTTGACACACCTATTTATCTCGTGGAAACCAAAATTGGAAGAAAACTATGGTGGGAATTAGTATCCACTAAATGATGCACTCCTCTAAAGTACACCTTGTGAGGAGCTTAACCATGTTAGGAGTTCACAACAACACTATTAGGTGCTATCCGGTTAAGGGATTTTCCTTAGGCATATTAGGACCTTTACCCTCTTAAGAGTAGCCTTGTTAGAGTGATGCAGGAGCATCTTGGGTTCTTAGCAATCCTGGATCATAAAAAAATATGTTTGTTTGGGTTTGATAGCTTGTTGGTGAATTCACTAGGCTGCTCGGTAACTACTCTTGAGTGTTCTATTGAAGGTTTTGGATCTCAGTTCACTGGGTAGATTCGGTTTCAAATTATTTCTTTCTTTGACTGAACGGTCTCTGTGGTTGTTCTCGCTATTCGGTGATTTTCACCAAGTGGTCTATGTTGCTCGGTAGTCTTTCTCACCGAGTTTGTTTTTGAATGTTGGATCTTTTGGCCCACTTGTGCATTTAATTTCTATAGTGTAATTAAAGTTGGGGTATCTCATTGGGATGTGTGTTGACCTAAATTTGGGTTGTTGGTGTTTCCTATGTTAGATATTTAGGAACTTTAGGGCTGACCTCTTTGGTGCCTCTTGTATATATTTAGTTTTTTGATCTTAGGTTTGAGGGGGTGATATATTGGTAGAAATATTAAGAATTAGAAGATTTGGATTGAAGGTATATGACCTCACATGTATGAGGACTATTTCTAAAAGATTTTGAGTGTAAATGGTCGTAACCAGGAAGGCCTTACAACCCGACATGTATGAAGTTTGATGAACTAATATAAGTGATATATGTATTCCTTCTCTCTCATTCTATGTTTTAGCTTCCATGTTGTGTTATGCAAGTTGGTTTGGTATCTTGGAGTTCCTTTGGACCTAGTTATCCTACCCTCCCTACGTCAAGTGGTATCAGAGTGAAGATTAGATATGAGGTTCCTTCTTATAAACTCTAAGTTTCTATTGTTTGGGGTAGAAGATTGTGATCTGACCTACAATTGCAGAGGATTTGAAGATGGTTCATGGGAGAAGAAATATAGATCTAGGCTTAGTTGATATGCTAATACAAATCTCTACAAGATTAGAAGTTGTTGAGACAGCCCAGTGTCGAGGAAGACATCTTTAGGATGTTAGTGATGATGAATTTGAGGAAGTGCAGGGAGAAGCCACACCTACACCTATGATGGATCAGGAAGAAGAAAGATTACTATGATCTCTGACAAGATTGTATTCCACACCTTAGTTTAATCCTCTTGAGTATAGTGGATAGTTGGATTCGAATGAATTAATAGACTGGATAATCTAGATGGATAAATACTTTGAGTATGAGAGTGTAACAGAGGAGAGAAAGGTAAATATTGCAAGTAAAAAGCTTAAAGGTCATGCATGGTTGTGGGGGGAGAATGTGCAATTGGCTCAGAAGAAGGGTAAAGACAAGATCAAGGTATGGGATAAGATGATAAAAATGTTAAAAGGAAATTTTTCACCTTGTGATTACTAGATTAATGTAGTTAGGAGAATGCAAAGTTTGAAGCAAAGAGATAGCTCTATGAAAGATTACACTGAGGAATTTTACATGTTAGATATTAGATATGGACATGCTGAAAATGATGTGGAAAGAATAGCAAGATACCTGAATGGATTAAGAAGTTCTATACAATATGAGATCAACTTGGTAAAGCTGGAGAGTATTGAAGAGGCATATCACTTTTCCCTTAAAGATGAGGAGAAATTGAACATAAGACATGAACAAAAACAAAGAGGAAGAGGTGGTAGATTCCCAAGAGGAAGAGATAGATCTTATGGTGAAAATAGTAGATCTGATCAGGACAAGACAAATCAAGACATCAAGATAAAGGAAAGACCGATTTGAAAGGTGGGAGTTCATTTTGAATAGGAGGCAACTACTTTCCGAGGTGGTTATAGTAGAATAGGGTTCCAAGGAACTTGTTATACTTGTGGAGAAGAAGGGCGTAGATAATTTGAGTGTACACATGCAAGAAAGAAAGTTGGTAGTAGAAGAAATGCTTTGGTGCAAGAAGACTCAACAAATGAACTTGAGAAGGAAGGAAAACTAATGGTCAGAAGGATATTATGGAGTGAGAATAATAAGAAAGATCTAGTAAGAAAGAGCATTTTCAAGACTAGATGCAGAGTTTCAGACAAAGTTTGGAAAGTGGTTGTTGATAGTGGAAACTCAGAGAACCTAAAATATGAAGAAATGGTTACCAATTTGCAGTTGGAAAGAATGAAGCACCCAAAGCCATATGAGATTTCACAAATCAAGGATGATCATACACTTATGGTGAGTGAACAATGTTTTGTGAATCTCAAAATTGGAAAATATTATAAGGTATTGTGTGATATTATGCCTATGGATTATTGTCATATTTTGTTGGGTAGACCTTGGCAATATGATAGACATGTTATAGATGATGGAAGAGTGAAAAAATATAGTATTTTGGTTAATGGTAAGAATTAAATCTTATTAACTTTGGTTGAATAATTTTTTGGTGACATATGTACATCTGTGAAAGTTTTTTTTATGGAAGTTAGACAGTTTGTTAAGGATTTGAAAATGAATGATATTTGTTATTCTTTGATTCCTAAACCGAGTAAGAACACAAAATATTAAATTCTTGAAGAAGTTGAGAAACTAATCACCAAGTATAAGGAGATCATTTCAGATAATGTACCTGATGGTTTTCCACGAATGAGAGATATTAGCCATTGTATGAATCTAATTCCTGGAGCTAGTTTTCCAAACAAGGCACCACACCGGTTGACACTAACCGAGAATGAGGAACTCAACTGAAAATTTCATGAGATGTTGAACAAGGGTTTGATCACATAAATTTTAAGTCCATGTGTAGTACCAAATTGGTTAGCACCTAAGAAGAATGGAGAATATTAAATGTTCATTGATTCAAGAGTTATCAATGATAATAGTTTTTGTATTAGTTTCCTATACTGAGAATGTGGTGCAGGAGCACCCACTATAAAAACTTGAATTTATCATCTTTGTGTGACTCCTAAGGGGTCTTGAGGATGCCTAATTCCTAAGGGATCCAATATAGTATTTTGACTGAACTTGTAAGGCCTGGTTCCAAGATTTGGCATCCATAAGCCACTTGGAAAACCATGGTCAAAGGGTCCCAATAGCTTAGGATTTAGGTTTTTTAGAATTTTTAAGTCATTTCAAGTTAATAATGAACCTTAGGTTCACTCTTTGCAATAAATTTGCACTTATAGTGCATTTTTGAAAATGTTGTCAAAATATTGTCAAAAGTTGTCAAGCAACTTTTCGACAACATAGCAACTTTTGACTGTAATGTCAAAATGAATTCCCCAACAGACATATGGTTTTAATTATAGTTTTAACAATTGGGGAATGCTTTCATAATCCCTTTCAGGCAGGTGGAAAGCAATGATGGTGTAAATTTTGTTTTGGAATTAATAAAATAACTAATTTTTCCTGCAACGGTCAACTTTCAACTTCCTTTATAGATCTCTACGATCAAGATAAGTGATGAGACCAATTGAGATGTAAGGATTATCAAATCACCTTCATTTTTATTTTAGTTTGGGGTCCTAAAGTGATAGGAAAAGAAATTTAGAGTATTTTCTTTGTGCACTTCTCTGAAACCCTCCTGAACTAGGGTTTCTTTTGTAAATTTCGTTTTTCTCTCATGTCCACCCTTGTAAATTCCTAATCCTTGGTGTAATCAGATATTTTTATGTTGAATTGATGATTCTAGAGTTGGTTTACAGGGAATTCAGTGTTAGTTCTTGGTTCAAATGAATTAAGGTCAACATCTCTATGTGGCGATAGTCACACCTTAGGGTTAAATCAAGCCTTGTAATCAAGCTAGTTTTCTCCTTCCTTAAGTTTTTGGGTTACTTCCTTTAATAAAGTGATCTAATTATCCAATTAGGCTTGTCTCACCTAGTTGAGATTTAGATTGTTCCTCAAAACATCAGGACCCTTGGCTTTGGGATTTGGTAGTACTCCATAAAGGGTACTTGGAACTTTGTTTATTTCTTTGTGTCTAGTGGGAAGTTTTAGAGTTATGATCCTTTAACCCTATAACTAGGGGTACTATGAATTGGAGGCTCATTTAAGGAACATTCATCTAAGGCTTACCCTAGACTTTCTCAATGGTGGGAACATATTCCATGGAACCTATAGAGACCCTATAAAATTTGGTTCAACCACTACAATTCGAGATTGTCATTTTCAACGTATGAATCAATAAGACATTGGTTACATAAGGAGTAGCATTGAAGTAATGCACCACACATATTGATCTAAGCATTGAATTCATGTCAAGGTGTTGTTAGGATTCTTGTGATCCTTTTTAAAGGTGTAAGTCTATGCTTGTTGGGTTGTGTTGATGGGACTTTGTGACCGGCTTCGCCAACAGAGATAAGTTGTCACCGGGTACCGGGGTACCGGCCAAATCCGCCTGAAGAGGTTTACCAGAGAGTGAATTCTCCTAGCCTCCAAGAACTTGGTAGTCAGGTCTCGATAGTGTAGGGGAGCTAAGTTGGGAAGTTTACTATGTTGGCAAGTTGACACTCAGGGTGTATATGACTAATTTTGTGTTGTCATTATGGAAACAAATTCATATGAAGTTTTGTCAAGTAAGCTTGGAAGATAAAATTGGTTAAGTACATAAGATAGAACAAAACAAAGATATGTAGTTGATCAGAGCACTAGTGCATGTGCATACGATTGAATTAGACTATGCACCTCCATACTTAATCTTTATGATATGTTATTAAGCTTAGTCTATACACGCATGGTACAGTATGACAGTACAGAGAAGTTACAACAAGATTAAGTGCCAATAGTAGTTTAGAAAATGTATAGTCAAAAAATGGAAGCACTTCCATGGTAGAATGGTTTAGCCTTTTGAGTAAGTGGTTTGGGGTCATATCAAGCACCTTGAATGGGTTCTTGATCTTGACATGGCTTCCCCCATATTCTGTCCCTCTTTCCACTTCTTTCCATCCTAATTTCTGCATTCTGGACTGCAGACCTGAGAATTTGGACTTAAAGGTCAGGGTTGACCTTTTGGGTCTATGTCGACCTTGAACCTAACCTAGGTCAAGGTCAACCTCAACCTTGACCCAGGGTTCAAACTTTAGGGTCTTGCAGTTTCCAGATGTTGGTCTTTGCAAAAGTTATTTCCCGCTTCCGGGTCGGCTTTTTCAGGCTCCGAAGTGCCGATTCCTAAATTATATTTAACATAGGTCCTCTCCTAGGGGTAAATTCTTTAATGGAAATTTAATTCTCCTATGTCAGACTCCTTAGAAGATTGTGCCCTAATTTCATATAAAAGGGAGCTTTCTCCTCTCATTTTCTCTAAGCAAGATTGAGAAACAAAAAAGTCTTCTAAGCATCATTAATCAATTGAGGAGCATTATCAAGTGAAGTCCAAGCAAGCATTCATCCATTCAAGTATCCATTTTCATGAAGGAGATCCATTGGAGGCCATTGAAGGATTCAAGCTACATAGTGCCCTTTTGGTGATCTCTCCATCCACCTTCTTCTAAGCTTCTTCCAATTCAAGAACCCATTCAAGATTTGGTGTTGGAGATCAAAAAGCAATTGATTGAAGACATCCTACATCCTACATTATAGATCCATTGGTGCATACATACTTGTGGATTCAAGGATTCAAATCCCCCATAAGGACTTTACAAGCAAGGTGAATTTATGCATTTACTTTGTTTACTTCTGCAATTTCAATTACATATATTTGAGGTTAATTCCGAAACTGGGGTTTGACCAAGGCAAACCCCTCCCCCCAAACAAATAAATATCTTTTTCTTATAGGTACAGGTATAGAACAGTAGATTTGAGACCACATATGGATACCCTTTTCTGATTTCTTTCGGACAATGTGAACAGATTTTCTGTCGAACCTGTGCAGGTCAGGGTCGACATTATTGGGCCAGGGTTGACATTTGTGGGTCAAGGTCAACCTTTTTCATAAGATGGTGTCAGATTGGAAAATGATTTCTGGGTTTTATTCGTCTCTACATTTCCTTTGCAGATCATTCTTCATTTTTCTAGAAATAGAGTAGAGACCCTAGAAAACAACATTCTTTGATCTGCAATATTTCAAGGTTAGTGCATTTCTCCTATCCATTTCAATTAAAATCCTTAATCATTCTAAATCTATCACACATTCCTTTCCATAAAATGGAGAATTTAAGACTTTCTTCTTTGCTCTCATTACCAAATGATTGATTCATTTGTGCATTGATCCTTTTTGGATTGATCAATTTGGATCTTTCCTTTGGGCATCTTGGGATAGAAGAGGAATATCTTATCTTTCCCCCATAGATTTCAAATGTTACATGTTCTTATGTTACATGTATAGTTTACCATCTCTAGCTCTAATCTTCTCCCCCCCCCCCCCCCCCCCGCAAATTAATAAAAAATCTCATGATAAGATTTATAGATACAGTAACGACATTTATTTTTGAGAGTTCGCAAGGTAGCTGACCTTTTGTCCATTCTCACAGCAATATAAACATAATCATTTATGTTTGGTGACCTCTATTTTATATGTTACATTTTGGTGAACTCGCGATAGACAACGCTTTCTTTTTGGTGTTAGATTTGCATCTAGTGTTAGATCTTACATGCATTTAAAAGTAGATTTCTTTTATGCTCTTGCATTTATATGTCAAAAATAAATAAAAACCACAAATTTCATTAAAAATACAAAAATATTTACATTTTTCATGCTTATAGATTTCCTCTGCATGCATTTGGATGTATTTAAATCTATTTTCTATGCATTTCTTTATTCATTATCATGTTGCACAAGTTGTTTCAAGTGTTTTCCAAACATCCTTCTATAACTTTTGGGATTAAAAAACATGACAATTGTATTAATAATTTCATCTTTGTGATCTAAAATATTATCCAAAGCAGAATAATTATTTGTAACATCATCAACTTACAATATGTTAGCTCGATGAGAAAAATAGAAAGCGAGAGGATCATCCCCAAGGAGAACATCATCACAAGGGTCAGCACAAATAGGAAAGTTATTCAAAGGATACATAATGTCACAGGGCGGAGTAGAGGTTTGGTGAGTTTGAAATGTATTCTCTAGGACATGCCAAGCCTGATGAGCCTCAGTACAATCGGCGATAAGTAGATATAAGTCTGGATTTAGTGAGAATCCAATTAGACCAAATGCTTCCTCATCTTTCAACTGCCAGGAATCCTGGTCAGCCTGAGGAGCAGTGGAAGTCAGTTTCAAATTAGGTGAAGACACAATATCCAAAAGGTGTCGAAAGTTTAAAAAATCAGACATGTGCAGCCTCCAAGTAGAATAATTTGAACTTGTAAGTTTAAGATCCAGCATTAGTGTTGTCATGATAAATTATCAAAATTAACTAAAATAAAGCTAAATACAAGTTGCAAGATATAATGATGAATCCAAAAAACTAATTTAACACAATTAGTAAATATCAATATGCCAGAAATATTAAATGTTCAAATAAATTTAAATTTTTGTTAAAGTGATGAAACAAATTTTAATGACAATTAAATAATAAATTAACAAGAGAAATAAATTTATAATGCCAAAATGAATATGGAATTAAAATGATTTTAAAAGATATTATACAGAAAAAAAGTATAGTTTAAACTTTTTGATAAAGGAATTTAAAATTAAATTTAACGATTAAACTTAATTGTTAAATAAATAAGAAAATATGATGGATTAAAGTGATTTTAAAAATATGAATAAGTAAAAAGAACAAGGGTCAGAACGGATAATGAGCAACCTGCAAGAAACAAAAATGTTAAGATGAAGAAATGAAAAGATATAATAATAGAAGTGATTTGAATTTAAAAAACCATAAGGAATCTAAGAGGAATTTAAAATATTGTACCAGACCTGCAAAAAAAATTGTTAGAAAGATGATTACCTACATAAAAGTAATGATAAAAAATGATGTACTGCAATAGAGAAGAATGATATAAAAATGAAGTGCCAAATCTAAGAAAAGGTAATAAAAACTACCTGCAAGAAACTTTATAAAGAGAATGCAATGATAATCAATGTTATAAATGATAAAAGGGAACAAAAGGATAGTAGACCCAAATGCCATGTGGGGAGGATTGCAGGAAGAAGAGAGAGAGAAGCTTGCTGCGCAGAGGGCAGAGCTGGCAAGGGGAGGCTACCCAAGGAAAGAAAGAAGGAGAAAAAGCTGCACAGAGACAAAGGTAACAAAGATTAAAAAAAACTACGCTAACAGAGAGCATGCAAAATAAGTAAAAGGCACAAAGATAATAGAACCTACGCAAGGAGAAAGATACTAAACCAATTAACAAAACCTATAAAAAAAATTGCGCAAGGCAAGGAGATAAAGGTCAAAGACCCTCCTATGCTACTGCGATAAGGAAAGGTCAAAAAAGGAGGAAAGATAGTGCAAAGAAAGACACTAAGCACCAAGGGAACAAAGAAGGTGCTACGATGGATGAGGTCAAAAGGATTGCACAGAGAATGGGGGTTGCATGAGCAATTAGGCTGCACAGGGGGTAGCGAAAGGAGGCCAAGAAGAGGGAGGGGCAACAAAAAGGTAAAGAGATAGGGTTGTACAAAGAATGATTAAGCTACGTAGTAAAATGTCTAGGTTGTGCAATGTCTATGCATGTCCAACTTGCACAATGCTTGGACCAGGATACACAATGCTGGTCAAAAATACAGTCAACCAAGCTACGTAATGGAATGAAGCTACACAAAAAGTGTAAAAGAAGCTCCGAAATGAAATGAAGATATAAGTGGTATAAAAGAACTACAGAAATAAGCGATGGCAAAATAGTATAAAATCCTATGCGAAAGGAACACAAGCTACGAGAGGTTAATGCAGATAAAGATGCACAAAGAAGAATGGTAGCCAAACAATATAAAGCAGACTAGGGAAGAGACTGTTGCGCAAGATAATGTATTAGCTAATCCAAAGGAGCTGCAAGGAAAAGGATTAGAATATATGCCTGTAGAGATATATAAAAAACACGGATATAAAACAAATTTATGATTGCAAAGAGTAATATAACCCTACAAACAGGAAGGTTAGATTAAAGATATTTAATGAAAATAGTAAACACATTGAAGCTCATATTTTGAAAGAAAGATGAAGAACAGAGCCAAGAACGAAAGTCTCCAATCCTGCACAAAACTAGTCAGTACTATACCCAATAGATAAACCAATAATGTATGCAAAAGATAAATCGGGTTTGGCGGTAAACCAGCCAAACCCAAAAAAAATTTTGAATTTTTCTCAACACTCTCTCAAGAGTCTTCGATATTGGAGTGCTCCAAGATATGGTAGCTCCTTCACCTATAAACTCAATCAAAGATTAAACCAACCTGCTCTGATACCATGTTAAAATAATAACAAAAATAAGGCAAGACAGGAAGCTGTTTAATTCAATGAGGAAGGAGAATGAAGATTTACCATGAATAATTTCAAATACTAGGAGCATGCATCAAAGATCCAAACAACAAGGAGACAAGATTTTGAAGGGGGAAAAGCATGAAAAAACCCCCATGATATATAGAATGGGAAAAAATGCCAGAGAGAGAGAGAGAGAGAGAGAGAGAGAGAGAGAGAGAGAGAGCCAAGCTCATACAATAG
>MU224363.1:4289061-4356244 GCA_018584345.1 Thuja plicata
ATGTAGTCCACACTTGAAGACTCTTCCTTTTTGTTTATATCATAGATTTCATGATCACTCTACTAATGAATGTCAAGCTTTACATTATAAGATTAGGCAGCTCATTGATAGTAAAGTTATTTATTTACCATGTGGCAACGAGTTGTATTTCAATCCTATTTTCTCTAAATAACATTTATGTTCCTATTATGGAACTCCATATTATGTAAACAATGTTAGCCTATTATTTGGAGGCTCGTTGTCTTGCATAATATTGTGAGTGATATAATAGGTCCCCTTTCATCCTTGTTCCCACGCTTGGGGGGAAAGGATGCCATCTCCTTCTTTTCTGTCTTTTCGGGATTCACTTTTCCCTTGGTTAAGCAGTATCTATCTATTATGTGATATCCAATCATACATGAAAATTTTGGTTTGCATTGAGGATTTATGTCCTTGATCATAACCTATTTCTTTGTTAGACATTGGGTTTCCATGGTTGATAAATCTCCCACCTTGGAAACTGAATATTGTGCTATCCCTCACAAGGGTTACTTTTTCACTTCTTGCATGATATCTCTTTGCATTCATCCCTTCCATGGCCTCATAGGAGCTATGACCTTCTTGGTTTGGACTGGTTGTTGTCTATGGATATTGTCTTGATGCTGAAGAAGGCTTTATCCTTGATCTTTTCTTTCCTTAACATGTCAAAATAGTATGTACTTTTCCATATTAAGGAGGGGGGCATATACACGGCCTCCCTCATTTTATATTATGCATTTTTTCTAACATTTTGTTTTGCAATATGCTAAATCCTCAGAAGGTAATGCACATAAGTTGCTAAATCCTGAAGAGATACGCATTTTACAAATGTATTCCATGGTGATTTAAGAATATGGATCCATGGGTACTTCATAGAAGCCATCAGAAGATGCACTACATACATGCACGAAGCTGCTAGAAGGCGCACAACTTTATGGGGTGACTATCAAGTACTTTCTTGATGGGCCATCCTATCCTTTTTGTGGTTCACAGTGAGATACACAAATCTTACTGCGCAAGCTAACCACTTCTCTCTCTCTCTCTCTTTCTCTTTAGAGTGGTGTCTCTCTTATCATGATCTTAGGGCTGATAAAGACTTAAGTCCCTTGTGGGCTTGAGGATTTCTTTGTCCCTTTTGTTTCCAATAAGATTTTCCTTTCTTTATGTTCTCCTTTACCAAGAGTTTGTGTTGAGTTCATACTCTTGCTAAAGTGGGGGCTAAATGTATAGTCGGAAAATGGAAGCACTTCCATGATAGATTGGTTTAGCCTTTTGAGTAAGTGGTTTGGGGTCATATCAAGCACCTTGAATTTGTTCATGATCTTGAAATGGCTTCCCCCTATTCTGCCCCTCTTTCCACTTCTTTCCAGCCTAATTTCTGCATTCTGGACTGCAGACCTGAGATTCTGGACTTCAAGGTCAGGGTTGACCTTTTGGGTCTATGTCGACCTCAACCCCGACTTAGGTCAAGGTTGAACTTGACCTTGACCCAGGGTTCAAACTTCAGGATCTTACAGTTTCCTGATGTCAGTCTTTGCAAAAGTTGTTTCCTACTTCTGGGTCGGTTGTTTCGGGCTCTGAAGCGTTGATTCCTAAATTATATTTAACATAGGTCCTCTCCTAGGGGTAGAGGCTTTAATGGGAATTTAATTCTCCTATGTCGGCCTCCTTAGAAGATTGTGCCCTAATTTCATATAAAAGGGAGCTTTCTCCTCTCATTTTCTCTAAGCAAGATTGAGAAACAAAAAGGTCTTCTAAGCATCATTAAGCAATTGAGGAGCATTATCAAGTGAAGTCCAAGAAAGAATTTAAGAAAGATTTCAAGCAAGCATTCATCCATTCAAGTATCCATTTTCATGAAGGAGATCCATTGAAGGCCATTGAAGGATTCAAGCTACATAGTGCCCTTTTGGTGATCTCTCCATCCACCTTATTCTAAGCTTCTTCCAATTCAAGAACCCATTCAAGATTTAGTGTTGGAGATCAAAAAGTAATTGATTAAAGACATCCTAAATCCTACATTCTAGATCCATTGGTGCATAGATACTTGTGGATTCAAGGAATCGAATCCTCCACAAGGACTTTTACAAGCAAGGTGAATTTATGCATTTACTTTGTTTACTTCTGCAATTTCAATTGCATATATTTGAGGTTAATTCCAAAACTGGGGTTTGACCAAGGAAAACCCCTCCCCCCCAATAAACAGATCTCTTTTTCTTGCAGGTATAGGTACAAAACAATAGATTTGAGACCAGATCTAGATACCCTTTTCGAGTTTCTTTCAGACGGTGCGAATAGATTTTGTATCGGACCTGTGCAGGTCAAGGTCGACATTATTGGGTCAGGGTTGACATTTGTGGGTCAAGGTTGACATTTTTCATAAGACGGTGTTGGATTGGAAAATGATTTCTGGGTTTTGTTCGTCTCTAGGTTTTCTTTCTAGATCATACTTTAGTTTTTCCAGAAACAGAGCAGAGACCCCAAAAAACAACATTCTTTGATCTACAATATTTCAAGGTTAGTGCATTTCTCCTATCCATTTCAATTCAAATCCTTAATCATTCTAAATCTATCACACATTCCTTTCCATAAAATAGAGAATTAAAAAATTTCTTCTTTGCTCTCATTTCCAAATGATTGATTCATTTGTGCATTGATCCTTTTTGGATTGATCAATTTGGATCTTTCCTTTGGGCATCTTGGAATATAAGAGGAATATCTTATCTTTCCCCCATAGATTTCAAATGTTACATGTTCTTATGTTACATTTTGGTGAACTCTATTTTATATGTTACATAAAATAGAGTATGAAGTCGACCTCAAATTTTGGATTAGCGTATATATTTTAATTTGTAATGGCCATATGACTATTTTAATATGTTTGTAATTGTGTCTTTAACACTCATGTAAACACACTTAAGCCAAATTTTTTGGAAGCATTGTGTATGTTGTTTTTGGGCCGAATAAGGTCTTGTTTTTGGTTTCATCTATTTAGGCATGTATATATACTTGACATGCAATTTTGTATTAAGCGTGAGAGTGAAAAATAAGTAGAGAAGATATCAAGAAGATAAATATGAGTAAATCAGTATGAAGTATAATTCTTTAAGAGATTATATTATCATCACATAAAAGGAACTGATCAAACAACAGTGTCATTACAACAGTTCATCTTTTGATATAGTATATATCTATTACTTGAAGGTTGTAGCCTTCATCCTATTGGGTAGTGAGCTCTAGTAGTGAGCCATTCACCTTTAACAGGGTTTTGTAAAGAATCCTAACAGGGTCATTGTACTTGCATTGTAAAGACTACTCCTCACAAGGCAAAGGAACTCTAAAAAGTTCATAAGACTAGTACAATCATTTGTGGGTGCTAATTCCCATCAGGGTTTTCCTCTGATCAAGGTTTCCCCATAATCATATCTTTTTTTATATGTTATTGTGTTATACTTCATTTGTTATCTATTTGATTTAAGTTTCAAGTTGTTGAAATAAAGGTAAGTAGACTAACACTGATGACCCCCCCCCCCCCCTCTCAGTGTTTCTAACAATTGGTATCAGGGCTCTGATCCTCTAAAAGAAAGTTTAACCACTTGAGGAGATCATGGATTCAACACAAGAGAAACATCTGAAAAAGAATCTTGAAGCAACCCTTGATGATCTTGATAGATTTGAAAAGAAAATGAAGAACTTAAAATAAAAGTTGATGGCTCCCAAATGCTTATCAAAAAATTAAGAAAATATATAAAAGATTGCTCTACAAATGATTTGGGAAAAAAGGTCAAAAATCTAAATGAAGAAAACATGTCTGTGAAGGACAAGATTGAATATTTGAATGAACAGCTTATAGATAGCCTAACAACTATTGAAGAAAAGACCAAAGAAATTAAACAATTAGATGAAGAATTTATGCAAGAAAATATGAAGATCTTGGAGTTGGAAAACATTAAGAAAAAGATAGAATCTGAACTAACAAAAGCAAAATACAAAATTGAGAAATTACACACAAGTTCTGATCTAATTCAATCACAACTTTATGTAGAAAATCTAAGAGATTATACTACTGGTTTTGGATATAGTGTAGCTCAAATTGAAATCAATGCAATGCAAAAAGGAAAGAAAGCACAAGAAGAATCTACATAAGAAAATAAAATTGAGAATCTTGCAGAAGGTAAAGCTGAACCTCCTAAAGATGAACACAAGCTAGTTAACCGAACATGTTATGCCTATAACAAACATGGACACCTAGAAAGAGATTTTAAAGAGGTAAGACCTTTTAATGGTTATTTTTTATTCCTGTAATAAATTTGGTCATAGTGTTATACATTGCAGAACAAGTCAACGAAATTAGTCACAGCAGAACCAAAGAAATATGACTCAATACAATCAGAGAAATCAACCTCAGAGAAACTATCAGAACATAAGATGTCAGATATATTATTATGATGGACACACAGCCAAGTAGTACAGCATGATAACCAATATGAATAGACCTCCAATCATTTTTCACTCATGTAACAAAGCTAGACATATCTCAATGTTTTACGGTTCCAGAACGCAAAGACAAGAAAAGCCTAAAGGATCACTATTTGAAGATTCTGGTGAAGTCAAGTTTGTAAAAGATATAGAAGATTCAGGTAAAATATGGGTTGAAGTAAAGAAAGATGATGATGTTAACAAGGTAGTAGATGCATCCATAGTGGATACAACTTCTAATTCTGGTTAGAGGATCCTCATGGTCTTAGGGGGAGCTATTCTAGCTCTAAACCCCTTCATGGCTGGTATACTCACCTTTGAGTATGTGCCTATGGATTCATGTAATTAATGATGAAATGAGGAAGTATGCGTGGATGCATAGCTTGTACTTTGACAAGAATAAAGATTGAAATTCTCAGTATAAACTGCATTACGACATCAAGCATTAAATGCAGAAACTCTTTATAAGTTAGTGAAAAATATTTTATCTTCACTTTTACATTTGAGATCAAAGTAGTCAAAGAGCACGGGATAATTTAGAATCAAAGCATCAAAATATAATTGCTGGTTGGTTAGCAAGGCAAATCAAAGTTGAAAAGAAACCCTAGCGAACGTGTTGTTTCAAAATCTTTGTGAAACCCTACTTAAGCAAGTCACAACTAAGTAATGGCTACTCCTATAGTGTTTGACATCTCTGAGAAAAAGAGATATGTGTTTAAGAAGCATCCATTCAAGTCTGTGCTAGATGATGTAGAAGGGGAATTCTCCAAGACTCCACTAGGAGTCATGCATGTAGAGGACATACGCACTTACATCTATTGTAAGAAGGAATCTATGGGTGACAACAACATCACAATGCTCATGGCATCAATGATGAAACTAGATTACTCATTCAAGGATGAATATGTGCATCTCACTGATAACCCTAATTTTTAGTATACAAATGCGCATGAGTTCTATGAACCAAAATGGGTTAAAATTATACTAAGTAGGATTCATGATGATCTATATTGGATTGGTGAAGTTCCTGTCCGCATTATTGCTGACCTCATTCATGAGATGACTGGACTCTCCAAGGTTTGGACCTGTTCTTCCTACTAGAAAAGATGTAAAGAAACAGGTTGAGAAAGATTGCTTGTCTAGGAGTGACAGGTGCAAGATGACTGTCGATCCCATTGTAGAAGAATACATCAAACTCCTCACCATGATACTTGGTTACAAGTTTCATCACGCAAGCAGACTGAATAGTGTATCCATAGCTACAGTTCTGGCAGCAATAAGGATGACAAGAGATAACACATAGTATAATCTCTGTGAGATATTGCACACACAACTAATTGAGAACATTAGAGCTATTGAGCATGACAAGAGAAAAATATTCAGACTTGGCTCTTTGATTATCTACCTATACTTCCACATTATTGGTAAAGTCTCTAATCTTTACCTAGACGAGAGAAAACCTACTATATCACAAATTTCATTAAAAGCTACATCAGAAAGCAGTGTAAAGGACTCTATGGATATGGAGATCAAGACATTTAGGATCAAGATGTAGAAAAGGTTTAGAATACCAGAAAAGATAGTTGAAAAGTACAAGGATACCATATACTTCATGGTGGAAACTGACTATACTTGCATGGAAGTAGTTGAGCCAAGAACCAAATGGATTCACCCACTTGGTTATGAAGTTGAAGAACATGTGTTGGAAGGATATACACAAGTTCTTTTATCTGTGCCTATAGATACAAAAGAGCCTAGATGGGGCACATACATAGAGAAGAAAAATCAAGTTAATTATATCTTATACAGTGCATGCAATAAGAGGAAGGCATGAAGGATTACATCTAACATCCTAAAAGTTCATGGTGTCATACAAGAAGACCTACATAAAGCTAGGGAAGCTAAGATTGTAAGAGAGCTTAAACAAACACCTGTAGAAGTAAAATTAGAGAAATCAGATGATATCCACAAGAAGAAAAAGAAGAAGTCTGATGAAGGTACATTTCTGCCCTCAACTACTATTGACCTGGAATCCTCTCCACCTTCAGTACTGATAAAAATGACTAGAAGAAGGAAGAAAGTTCCCACGGGTCATCCATATTCAAGGACAACACGGCGCAAAGTAAAGAATACTCCAGCCCCTCCTGAGGTAGGATTCAGACCTAGTCTTGAAGTCTTAAGGAACAGAATCATTAATGAAGGAAAACTAGATTCAATTACAAATGTCTATTAAAAGTACCAAGAGATAGATAAATCATAAATACATTATATGATTATGTCTCATATGATCAAGTTTAAAAGGTCAGTTTTGGAACTCAAGACAGTCATTCCAGACAAAGTATGGAATATAGTTGACCTATTGAAAAGGAAAGCAATTGAAGAAGATATGAGGATTAGAGAAGAAGCATTCGACATTCTTCTCCCTAGTTTCTCACATGATGAGAAGGCAATACTATTAGATTTGGTAAAACCTCATCCAAGAACCAAAAAAAGAAATCTTCACATTATGAACAAAGAGCATGAGTTAGTTGGAAAAGAGACTGAAAGAGAATTTGAGCAAGTGTTCTTGGATAGACACATGTATCCATCAATGGCTCCTACAGCTAAAGTGGTTCCAGTCCCCCCCAAACAAGACAAAGAACCGAATATTCTTAATGTGCCTATGATAGGTCCACAGGATTTAGTGCCCAAAGTTACATCACCCTCTGATACATTCAATGATTCAGATGAAACCATTGTGATAAATGATGTTGAGATCACCATGTTAGCCTCAGAAAATTACTTAAATAAGTTTAAGGAAGCATTTGTGAGCACTAAAGAAGCTGAGAAGGTATGCACTAATAATAATTATTTGCAGCAAGAACAAGTTGATGCAGGAGAAACAACATGACAAGATGAAGAGAGAAAGGATGAACCTAATGAACCACCCTATATAGAGATCCCAGTGAAAAGTGAATATATGGATAGTCAAAATGCGATATTCACTCCATCTATCAAACCATCAGTATCATTGTTGTCAAGCTTGACCCCTGACTCAACAAACCTAGATGCATGGGAGAAGGAGACCTGATTAAAATCAGTGTATTAGCCATGGAGAAAGCCAAAGAGAAGCAAGTTATGATAAACCCTCTCTTTCTGGAGTCAATAAACATTCTGAATAGTCTAGTGCCAACAGAGAAGAAATTGGCAATTATGCAGTCAGTGGATGATGGTTACAACATCTTAACTTATTTCAAAGAAAACTTCACAAGTTTAGTAGACTCAGCTACTAAAACTATAGAGGATAAGTACAAAAAGGAATGATTAGATGAACTGATAAAGAACTTCCAATTAGATCTAAACTCATTCAAGATTCCTCAAACAATTCTGAAAGTGTTAGCAGTAAAAGGCAGGAAGGTGATAGCAAACTGTATGGACACAAGAAAATTCACTTCTGAGCGCATTAAGAAGATTGAAGAAGCAGACATCTTTGTTGAAAACATTAGGAAATAATTTTAAACATCCTCCCAAGATATCAACATCTGGAAAAACATCTATGAAGGGTAGATATAAAAGATTAAAAAAGCCAAGATAGAGATCAGCAAGATAAGAACCAGGCGGACCCAACTAAGAAATGCACTTGCACCCTCCTTAGCTGTATTGAATGAGAACATAAAATAGATAGATACAACCATTTTCCCATATGGTCAAGGCCCCTACATGGATCTGACAAAAATGGAGAAGCTCACATATGCATTATGCGCCCATCTTCAGACTATTGATGTACTCAAGGCATTCTAGCAGCAAGAGATCAAGAATCTTCAGATTGCTTACCCAGATGTGAACTCAGAGTAAGTACTTAGGTCTTTCATTTTTTCCACCTTTGTCATCAATGTCAAAGGGGGAGTAGTGTATAGAAAGGAGCTCAATATATATATCTGAAGTTATGATGTATAGTAGACTTACAATTTTTGTTGTTAAGTAAAAGATTAAGTAACTTGGCCACATTCCTTTGTTGCCATTAATGACAAAGGGGGAGATTGTTGGAAAGTTGACACTCAGGGTGTATATGAATAATTTTTTTTTTTCATTATGGAAACAAAGTCATATGAAGTTTTGTCAAGTAATCTTGGAAGATAAAATTGGCTAAGTACATAAGACAGAACATAACAGAGATATGCAGTTGATCAAAGCACCAGCTCATGTGCGTACGATCAAATTAGAATAAGCACCTCCATACTTAAGCTTTATAATATGTCATTAAGCTTAGTCTATACATGCATGGTATGATATGACAGTACAAAGAAGTTACAACATGATTAAGTGCCACTAGCATTTCAAAAAATAGAGTATGAAGCTGACCTCAGATTTTGGATTAGCGTATAATATTTTATTTTGTAATGGTCATGCGCCTATTGTAATATGTTTGTAATTTTGTCTTTAACACTCATGTAAATACACCTAAGACAATTTTTTTGGAAGAATTGTGTATGTTGTTTTTGGGCCGACTAAGGTCTTGTTTTTGGTCGCGTCTATTCAGGCATGTATATATACTTGACATGCAATTTTGTATTAAGTGTGACAGTGAAAAATAAGCAGAGTACATATCTAGAATATCAATATGAGAAAATCAGTATGGAGTAGAAGTCTTCAAGAGATTAAAGTATCAGCACATAAAAGGAACTGATCAGATAATAGTGTCATTACAGGAGTTCATAATTTGATATAGTATATATCTATTACCTGAAGGTTGTAGCCTTCATCCTATTGGGCAGTGAGCTCTAACAGTGATCCATTCACCTTTAATATGGTTTTTTAAAGACTCCTAACAGGGTCATTGTACTTGCATTGTAAAGACTGCTCCTAATAGGGAAAAGGAACTCTAACAAGTTCATAAGACTAGTATAATCATTTGTGGGTAGTAATTCCCACCGCGGTTTTCTTTTAATCAAGGTTTCCCCATAATCATATCTTGTTTTATGTGTTATTGTGTTATGCTTAATTTGTTATCTATTTGATTTAAGTTTCAAGTTGCTGAAATAAAGATAAGTAGACAAACATTGATTCACTGCCCCCTCTCATTGTTTCTAACAGACTATTGTTTGAGGAGATAGCTCACTTTTACTCATCTCGTCTGAGGATTTTTATGGAGTGAAAATGTCATGTTTAACCAAAATGATGCTCCGGGACCAGAACGCAACAAAATTAGCTATAGAATTCAAGGAAGGGGACGATGATGTTGATGAAGAATTTGGGGTTGTCAATGACCGCTGGGACTGCATCAAAGAGGTGGATGAGGAAGGAATCATCCAGATTTTCGAGGCCTTCAAAAAGAACAAGGAACAGTAAAGTCTCTCGGTTTCTAGAAATTTTTGCCAGCAGGGCGAAGTTTTGCAAATTCATTATTCTTCGAGCATAAACTCCCAGAATCTAGAATTCTGGGTCCAAAGTTTTGTATTCATTCACAGTGATCTATGTCTAGGTTCCCCGGAGCCAACCGATCATTGTCAATAATTTAATAAGGGTGAGAGGGTAGGTGATCCAGATAAGGTATGTTAGGAAAAAGAGATGGCTCTAACAAATGATTACCCTGAGGCACTGCTCCCACATTAATTACCTGGTGCACATCAAAGAAAGGAAGACACAATTTTCATTTATGAGGCATGTAGCCTAGGATACCAGGACAATCAGATTTCTTCCATAAGTACCTCGACACTCTTCTTTAGGTTGATTCTTACAGATTGATCCTCTTATCTTCTTCTATCTTGTCAGACCTCTGCATATCCCATGGTGATTTTAAGTGGTGCAGGTAGTATTGGTGACAGATAATATATTATATTTGGCAAGTGTACTATTAGATTAGGTTAAGTTTTAGGTCAAAATTTGTGTATAAATAAGAAGTCCAATGCCATAACAAGGGTTGGCAAAATTTATGATTTTGCAGTCCAACAATAATAGAACCATAGCATTTTACTTTCAGTTGGTTTTAGGAGCTCAATACTCAGTTGTTCCTAGTAGCTTAGAATGCTCCCTTGGAGCCATGAATGTACTTGCCAGTTATGCTAGAACCATTTGAGTTATTGAAGAAGGAAGAACATCTTGTTGTTATATGCTATGTGTTGTTCTGATCTCTGAAGGAGCAATATATTTTGTACTGTATATTTTCTCATGTCCCTTTCTCTAGTATTTTGCATTTAGTTAATGTTCTATATCCCTTTTCTATTGAGTACATGTGAATCGCTGGTTCTATGTGTATTCAATATTTAGTTTGGCTTTCTGGTATTGGAGCATTGTTGATGTTTGAACATATATTGCCCAACTGTAAGTTGAAATATATCTTAACTCTGATCTATCTTTTTCAATTTCTTTATTAAGTCTAAATGCTTGCAGGAAATCCCCATTCCCATTGAAATCCTTGGAAGAGATCAGTAAAAACCATCTATCCCCTCAAACAACAGTCACCTACCCAACTTAGCTCCCCTACTCCATCAAGACCCAACTAATAGGTGCTTGGAGGCTAGGATAATTTAGGTGGAGTTGGCCGATACCCCGGTACCTCGTGACAAATTATCTCTGTTGGCGGAGCTAGTCACAACATCCCATCAATAGGTTGGAGTGTGTAGAACCCTATCTAGAAGGTTTAGAAGGGAAATATATCCTCTTTGTTGGCATGTTGACTCCTAGAGGATGCATGACTTATTTTGTGTTTTCATCATGGCAACAAAATCATACTAAGTTTATGTGAATAATAACTTAGAAGATAAAATGACTAAGTATGGAAACAACGCAGACAAAGATATACAATGATCAACACATCAACGCACGTGCGAGACATCAAATCAGAGTATGCATGTTTAGATATATGTTCTATGTGATGTCTAAATACTAAGTTGATACATGCATGGTATGGCATGATAGTATGGAGAAGTTACAGATAGATCAGTACACTAGCAGTCCAGAAGATAGAGCATAGAAGCTGACTAGTTTTTTGATCAGCGTAAATTATTTTGTTATGTAATGGCCAAGTGCCTTTGATTATATGTTTGTAATGATTTAATTAATATTTTTGTAAACATGCTTAAGCCAACTTTCTTGGTAGTGTTGTGTATTATGTTTTAGGGTAGACCATAAGTCTTATTTTGGGTCGCGTCTATTCGGATATGAACATATAAGTATGTAATGTAAAGTTATGTTACAAGGGTTCAATATGATGTATGAGAAAGATATAGAAGACTAGTATGGTGAATTTAGTATGAGATAAAGCTCTTCAAGAGAGTAAGAGTATTCGCGCATACATGGAACTAATCAGACACTAGTGTCATCACAACAGTTCACTTTTGATATAGTGTATATCAACTATCAGAAGGTTATAGCCTTCATCTTATTGGGCAGTGAGCCTAGGAAGTGAGCCATATACCTTTAACAGGGTTTTGTAAAAGACTCCTAATAGGGTCAGACCTTTAACCAGGTCACTGTACTTGCATTGTAAAGACTGCTTCTAACAGGGCAAAGGAACTTTAACAGGTTCATTATACTAGTACAATATTTGTGGGTACTAATTCCCACTGGGGTTTTCCTTTGATCAAGGTTTCCCCATAATCATATCATGTGTTATGATTTCTTATGTTAAGATTCATTGGATGTATGTTTGATTCATGTTTAATTTGCTAAAAAGTAATTAATAGACAAACACTGATTCACCCCCCCCCCCTCTCAGTGTTTCTAACAANATTCATGTTTAATTTGCTAAAAAGTAATTAATAGACAAACACTGATTCCCCCCCCCCCCCTCTCAGTGTTTCTAACAATTGGTATCATAGCTCTAGTCCTCTGAAAGAAAGTTTAACCACTTGAGGAGATCATGGAATCAGTAGAAGAAAAACATTTGGAAAATAATATTGAAGCAGCTGTTAAAAATCTTGATAGATTTGAAAAAGAAAATGAAGAACTTAGACTGAAATTTGATGGCTCACAAATGCTTATCAAGAAATTGAGAAAAGATTTGAAAGATTTTTCTACAAGTTATTTAGGGAAAATGGTTGAAAATCTCAATGAAGATAATATGTCTCTAAAAGATAAAATTGAAAATCTGGATGAACAACTAACAAACAGTCAAATTGCTATTGAAGAAAAGATCAAAGAAAGCAAACAATTAGAAGATGAACTCTTGAAAGAAAACATGAAAGTCTTGGAATTGGAGAACATAAATAAGAAGATGGAATCTAAATTAACAGAAGCAAAGGATAAGATTGATAAACTCCATACAAGTTCTGATTCACTTCAATCTCAGCTCAATGCACAAAAGCTAAGATGCGACACTACTGGTCTTGGATACAGTATAGCACAAGTTGAAGTAAATTCATTAGAAGAAAGAAAGAAAGCACATGAAGCATCTTCAGAAGAAAAGAAAATTGAAAATGTTGCAGAGATTAAAACAGATCCACCTAAAGGAGAAATCAAGCAAGTTAAAAGAACTTTTTATGCATGTAATAAACATGGTCATTTGGAAAGAGATTGTAAAAATCAAAGACCTTTCAATGGTTATTGTTTGTCATGTAATAAGTTTGATCATAGGGCTATACATTTCAGAACAAATAAAATAAATCAGTCACAGAAAAATCAGAGAAATCAACCTCAAAGAAATTTGCAGAACACTACATGTCAGATATTTAACTACAATAGACACATAGAAAAGCAGTGCAACATGATGAACAAGAACATCAGACCTCCTATCATTTGTCACACATGTGGAAAGGCTGGACACATCTCAAGGTTCTATAGATCTAGAACTCAAAAGCAAGAGGATCCTAAGAAATCACTATTTGAAGAAGGAGAAGTTAAGTTTGTTCATGCAAAAGAAGATTCAAGCAAAATTTGGGTTGAAGTAAAGAAGGAAAATGATGTTGAAAAAGTAGTTGATGCATCCACAGTGGACGCATCCTCTATTTCTGGTTGACTAGACCTTCTTGGTCTTAGGGGGAGCTATTCTAGCTCAGAACCCCTATGTAGCTGGTATACTCATCTCTAAGTATGTTCCTATGAAATTATGTTTATGATCATAGTTGGATGAAGTATGCATACACGCATTATCTATAATGCATTCTGAACAAAGTTTGAGATTCACTGTGAAAATTTTGTATGGTTGCAAACATTAAATGCAGTAACTTTTATAAAAACATGCAATTCTTCAATCATCTTCACATTTGCATTTGAGATCACAGAGATTGGAGAGCATAGGAGCACTGAGCATCAAATCATGGAAGCATAACAAATTTTGTGGTTAAGAAGCACAGTTGAGAAGTTGAAGCAGAACCCTAGCAGTCGCGCCATTTTGGAATTTTGTGAAACCCTATTTAAGCAATCATCAAGTAAGTATGGTGACTCTAGTTGTATTTGATATTGCAGAGAGGAAGAGATTTTTATTTAAGAAGCGTCCATTCAAATCCATATTGGATGATGTGGAATAAGCTTTCTCCAAAACCCTGTTAGGTGTTGTTCACGTAGAAGACATCCGCACGTACATTTATTGTAAGAAGGAAACAATTGGAGATAACAACATAGCCATTCTCATGGCTTCGATGATGAAACCAGATTATTCATTCAAGGATGAATATGCACACGTCAGAAAAAACCCTATCTTTGAGTATTCGAATGCGCATGAATTCTATGAACCAGAATGGGTTAAAATATTGTTGAGAAGGATTCATGATGATCTTTTCTAGATTGGTGAAGTCCCCATCCGTATTACTGCAAACCTAATCCACAACATGACTAGACTTCCTAATACTGGACCAGTTCTTCCTACTGGGAAGGATGTCAAGAAATAGGTTGAGCAAGCATGTCTATCCAGAAGTGACAAGCGTGGCATGATAGTTGATCCTATCAAGAAAGAAGACATAAAGCTTCTAACAATGATCCTTGGTTACAAGTTCCAACACGCAAGCAGATTAAATAGTGTGTCAGCAACCACATTTCTAGCAGCTATCAAGATGGTGAAGGATAACACTCAGTTCAATATATGTGAGATATTATGTGGTCAATTAATGGACAACATTTGATTTATCAAGCATGACAAGAACAAGACATTCAGGTTTGGGTCTCTGATTATCTACTTGTACTTCCACATTGTTGGTAAGGTTGCTAATCTTTACCTAGATAGAAGAAAACCTACAATGTCTCAAATTTCACTAAAAGCTACATTAGAGAGTAGTGCAAAGGATTCTATGGACATGGACATCAAATCTTTCAGGATTAAGATGTAGAAGAGGTTCAGGATACCTGAGAAGATTGTTGAAAAATATAAGGAAACCATATGCTTCATGGTAGAAACTGAATACACTTGCATGGAGGCAGTTGAGCCCAGAACTAAATAGATTCATCCACTTGGGTATGAAGTGGAGGAACATGTATTGGAAGGATATGCACAGGTTCTTTTGTCCGCACCCAAAGATCCCAATGAGCCCAGATGGGGCACTTACAGAGAGAAGACTAATGCAATTGATTCTATATTATATAGTGTTGACAATAAAAGAAAGGCATCTAAGATTACATCCAGTATCCTAAGAGTACATGGAGTCACTCAAGAAGATCTTGAAAAAGCTACAGAAGCCAAGATAACCAAAGAACTTGAGAAGACTGATGAGATCCAGAAGTAGAAGAAAGTAGAGATCACCTCTATGCCCTCTACCACCATTGATCTAGACTCATCTCCACCTTCTATACCAAGAAAGAAGTCTTGAGGAAGGAAGGAAGTTCCCACAAATTACCCATCCTCAAGGAACACACAGACCAAAGCAAGGAATACACAAGCTCCTCCTGAGGTAGGATTTAGACCTAGTCTAAATGTATTGAAGAATAGGATTGTTAATGAAGGGAGCCTAGACACACTTGCTAAGGTCTATGACAAGTATCAAGAGATTGATAAAACTGAGATACACTCTATGATCATCTCTCACATGATCAAGTTTAAGAAGCTAGTTCTTGAACTCAAGACAGTGATACCTGATAAGTTATGGAACATACCGGAGATCATGAAGAGACATGCAAATGAGGAAGACATGGGGATAAGAGAAGAAACATTGGATAATATTCTCCCTGTATGCTCACATGATGAGAAGGAAATTCTATTAGATCTGGTGAAGCCTCATCTCAGAACCAAGACAAGGACTCTACAGATTATGAACAAAGAGTATGAGCAAATAGGTAAAGAAACTAAAAAGGCATTTGCACAAGTGTTTATAGATAGACACATGTATCCATCAATGACACCTACAACAAAGGTAACTCTAGCTCCTCCCAAATAGGTTACAGAAGTAGTGATTCAGAGAGCACCTATGACAGGTCCACAGGTTTCAGCGCCCTCAGTGATAACAACTTTTGACATAGAAAAAGACTCAGAAGATACTATAATGGTTGATAATATCAAGATATCCATGAAAACATCTGACAAAGACATGGACAAAGTTGATGAAGCATTTGTAAGCATTGAAGAGATGTGCACTAATGATACATCTGTACAGTAGGATGAAGTTCCCTCCAATGATCCAATAGACTTGAATGAAGAAAAAGATACTCAAGATAATGAGACACCAATCAAGGAGAAACTAGTAAAGAGTTAATGCATGGATACCAGTCAAAATACCATATTCCCTCCATCCAATTTACCATCCACTTCATTGTTGTGAAGGTTAACTCCTGATTTAGCAAGTCTAGACACATGGGGAGAAGAGGACTTAATGAAGATCATTGTGCTAGCTATCGAAAAGGAAAAAGAAAAATAGGTTATGAGGAACCCTCTTTTCTTGGACTCAGCTAATATTCTGAATGATTTAGTACATGCAGATAAGAAAGTAGCCAAGATTCAATCAGTTGAAGATGTTGACAGTATTATAACAAGCTTCAAAGCTCACTTTACAGATCTAGTAGACTCTACTACTAGAATTGCTAAAGATGGGTACAAAAAGGAAAGGTTGAATGAATTGGTAAAGAATTTTACCTTAGACTTAAAATCCTTAAAGATTGGGCAATCCATATTGAAATAATTGGCAGCTAAGGGTAAGAAATTCATAGAAAATTGCATGGATAGAATGAAGTTCACCTCTGAGCATATCAAGAAGATAGAAGAGGTAGAGATCATGGTGGGCACTATCAGAAAATCAGTTGAGACATCTACCCAAGACATGACCATATGTAACAATGTCTATCAGGGTCAGTTAGACAAAATTAAAAAAGGCTAAGTTGGAGATTAGCAAGATAAGAGTCATACAAAATCAGTTGAGAAATGCACTTGTGCCCTCTCTAGCAGTTCTAAATGAGAACATCAAACAGATTGATGCCACCATTGTGACATATGATCAAGGTCCCTGCATGGATTTGATGAAGATGGAGAAACTGACATATTCCTTATGCATGCATCTTTAGACAGTTGATGCCATGAAGGTATTCTGGCACAAAGAGATCCAATCTCTTCAAATTGTGTACCCTGATGTTTACATAGAGTAATTATATAGAAGAATTATAAGTTTTGTACACCTTTGTCATTAATTTCAAAGGGGGAGTAATAGAGAATGTGCATATATGGGAATAGTATTTGTATATGATAGACAGTTTTTGTGATTAAGTCATTTTGAGAAACTTGGCCACTTTCCTTTGTTGCCATAAATGATAAAGGGGGAGATTGTTGGCAAGTTGACTCCTAGAGGAAGCATGACTTATTTTGTGTTGGCATTATGGCAACAAAGTCATACTAAGTTTTTGTCAATAATAACTTAGAAGATAAAATGACAAAGTATGGAAACAGAGTAGACAGAGATATACAATGATCATCACATCAACGCACATGCGAGAGATTGAATCAGAGTATAGAATGATAGTATAGAGAAGTTACAGACAGATCAGTACACCAGCAGTCTAGAAGATAGAGCATGGAAGCTGACTAGTGTTTTGATCAGCGTGAATTATTTTGTTATGTAACAGCCAAGCACCTTTGATTATATTTTTGTAAAGATGTAATTAATATTGTTGTAAACACGCTTAAGCCGACTTTCTCGAAATCGTTGTGTATTATGTTTTAGGGCTGACCATAAGTCTTATTTTGGGTCACGTCTATTCGGATATGAACATATAAGTATGTAATGTAAAGTTATTTTACAAGGGTCAAATATGATGTATGAGAAAGATATAGAAGAGTAGTATGATGAAGTCAGTATGAGATAAAGCTCTTCAAGAGAGTAAGAGAATTCACGCATACACAGAACTAATCAAATAGTAGTGTCATCACAAAAGTACACTTTTGATATAGTGTATATCAACTATCAGAAGGTTGTAGCCTTCATCTTATTGGGCAGTGAGCCTAGGCAGTGAGCCATATAACTTTAACAGGGTTTTTTAAAAGACTCCTAATAGGGTTAGACCTTTATCTAGGTCATTGTTATTGCATTGTAAATAATGCTTCTAATAGGGCAAAGGAACTTTATCAGGCTCATTATACTAGTATAATATTTGTGGGTACTAATTCCCACCAGGTTTTTCCTCTGATCAAGGTTTCCCCGTAATCATATCATGTGTTATGAGTTCTTATGTTAAGCTTCATTGGATATATGTTTGATTCATGTTTAAGTTTTTGAAAAGTAATTAATAGACAAACACTGATTCACCCCACCCCCCTCTCAGTGTTTCTAACACTCTTACCTTGTTATACCCTAGAACTTGCATCAAGTGGTATCAGAGAAACTTATAGATCTTTAGACTAACTCAAGTTGTAGACATATCTAATGGAGGAGATGATAGTGAAATTTCAAACAAAATGACCAATGAAAAAATACTAAGGGTAGTGAACGAGCGTGAGGTAGAAAGGAAGTGGATGAGGAAAGAGATGGAGAAGCTTATGAAACAAGTCAACAATGGGAGTAATGGAAACTCTGGGGTTGAAGAAGAGGGGAGTGAAGAAGAAGCCCAGTTGCAGGAGGAAGAGGAGATCCCTACAGTTCAGAGGCTACTTGTGAAGAATTTCAAGTCCATGGAGAGGAGAACCATGGAAACTAAGCTTGATCTACATGTCTATAGTGGAAATATGGATGCAGAAGAAGTTATGGACTGGATGGATGCACTCACTATTTTCTTTGATTGTGAGGAAATACAAGAGAACCAAAAGGTGAAAATAGCAAAGTCCAAGTTGAAGAGATATTCCCTAACTTGGTGGAACTTCACTCAAGAAGATAGGGTGAAGATGTATAAGAATCTAGTTGGCACATGGAAGAAGATGGTGGCCTTGGTAAAAGAGGCTTATGTGCCAGAATATTATGAAGTGCAACTTCATAAGAAAATACAAAGCTTGAGACAAAAATAAATAGTTGTATCAGGTTATACTTAAGAGTTATGTAGGCTCTCAATGAAATATAAGATGGTAGAAACGGAGAGTGTTAATCTTGAAAGATGCATTCAAGGACTAAGAATAAATATTCAAGATGAGTTGAGTTTATACTCTCCTACTACAGTCCAACAGAGATTTCAATTAGCACTAAATGTTGAATAAAAATTAAGAAGAAGACAATACCAAGGTACTCGATGAAAGAGAAATAACAATCCAAATAAAAATTTCAAAGGAAGAGGAAATTCATTGGGTTGAGGACATTCAAGAAGTGATAGACCCATGGAGGAGAATCAAGGAGGAAGAGATCAGGGAGAGTCAAGAAACAGAGGAGGCTTCAGAGGAAGGAGACCTTTTGGAAGGGGTAGGGGAAGATCCAATGAACCCCTAAGGTGCTTTAATTTAAATCAATTGGGACATCATGTAGGGAGATTCCCTGAGAGGAGGACAACAATCAAGGTGAAAGAAGAGCATAGCTGGTCTAAGAAGACAATCAAGAACTTGAAGCTAAAGAAGGGATAATCCTGATGATGAGACAAGCCTTTTTGCAAGTACCACACACTCAAGAACCACCCCAAAGGAATAATATGTTCAAAATAAGGATCAAGTGCCAAGGAAAGGTATGTAAATTGTTAACAGACTTTGGTTCAACATAGAATTTTATTTCTAAGGAAATGGTACAGAACTAAGAATTGAAGAAAACACCATATCCTTTTCCTTATAATGTTTCTTGGCTCACTAAAGGGAAACAAACTCTAGTCACTGAACATGCTATGGTTGAATTTTCTCTAGGAGACTTTAGGGATAAGGTATTATGTGATGTTGTGGATATGGATTCTTTCCATCTTCTACTAGGAAGACCATGGCAATATGACATGGATGCCACCTACAGTTGTAGGAAGAATACCTATATGATTATTAGAGATGGTAATAATTTTACAATGAAGCCACTACCTGACCAAAAATTAGAGAAGGGACCCACTGTAATTATGATAGGGGAAAAATAAATGGTAAAAACTTTGAAAGAATCAGTAGAGGAAAATTTCATATTGATCATGAAGCCTAAGGAAAAAGAAGAATCTGATAAAATAGCACCCATACTAGTAGAGGTCAAAGAGTTGATAAATAAATACAATGATGTCATAGAAAATGATCCACCCTCTTCCCTCCCAACTCTTAGAGATATCACCCATCAGATTGATCTAATAATAGGTTCCTCATTTCCAAATAAAGAACCCTATAAGAGACTCCAAATTAGAATGCAGAGATTTCAAAATAAGTCCAAGATATGCTAACCAAAGGCCTAATACAAAAATTCTCAGTCGTTGTGCAGTCCCTTCAGTCTTAGCACCTAAAAAGGATGGAACATGGAGATTATGCACTAATAGAAGGGCTATAAAAAAAACAAAAATCAAGCCCCTATTCCAAGGATTGAAGACCTACTTGATCAACTTCGAACTGCTCGCTACTTTTCTAAAATAGGCTTAAAATCAGAATACCACCAAATAAGAATTAGGCTAGGGGACGAATAGAAGACTGCATTCAAGATAAATGAAGGGTTATTTGCATGGATTGTAATGTTATCTGGGATAAGTAATGCCCTAAGCACATTCATGAGACTTATGAATGAGATTTTTGTTGATTTCATTGGCAAATTTGTTGCTATCTATTTTGAATATATACAATTTTTAGTAGCAATAGAGAAGAAAATCTAAACCATTTGGGGTAGGTGATAAAGAGAAATCATGAGCACAAAATAATCATCAACCTAGAGAAATATACTTTAATGTAGAGGGAACTTACTTTCTTGGGGTTTTTCATCTCTAAAGGAATACTTAAAATGGATCCTAGCAAGGTGGAGGCCATTTTCAATTGGCCCACTCCAAGAAATCAAGGCGAGGTAAGGAGCTTCCATGGCCTTTCTACCTTCTATAATAATTTTATAAAGAACTTAATTCATGTATGTGCTTCCATGATAGATACCATTAAGGGTGGTAAGAAAACTAAGTTTTCTTGGACTAATGAAGAAAATAATGCTTTTGATTATTTGAAGAATAGGGTGGCTCAATATCCTATCTTTATCCTACCTGATATTAGGAAGGTATTTACTATGGAAATAGATGCAAGAAACCTAGTCATTGGTGTTAACCTAAGTCGAGAAGGGAATCCTATAGCTTTCTTCTCTGAAAAATCAAATGATGCTAAGAAATGATATTCAACTTATGACCTTGAATTGTATGCAGTAGTGCAGGCCCTCAAAAAGTGGAGAAACTAACTTTTACCAAAAGAATTATTTGTCTATACTCACAACCATGCACTAAGATTTCTAAATTATCAATAAAAATGAGTGTTAAGCATAGAAAATGGACGGAACAATTGCAGGCATACACTTTCACACTGAAACACAAGAAAGGATAAGAAAACAAGGTTGTTGATGCCCTATGTAGAAGGTTTGTTATGATTGAAGAGGTAGAACTAAAAAGTATTTGGATGGATGCTCTAAAGAATCTCTATGCAGGTGATCTAGACTTTGGATAATTATTCAAGGTTTATTCTCATTTAGTAGGGAAATATCACACTGAATTTTCCAAATTCCTCATTCAAAATGATCTTTTGTTCAAAGGTTCTCAACTTTGCATACCTAGGGGTTCTATGAGACTGAATATCATCAAACAGAAACATTATGGTGTCATGGGTGGCCATTTTGGAATAGATAAAAATCTAGACCAGATTAAGAGAAGTTTATTTTGGCCAAAGATGATAAATGATATCAAGAAATTTATGGAAGCCTACACTATTTGTTAGCAAGCTAAGGGTGTTTCTACCAATAAGGGATTATACCAACCTTTTCCAATCCCTACTAGGCCTTGGGAGTCAATCTCCATGGATTTTGTTATGGGCCTTCCTAGAAGTAAACAAGGATTTGACAGTGTCTTTGTTATTATAGACAAGTTTAGCAAGATGGTCCATTTTATCCCTTGCAAAAGTACAAATAATGCCTCCCACATTTCCCAAATCTTCTTCAAAGTAGTTGTCAAAATTCACGGGCTACCAAAAACAATAGTCTCAGATAGGTATGTTAAGTTTCAAGGACATTTTTGGCGTACACTTCATAAGAAATTGGGGACAAACTTAACTTACAGCTTTGCATATCACCCACAAACTGATGGCAAATCAGGAGTAGTGAACAGATCACTTGGGAACCTTCTTAGATGTCTAACCAAGAAATATAATCAAAGTTGGGATCTCATCCTCCCACGGGAAAAATTTTGTTTTAGTTATTCTCTTAATAGATCCATTGGAAAAACACCTTTCCAAACAATATATGGTTTGCACTCAAGAGGCCCATTAGATATGATAGACTTACCTTCAGACTTCAAAGTCAGTTCTCAGGGAGAAGAATTGGCAAAAATCATTACCCAAGTCCAAGAATAAGTCAAGTCTAAACTTCTGCAAGAAACTCAAAATTATAAGGAGCAGATAGATAAGAGAAGGAGAGAAGTCAATTTTTAGATTATGGATAAAGTTTGGGCATATCTCAGGAAAGAGAGACTACCAAAGGGTAGATACTCCAAGCTACACATGAAGATAGTTGGCCCATGCTTGATTTTGCATAAAATGGATGAAAATTCTTATGAAATATCTCTTCCCCCTACCCTATCTATTTCTCCAATCTTTAACATAGCTGATCTATCCCTTTACAAAAATGATGTAGGTTGTGATAATGTAGGTACTTCAAACATCTCAGATCCTTCAGAACCTTTATATTTTGTTACAAATATCTCTCCTATAAAACTAGTTGAATTGGAGAATATTTTGGAATCTAAAGTCCTCATACAAACTAGGTCCAAAACCTATATGCAGTACCTTGTCAAATGGAAAGGCCTACCTAAAATTTATGCTACATGGATGACAGAAGACCAGATCAAACAACATGGATCTTTCATTGATCAACTTGAATCAAGTATGAACTTGAGTTATAAAACTAATGGGAAGTATGGTGCAGGAGCACCCCAACTTCAAGTTATCATCTTTGTGTAACTCTTGGGGGGTCTTGAAGATGCCTAAGTCCTAAGTGTTCCATTATAGTCTTTCGACCCAACTTGTAAGGCCTGGTTCCAAGATTTGGCATCCATAAGCCACTTGGTCAACCATGGTCAAAGGGTCCTAATAGCTTATGATTTAGGTTTTTTAGTATTTTTAAGTCATTTCAAGTTAATAATGAACCTTAGGTTCACACTTTGCAATAATTTTGCACTTATAGTACATTTTTGAAAATGTTGTCAATATGTTGTCAAAAGTTGTCAAGCAACTTTTCGACAACATTGCAACTTTTGATTGTAATGTCAAAATAAATTCCACAATGGACATATGGTTTGAATTATAGTTGTAACCATTGGGGAATGCTTTCATAAGCCCTTTCAGGTGGGTGGAAAGCAATGATGATGTAAATTTTGTTTTGGAATCAATAAAAAAACTGATTTTTCCTGCAACAGTCGACTTTCAAATTCTTGTATGATCAAGATAAGTGATGAGACCAGTTGGGATGTAAGGGTTATCTAATCACCTTCATTTTTTTTTTGAGGTCCTGAAATGATAAGAAAATAAAGTTATAATATTTTCTTTGTGCACTTCTCTGAAACCCTCTTGAACTAGGGTTTCCTCTGTAAATTTCATTTTTCTCTCATGTCCACCCTTGGAAATTCCTAATCATTGGTGGAATGAGAGATTTTTATGTTTCATTGATGATTCTGGAGTTGGTTTGTAGGGAAGTCATTGTTTTTTCTTGGTTCAGATGAATTAGGGTTGACATCTCTATGAGGTGACCAAAGAAGAGAATGGAAAAGTGTTGAGAGTCACACCTTGGGGTATAATCAATCCTTTTAATAAATCCTAGAGTAGTTTTGGATCATGATAAGTGTAATCCAAAGACTCTTTTCCTGCTTCCTTAAGTTTTTGGGGTACTTCCTTCAATAAAGTGACCTAATTGTCCAATTAGGCTTGTCTCACCTTGTTGAGTTTCAGCCTATTCCTCAAAAATTTAGGACCCTTGGCTTTGGGATTTGGTAGTACTCCATAAAGGGTACTTGTAACTGTGTTTATTTCTTTGGGTCTAGTGGGATGTTTCAGAGTTGTGATCCTTTAACCCTATAGGTAGGCGTACTAGGAATTGGAGGCTAATTTAAGGAATAGTAATCTAAGAATTACCCTGGACTATCTCAATGGTTGGAACATGTTCCATGGAACCTATAGATACCCTAGACAATTTGGTTCAACCACTAAAATTCAAGATTATCATTTTCAACTTATGAATCAATAAAATATTAGTTGCATAAGGAGTAGAATTGAAGTAATGCACCACACATCTTGATCTAAGCATTGAATTCATGTCGAGGTGTTGTTAAGATTCTTGTGAAAGTATTGTGATCCTTTATAAAGGTGAAAGTCTAGGATTTTTGGGTTGCAGTGTGTAGCACCATGTCTAGAAGGTTTAGAAGGGAAAACGGTCTTCTTAGCTTGTTATATCCTAGCACTTTGCATCAGAATGGATGATATAATGGATTTTTTGAGTAGAGAAAAATATTTTACGCTAAGATTAATTTTAAGAGCGGATATCATCATATAAAAATTAGAGAATGTAATGAATGGACGACTGCTTTCAAGAAATAAAGAAGGTTTGTATAAGTGGTTGGTTATGCCAATTGGTTCAACTAATGCACCGAGTACTTTCGTGATCTTGAAGAATGAGGTTTTGAAGAAATTCTTGAATAAATGTGTGTTTTTGTACTTGGATGATATAATGATATTTATTAAGATCAGAGAAGAGAATTTGATGCATATAAGATAAGTGTTACAGAGATTGAAATAGGAAAAGTTGTTGATTAATTTGAAAAATTGTTTCCACATGAAAGAAGAAATTTTGTGTTTAGGTTTTTTTATTTTAGATTATGGTTTGAAGATGGATCTTGAGAAGGATGAAGCTCTACTTAGTTGTCCTACACCTAAGAATTTTAGTGAGGTAAGATCATTTCATGGTTTAACAAGTTTTTATCAAAATTTTATCTGAAATTTCAATTCAGTTTGCAATGCTATGATTGATACAATAAGAGGAGATAAAAGAGAATTCAAATGGATACATGCAATAGACAAAAGCTTTGAGACTTTGAAGTAGAAGGTTTTTGAATTACCTAATGACATGTAACTAATTGAATGTTTGAGGATGTTAAGTTGATGATCATGCAAGGCATTAAATCAGTTAATGTATTGTGTTGTCATTGATGTCAACTTGATATAATCTGTATGGTCATGGAAATACTACCAAAGACTTCAAAGAACTGATGAATCAAAGGCTATGATTTCAGTAATGGATATAAGTCAAGTATTCACTTAATGACTATATAAACTAATGGAGTGCACACCAACAGACAAAGTAAAAGAGAAAAGTCACAATGTTACCCAACGAGAAAATGCACAACATTACTAACGAGGAAAGTTACAGTGTTGCTCAATGAGAAAAACACAGAGTAACCCGAAAGAAAAAATTATAGTGTTTCTTGACAAAAAAGACAAGGACGGAGATCCTGATGACAACTAAAGTCACACTGATGGAACAGTCAGTTATCACTGATGACTAACTAAAGTGTTGACCGACACAATAGAGAGTTCAGAAATGACAACATACTTAGCTGTCAAGAAGCTAAAGATAGACTTAACTGCTACTTATCATTATTTTAATCATCCAAATAAAGCCGGAGCTAAGTAATTGATTTAAATCTGATTTTTCTAGTTGGCAAGAAGATCTCTTTGAGATAAAATTGGAGTTTTCTTTAAATCTAATTGGCGAGAATTGTGGATCACGCCAAGAATCAAGAAAGCCAAGAAAAGATAAATCATGTCTATAAAGAGACAAACCCAATTCATTATGAATTGAGTGTGGGGTGAAGAGAAAAGAGGGAAGATGCTAAATATATTCTGAAGGAGAAGAAAGTGTTCATTCAGACTAGATCAATCAAGCTGAGGAAAGAGCTAGATTTTGCAGACACTGACGAACAGTGAGACAACATCACAGAGCAGAAAAGTGTGGAGAAAAGGTATAGAATTGATTATATTGATCAGAGAGGTAATGCACTTAGAATAGATCTAAAAATCTTCAATTCAATTTATATGTATGAAAAAATCATTAATGTTTCAGTTTTGAAGCATCAAGTCTCTTAACTGAGCATCACTTAAAAGTCTTCTACAATTGAGATACATCCCAAGGGGTATCAAAAATTTTGATCATAGAAAGTAGCATTGGATATGCCTGATACCTATTGATATGCCAAGTGAGTGTTTGATCAAAGATGGTAGCATTAGATGCCATATACTAGGTGACAAACTATCTTTTAAATCCTCTAACAAGGTCACACCTAATAGTGTGTTTGTAAGACTTAACAAGGTTGTCTCCTAACAGAGCTCACTTCAGAAGAGTGAAAATTTGGGGTACCGGTCCGAGTGGTTTTTCCCCTAACAAGGTTTCCACATTAAAAATCCATGTGTTATGTGTTTATGTTTCATTACTTTACCATTTTACATTTCACATATGCAATTCTAGATTTATTAGTATACTCTGCATATTTACTGTGTTTTGGTAAATAGTTCACTACTTATCGGTAATCATACAAAAGATATATTTACAAAGCAATCTGACAAGTATAAAATTGATATAAGTATTTCAAGGCATTCATCTTGTAGGACAAAAGATAACTAGAGGCATAATTTGTGCTTATAATTTTTAAGGATTAATTTTTTATGCCACTGATTCACTCCCCCGCCCCCTCTCAGTTATTACTAACAATTGGTATTAGAGCTTGTGTACTTATAAGGAAGGTTTCAAGACCTAACATATAGATCACAAGATGAACAGACGAGATGTGCCCAAGTTGAACAAAGACAATTTTTCTTCATGGAAGAGCAGAATAGGACTCCATTGATGAGGTATTGGAAATGATGTTACTCAATACTTAGATACTGAATATGTGTTTCCCATAGGAGCACCCATAGTTGAACAAATGAGATAGAAGCATGAGCATAATTAAATGATGATAGAGATTGCTTCCTCACTCTTTGATGCTGAATTTTAAGATGTAAAAACATGCAAGACTACAAAGAAGATGTGGGACAAATTGATGCTTGTACATGGTGGTGAAAAAAATGTTCTGAGAGCCAAGGAAGAAAGCCTTAGAAGAAAGTTTGATAATCTCAAAATGAAAGAAGGTGAAAACATCACATAGTACAACACAAGAATCAAAGAGGTAGTCAATGCTATCTAAGGAGTTCGAGGTGTACTAGAAGAAGATATAGTGGTAAGTAAAATTCTAAGAACCTTACTACCTACTTATGCTATTAGAATATCTGCCATTCAAAAAATGAGAGCAGTAGAAAATAGCAATGTTACTCTAGACAGTTTGATTGGAAGACTGATTTCATTTGAGATGAATAACTTTGATGATAGTGTCTTACCAAACATAGAGTCTACATTCAAATCTTCTTTGAGAATAAGTAAATCAATTCATAAACACACTATGAGAAAAGATAGTGATAGTGAAAGTGAAGAAGAAGATCTTGATGAAATTGAAGAACTTATGGAAAGAAGAATGCAGAGAGGCAAAGGTATATTACCACTTGTTTGTTTTAATTGTAAAGAGATTGGACACTTTTCTGCAAGATGTCCTAATAGAAGAAAAGATGATAGAAGTAATGACATATCATTTGAAAAGAAGTCTGATAGAGGTGACTTCATAAGCTAACGACATCTGAAAGAAGAGATACCCGAGACTACAAGGACAAAGGAAAGAAGGCTAGTTACCTAGAAAAATGAAAAGATGATGATACTGACACCGAATCTAAGGAAGACATTGACATGGTATTTGTGGCAGTAAACGATGATTCAGATGATGAAGGAAGAAAGGAATGTAGAAACTGCACTCATATCTAAAGTTAGTAAAAATGATGTCTGCACTCACCATATGACCGGTGACAAGAAAAAGTTTGATGCTTTTGAATACTATAAAGGTGGTTCAGTAAGAATGGGTAATGACACACCTTGTCTAGTTGAAGGTAGAGGAACCATAATGTTGAATAACCAGATAAAATGTGAAAATTATTATTGGGTAAGTGGATTGAATTATAAGCTATTGAATGTTTCTCAGTTGAATAATTCAGGTCACAGAGTAGCATTGGAAAATAAGAAGGCAAAGATCTTCAATAAATTAGGAAATTTGATTGGTATCGGTGAGCAGACAAAAGGTAACTTATTCTATCTGAATGATATTGAAACCACTTCCTTAATGGCTAGAAATGAAGACATATGGTTGTGGCACAAAATATTGTGTCATGTAAACTTTGACAACATGATAAAAATAAGCAGAAAAAAAATGTAAGAGGCTTACCGACGATGACCAAGCCCAACAACATCATGTGTAAGAATTGTCAAAAAGGTAAAATGACAAAGTCTAGTTTCAAAAGAAAAACCCATACATCTGATGCCATTCTAGAATTAGTCCATACTGATTAATGTGGACCCATGAGGACACAGAGTTATTATGGAGATAGATATTTTATTCTCTTTGTTGATGATTACTCTAGAATGATGACAATCATGTTTCTAAAAGATAAATCTAAAGCATTCAAGATGTTTAAATGGTACAAGGCAATGGTTGAGAAAAAAAGTGGTAAAGAATTGAAATTCTTAAGGTCAGATAGAGCAGGGGAATTTATTTCAGATGAATTCACTAACTTTGTAATGAGCATGGAATCAAAAGATAGGTCTCTACACCAAGAACACCACAACAAAATGGAATTTCTGAAAGAAGGAACAAATCTATAGTTGATTGTGCAAGGACACTGATGATAGAGAAAGGCATCACCCAAATCTTCTAGAGAGAAGCTTTCAGTACGGTTGTTTACACATTAAATAGAGTACAATTGAGAAAAGACACCAAAAAGACACCTTATGAGCTTTGGTATGGATACACACCCAATGTGTGTTATTTCAAAAATTTTGGTAGTCAATGTTATATCTTAAAAGATGATAGAAATGGAAAACTTGACTCCAAGAGTGATGAAGGAACATTTCTTGGGTATTCCACTAAGAGCAAGGCTTATAAATGTCTCAATAAATCCTCTAACAAAATTGTTGAAAGTGCAAATGTAAAGATAGATGAATTTGAAGAGAAGAATGAAAAGGAAAGCACTAAAGAACCAGAGGAATACAACAGGTTTGTTTAAAATGAAGAACCTGAAACTCTACCCAACCAACAATGTAGATCTCCTGAGAAACATATCATTGCACCCAACCATCAGGCTGTAAATACCAACAATCATAATATTGCTCAAGATGATGAACAAAGTAATGGAGAACAGAATGAAGGAAAAAATGATGATCAAGCTGATAGACAAAGAGTTGAACCTATACTTGGAAGATACATCAAAAGGAACCATCCATAGAACTAGATCATTGGAGATAGGAAGGCTGGTATGAGAACCAGAAGTAAGTCTCTAAATACAAGATGTCTTATTTGTGATTATGAGCCAAAATCTGTCAATGTTGCACTAGATAATGATGAATGGATTAGTGTTATGAATGAAGAGATTGAGAAGATAGAGAAAAAAAGACATGGACACTTGTACCGAGGCCAGATGACAAGAATATCATTGGTACAAAATGGATATTCAGGAATAAACTGAATGAGAATGGAGAAGTCACCATAAATAGAGCAAGACTAGTATGCAAGGGGTATGCACAAGAAGAAGGAATTGACTATGGAGAGACCTTTGCACCCATTTCTAGGCTAGAAGGAGTGAGAATATTTCTTTCTTATGCTACATGTAAAGGATTCAAGGTATATCAAATGGATGTCAAGTTTGCATTCCTAAATTGAATACTTGAAGAAGAGGTATACATTGAACAACCAAAAGGGTTTATTGATCAAGACAAGAGGGACATGGTATGTAGAGTACACAAAGCCTTGTATAGATTGAAACAAGCACCTCGAGCCTGGTATGAAAGACTTCATTCCTATCTTATAAGTATTGGATTTGTAACGACTAATGAAAACATTAATCTTTATTTGAAGGAAGATAATGATGCTAACATTTTGATTGCTGAGATATTTGTTGATGATCATATTTGGAGGGAATGATATGCTATGAAAATCATTTGCAAATGAAATGAGCAAAGAGTTTGAGATGTCTATGTTTGGTGAGATCAAGTTCTTCCCTGGTCTATAGATCATGCAACAAGATGAAGGTATTTTTATTACACAATCCAAATGCATCAATGAAGTACTAAAAATATTCAAGATGGAAGAGTCCAAACCAGTTGGAACACCGATGGCAACTAGATGTAAGCTGAAAAAGGAAGGAAAGTCATCAGAGGTAAATTAGAGTTTGTATAGATCAATGATTGGAAAAATCATGTATGTTGTACATACTAGACCATATATTGAACATGCAGTATGAATAGTTGCAAGATTTTCTGCTAATCCCAAGGAATCACATATGACTATTGTGAAAAGAATTCTAAGATATCTAAAGAATACCGAGGAATATGGCTTATTGTATAGAAGAGAAGGTAAATTTGAACTTAAGGTCTTTACCGACACTGATTGGGCTGTAAATATTGATGACCAGAGGAGCATAACTAGAGGAGAATTCTTTATGGGTGACAAAATTGTCACATGGATCAACAAGAAGCAAGGATGCATCTCTCAGTCCACTGCAGAAGCAGAGTATGTTGTTGCTATTGTAAACTGCTGTAATATTGCATGGATCAAACAATTATTAAAAGCTATGCATATGAAAATTCTTGAACCAGTAATTATCTACTATGATAATACAAGTGCAATAAATATTTCCAAGAATCCAGTGATGCATGCTAAAACAAAGCATATTGCCGTCAAGTATCATTATTTAAGAGAACAAGTTCAACCAAAGGAGGTGATACTTGAATATGTGCAATTAAAGGAAAAATTGGCCAATATATTCACTAAGCCACTACCTAAGGATTCATTTGAATACTTGAGAAAGATACTAGGGGTCAGATCCTTGTCTACTAGTCAGTAAGATGACTAGAAGGCTGCATCAGCCTAAATATTATCAGAATATCATTCATGTTAATGCAAGCGGAGAGATGGACTTCAAAGATACATCTATACACAAAAAAGTATTTATCTACTCCAAACACCAGAGTTATTATCGATGGATTGGGAAATTCAAGGAATATATTATGGATAGAAAAGATTTGTTTGGCATTACTGTCAAAAATATTTGTTTGGCATTGCTGTCAAAGGGAGAGATTATATCCATTATCACTTCTTATCACCTAAGGGAGAGAAATATCTAATATTATAATACTGATAAAGAAAGAGATTATATCCATTATCACCTTAGGGAGAGATTATATCCATCAAAGTATCCAAAGGGAGAGATGTAACAAGAAAGGGAGAGTACACACAAAGGGAAAGAATTGTTGACAAGAGATATCAAGAAAGGAGAACAATCAAAGGGAGAGAGTTTGACATAGAAGGAGAACACATCACATCAGAGAAAGAAAGATTCTACATCTATCTAGTGAATGGATTGAAGACATAAAGAAAGCTACAAGAATCAAATCAAAGCTATTTGAGCTTACCAAAAGCAAGACATTTGTAATAGTTACATTAGGAAAGCTTGATGAAAAAGTACATTTCATAGTGTATTATTAATAGTATAGTTGTTGGAATAGTCCCAAGGATAACTGCGAGGGGGGGGAGTGAATCAATTATCAGTCAATTTAATTATTTTATCTTTCTTTAATGTAGTTTGATATAAATTAAATGCACATTCAGATAACACAATAGAGTACTCAACAATTTGATTATGGGGAAACCAAATACGTAAAAGCCCCACTGGGAATTAACACCCACAAATAACTACACTAGTTTATAATGATCCCTGTTAGAAGATCTTACAACCCTATTAGGAGTTGATCTTTACAATGCAAGAAGTACAGAGACCTAGTTAAAGGTCAGACCCTATTAGGAGTCTTTTATAGATAACCATGTTAAGGGTGAGGACTCATTGTCCAAAAGCTCAATGCTAAGATGGTGAATGCTACAACCTATAGTACAATAAATATACACTATATCTAGTAAATGAACTCTTTGAGTAGACCTATTGTCTTGATCAGTTCCAATGAATTGCAATCAACTTTTGTTTCTTCACATAGATCTTCAACTTATTCTCTTTGAATTTCTCCTCTTCTCTGTCTTTTCTTTCTCACTTCATTTTTTTGACACTTAGTGAACATGTTTTAACTGATATATGTACCTTCACCAAATATAAGGTCACAATGGTATCTAGAAACCCTTCTTCAACTTCCTTTTCAGCTCAACTGAGCACTCAATCAAGATTAAGACTGTGCAACACAAATTGAATAGACGCGATGCTTAACATTGTCAACTTCACCAAATTAAATCTAACATCACGATTTTGTTGAAATACGTTTAACACCTTTGGATAATTATGTTTAACTCATAAATAAACATGAATACAAACATGCATATCAAAAATATAGGTGCAACTCATGAAATATTGTATTTGCGTCGGCTCCTTAACAGATATAAACCATGGAAATAAACATGCATAGCTCCAAAATATTTGTACTGATAATTGCATATAGGATACCGTCTGTATATTATATGTTTTCATAAATGGAAAACATACAATCAATTATTTACATAGAAGCAAATATCCAACAATCTCCCCCTTTGACATTGATGGCAACATATGATATCATCAACTCAAAGTGTTTTCCTTCTTTTTACAATCTTCTCAATATCCTCATCAAAGGTTCCTCTTCAATGCTTCTACACTATATACTCCCCCAGAGTATATTATCCCCCTTACTAATATTCCCCCTTTGACATCAATGACAAAGGGTGTTAAACACTATTAAGCACAGGAACTACTCCAAAAGTAGAGTAGTCAACCATTCATCATTCACCAAGGACTAATGTTCTAACTGCAAGTCCTAATCAGACTCAGGAAAGGGAGTTGCTCCCAACTTCTCCTTGAGATACTCAAAAGTATCTTTTGATAGAGGCTTTGTAAAAATATTTGCTATTTGTTCTTTAGTGCTTACATAATTCAGCTTTACTTCTTTGTCTGCAACTTTCTTAGGAAGTGGTATTTGATCTCCATGTGTTTTGTCTTTGCATGCATCACAGGGTTCTTTGAAATATTGATAGTACTAGTGTTGTCATAGTGAATAACAATAGGATAATCAATTCGAATACCAAAGTCCTTAATCATCTATTTGATCCAAACTGTTGTTGAACAGTTTAATGCTCCTACAACATACTCAGCTTCTGTTGTTGAATGAGATATACAATTGTTATTTTTACTTGTCCAAGTGACCAACCTGTCTCCAAGAAATACTGCTCCTCCTGATGTGCTCTTTCTTTCATCAACACAACCTGCCCAATCTACATCTGTATAAACATGAAGTTGTATGTTCTCTGAGTTAGGATACCATAAACCATAGTCTATAGTTCCCTTTAGGTATCCAAATATTATTTTTATTGCCATTAGATGATTTTTCTTGGGTTCAGCTGCAAATCTTCCAACAATGCCATCTGCATTAGAAATGTCAAGTCTAGATTGAGTGAGATATATTATTTTTTGAATCATAGACTTGTATAGGGTCTTGTCAACTACTATGGATTCATGATCTTTAGAAAGCTTGCATCTTGTTATCATGCGGGTGCTTACTGGTTTGCAATATTCCATCTTGAAGGTCTTCAATATCTCCTTCACATACTTAGACTAATTTATGCATATGCCTTTGTCATTTTTTTTTACATTCAATCCAAGAAAGTATTTGATAGGTCCAATCATGCTCATTTCAAATTCAATTTTCATTTCTTTAGCGAATTCTGCACTAATTTTGTCATTACCTCCAAAGATAATGTTATCAACAAAAATAGCAACAAGTAGTAGTCCTTCATCTATCTCTCTTATAAATAAATTACAGTCTGCTGCTCCTTTTTTGAATCCTATCTTTGTTAAGTAACCATCAAGTCTCTCATATCATGCTCTTGGGGCCTGTTTAAGTCCATAAAGTTCTTTCTTTAATCTCCATACCATGTCTGGTTTATCTAAAAGTTTGAATCCTTCAGCCTTCTCTACGTAGTCTTCTTCCTTTAAGTCACCATTCATAAATGTTGATTTGACATCCATTTGATATACCTTAAAGTTCTTGAATGTTGCATAGGCCAAAAACAACTTGATAGCTTCAAGTCTACTCACATGGGAAAATGTATCAGTGTAGTCTATTCCTTCTCTCTACACATATCCTTTGCATACTAATCTTACTTTGTTCCTTACCACCGTGCCTTCTTTATTCATTTTGTTCCTGAATATCCACTTAGTTCCAATCACGTTCTTGTCATGAGGTCTAGGAACCAGTTCCCATGTTTCATTCTTGATTATTTTATCTAATTCTTCTTGCATGGCACTTTTCCAATCTGAATCTTTGCATGCATCTTCAACACTTAAGGGTTCAATCTGTGAAAGTAAGCATACCTCTTCATCAACGGTTGAACCTTTTTCTCTAGATCTTGTCAAGATTTTTACACTCTGATATCCAATGATATCTTCCTTAGAGTGGTATTTGGATGTGTACCTTGAGTTCTTAGGAGTGATACTTTCCTCTGTGATCGGTGATTCTTCTTCACTTGGTTCAGGATTATTACATGAAACATCAATACAATCAAACATTTCTTCAATAACTGTGTTCTTATTGATGGGTCTAGGCTCATCTTCAATCATGGGAGCATAGTCATAATATCTTTCTTGAATCATAAACTTCTCATCAATCTTCACATGAGTACTTTCAATGATCTTCTTTAATCTTAGATTGAAACATCTATAGACTTTGTTTTTAGTAGAGTAACCAAGAAAAATACCTTCATCGCTTCTAGCATCAAACTTACCAATGCTATCATCTCTCTTGATGTAGCACTTGCTTCCAAAGATTCTAAAGTATTTTACAGTGGGTACATTAGCAAAATAGATTTCATAAGGTGTCTTGTCTGTGCTTGGTCTCAATTGTATTCTATTGATAGTGTAAACTATTGTATTGGCTGCATCTCTCTAGTAGGTATGGGAAACCTTTCCTTCAATTATGATAGTGCACATTGTGTCAATTATTATCATATTCCTTCTTTCCACTATCCCATTCTCCTAAGGGGTTATGGGTGCACTTAACTATCTTTTGATTCCATGTTCTTCAGAGTAGTCATAAAATTGGTTAGAGGTGAATTCTTCTCCTCTATCAGATCTCAGACATTTTACCTTAAATCTAGATTCATTCTCAACCTTAGCTTTGAATACTTTGAACTTCTCAAAAGCTTCATATTTTTCTTTTAAGAACAAAACCCAAATCATCCTTGAGAAATAATCAAAAAACAAAATAAAATACCTTTCTCCGTAGTATGGTCTTGTTTGAGTAGGTCCACATAGGTTTGTGTGTATCAGATCTAATTTGTTTTCTGTAGAGTTTTGTTTTCTCTTGAATGAGTTCCTCACATTCTTCACCATCACACATTCCCTGCACATGGTGTCAACTAGTCTTGCAATGCTAGGAAGGTCTCTTACTGCCTTTACATTACTTATGTTGACTATGTTGTCAGAATTGATGTGACAAAGTCTCTTGTGCCATAGCCAGCTATCATCTACTTTTGCAACAAAACAAATTACTTTTGAGTTGAGCTGAAAAACATTACCTTTGGTCTTTGAGCCTGATGAAATCATGTCTCCTTCTTTGTTGTTAATGATGCACTGGTTTTTTTTGAATTCCAACTGATATACTTTATCAAGCAACTATCCAACACTTAGTAAGTTATGATGCAAACCATCAACATAGAGAACATCATCTGTCTTGTTCTCTCCATCTAGGGTGATAGAACCTCTGCTTATGATAGGTTTGGGAGTGTTATCTCCAAATCTAACCATGCCACCTTTGTACTTGTCCAAATGTACAAATCTATCTTTGTTTCCTGTCATGTGGTGTGAACATCCACTGTCAATGATCCAGTTAGTTCTGATGTTAGCTTTTGAAACTAATGATAACTCTTGTTCTTTTACTTCATCTTCTTTGTCCATTTCTTCAAGCATCTTCTCAATGTATTTAATGGAAAAAAATCCAATTTCATGTACTTAGGTTTGTAATCTGATCTAAATTTCTTGACTATTGTAGAGCACTTGGATGCAAAGTGACCAACTTTGTTGCATGAGAAACATTTGAATGGTAGCTGTCCTTCATATTTCCCTTTACCTTTCCTTTCCTTCTTGGCAATTATAGCATTGATTTCTTCTAGTTCTGTATCCACTTCTTCATTGTTACTAGAGATTCTTATAGATTTTTTGTTGTGGACTATGACTTTGAATGCTGTCTCACTTTTAGGTTCTGTCTTCAATCTAGATATCTCAAATGCAAATATTTTTCTGATCAAGGTTTTCCTCTTGAAGTCTTTTTAAAATTGCGTAGTCTCATCTAGGATATTGATCTTGCTCTCATAGTCTGCTGTCAATGTGGTAATTAATTTTTCCATTATATCTTTCTCTGATATTTCTCTGCCATTGTTTCTTATACTTGATACTGCTTCATTAATCCTCTGATTGTAAGCTCTGATGTTTTCTTCAGGTAACATCTCTAAATTGTTGTATGTTTTCTTCCATGTCTTTCTATGCACATTCTTTTCTTTGATGTCTCCTTCAAACATATCTTCTAAGTATTTCCAAATAGAGTATGCTTTATCTGTCTTCTTGATATCAAAAAATTCACTGTTGGATAGGGAACTGATTAGGGCTTCTTTGGCAATTGCATTATTAGTGAACACTTCCTTTTGTTTCAAAATAGAGTCATCAACTGCAAGATCTTTCAAGGTGGTAATTTCAACTTCTTGAGTGGAGATCTCATAGATCTCAAATCCAACACACTGAAGATGTGTTATCATTTTGTTCTTTCAGTCAAGATAGTTTTCTCCATCAAACTTAGGACTCTCTTTCCTGAAATACGCCATCTGATCTACCTAATCTGTTAGGATTTCTCTCCAAGGCACTTGGCTCTGATACCAATTGTTGGAATAGTCACAAGGATAACTGAGAGGGGGGGGGTTGAATCAGTTATCAGTCAATTTAATTCTTTTATCTTTCTTTAATGTAGTTTGATATAAATTAAATGCACATTCAGATAACGCAATAGAGTACTCACCAATTTGATTATAGCGAAACCAAATAGGCAAAAACCCTGGTGGGAATTAGCACCCACAAATAACTACACTAGTTTATAATGATCCCTCTTAGAAGATCTTACAACCCTATTAGGAGTTGATCTTTACAATGAAAGAAGTACAGAGACCTAGTTAAAGGTTAGACCTTGTTAGGAGTCTTTTATAGATAACCCTGTTAAGGATGAGGACTCACTGTCCAGTAGCTTACTGCTAAGATGGTGAAGGATACATGTAACCTTCAGTACAACATATATACACTATATCTAGTCAATAAAATATTTGAGTAGACCTGTTGTCTTGAACAGTTCTAATGAATTGCAATCAACTTATGTTTCTTCACATAGATCTTCAACTTATTCTCTCTGACTTTCTTCTCTTCTTTGTCTTTTCTTTTTCACTTCATTTTTTTGACACTTAGTGAACATATCTGAACTAATATATGTATCTTCACCAAAGATAAGGTCATGATGGTATCTGGAAACACTTCATCAACTTTCTTGTCATCTCAACTGAGCACACAATCAAGATTAAGACCGTGCAACACAAACTGAATAAACATGATGCTTCACAATGTTGGCTTCACCAAATTAACTTTAACATCATGATTCTATTGAAACACATTTAGTGTCTTTGGATAATTATCTTTAACTCATAACTAAACATGAATACAAACATGCATATCCCAAAGATAGGTGCAACTCATGAAATAATGTATTTACGTCGGCTCCTTAACAGATAAACTCCAAAAACTCTAACAGCCATAACTGATTAATCATAACTCTGTTGAAACTGCATATCTGACTCTGCACGAATGCACATAGCAACTAGAACATGTATACACCATGGAAATAAACATCCATAACTCAAAAATATCTGTACTAATAATTGCATATAGGATACTTGTTGTATATTATACATTGTCATCAATGGCAAACACACAATCAATTATTTGCACAGAAGAAAATCTCCAACAATAGTATGATAATGTAGCATGTTTCCATCAATGCCAAAGGGAGAGATTGATGACATGTAAATGATTTAATGTTTGAGGATGTTAATTTGATGATCATGCAAGGCATTAAATAAGTTAATGTATTGTATTTTCATTGATGTCAACTTGATATAATTTTTATGGTCATGGAAATACTACCAAAGACTTCAAAGAACTGATGAATCAAAGGCTATGCTTTTAGTAATGCATATAAGTCAAGTATTCACTAAATGACTATATACACTGATAGAGTGCACACCGACAGATAGAGTAAAAGAGAAAATTCATAGTGTTACCCCAAGAGAAAATGCACAACATTTTTGACGAGCAAAGTTACAGTGTTTCCCTACAAGAAAAACATAGAGTAACCCGATGGAAAAAATTATAGTTTTGCCTGACAGAAAAGAAAAGGATAGAGATCCCAATGATAACTAAATTCACATTGAAAGAATAGTCAGTTATCACTGATGACTAACTAAAGTGTTGACTGATAAAATAGATAGTTCAGAAATGACAAAATGCTTAGCTGTCAAGAAGCTAAAGATAGACTTAACTGATACTTATCATTGTTTTAATCATCCAGATAAAGCTGGAGATAAGTAATTGATTTAAAGCTGATTTGTCTAGTTGGCAAGAAGATCTCTTTGAGATAAAATTGGAGTTTTCTTTAAATCTAATTGGCAAGAATTATGGATCACACCAAGAATAAAGAAAGCCAAGAAAAGGTAAATCATGTCTATAAAGAGACAAACCCAATTCATTACGAATTGAGTGTGGGGTGAAGAGAAAAGAGGGAAGATGCTAAAGAGATTTTGAAGGAGAAGGAAGTCTTCATTCAAACCTAATCAATCAAGCTGGGGAAAGAGCTAGATTCTGTAGACATCAACGAATAGTGAGACAACATCACAGAGCAGAACAATGTGGAGCAAAGGTATAGAATTGATTATATTGATTAGAGAGGTAATGCAGTTACAATAGATCTAAAAATCTGCAATTAAAGTTGCATGTATGAACATATCATTAATGTTTCAGTTTTGAAGCATCAAGTCTCTTAACTGAGAAGTATTTAAAAGTCTTCTATAATTGAGATACATCCCAAGGAGTATCAAAAATTTTAATCATAGAAAGTAGCATTGGATATGCCTGATACATATTGATAGGCCAAGTGAGTGTTTGATCAAGGATGGTAACATTAGATGCTAGATACTAGGTGATAAAATATCTTTTAAATCCTCTAACAAGGTCACACCTAACAGTGTGTTTGTAACCTTTAATAGGGTTGGCTCCTAACAGAGCTCACTTCGGAAGAGTGAAAATTTCAGGTACCAGTCCCAGTGGTTTTTCCCCTAATAGGGTTTCCATGTTAAAAATCCATGTGTTATGTGTTTATGTTTCATTACTTTACTATTTTACATTTCACATATGCAATCCTAGATTTATTGGTATACTCTACATATTTACTATGTTTCGGTAAATAGTTGATTGCTTATCGGTAATGATACAAAAGAGATATTTACAAAGAATTCTGACAAGTAGAAAATTGATATAAGTATTTCAAGGCATTCATCTTGTAGGATAGAAGATAACTAGAGGCATAATTTATGGTTATAAGTTTTAAGGGTTGATTTAAGGATTAATTTTTGAGGCCACTGATTCAGCCCCCCTCTCAGATATTGCTAACAGTACCTTTATTAGCATTACCTGATTTCAATAAGGTATTTCAAGTTGAATGTGATGCAAGCAGAAATGCAATAGGAGATGTGTAGACTCAAGAAGGTAAACCTATTCCTTTCTTTAGCGAGAAGTTAAATGATACTAAGAGGAAATATGTTGCTTATGATAAATAATTCTATGCTATTGCTCAAGCTTTGAAAAAATGGAGACATTATTTGATGCCGAGTGAATTTGTGTTGTATATTGATCATAAGGCTTTATAATATTTGGGTAGTCAGAATAAGTTGAATAAAAAACATATGAAATGGGTAGAGTATTCGTAGAGTTTCAAATTTGTGATAAATCATAAGAGTAGAGTTTCTAACTGAGCTGCTGATGCATTAAGAAGAAGATCTTTGTTGACTGAAATAAGAATTGAGGTTCTTGGTTTTAAAAATATGAAGCATTTGTATGATATTGACCCTGATTTTTCTGAGCCATGGAGAATGTGCAAAGCACCTATTCCAGATCAACCAAGTAAGTATGAAGATTATTTCATTAAAGAGGATAGGTTACTCACAGGTATTCAGTTATGTATATTGAGAGGATCAATGAGAACCAATTTGAGAAAGGAGAAACATAGTAGTGGTTTGGCTGGAAATTTTTGTATTGATAAGACATTGATTTTTCTCATTGTGGAGTTTGTCAAGTTCCAAAAGGAGTAAGCTAGAATACTAGTTTGTATACATCAATTTCTATTCCTTAGAAGCTTTGGAGTGATATCAGCATGGATTTTGTTCTCGGATTACTGAGGACAACAAGAGGTAATGATTCCATATTTTTTTTGTGGATAGATTTTCTAAGATAACACATTTCATACCATGTAGAAAAACATCAGATGCAGTACATATAGCAGACCTTTTCTTCAAGGAGATTATCATATTACATGGACTACCGAAGAGTATAATCTTGAACTGAGATAGTAAGTTTGTTAGCTATTTTTGGAAAACACTTTAGAAGAAGTTGGACACTGGTTTGAAGTATAGTTCAACATTGCATCCACACAATAATGGACAAATGAAGGCTATAAACTGAAGTTTGGGTAACTTGTTGAGATTCTTAGCTAGAGACACACTGAGTAATTAGGATTTGATGTTAGCACAAGTAGAGTTTACATACAATAGTTTAGTGAATATATGTATTTGAAAGATACCTTTTCAGATTGTTAATGACACACAAACAATAGGTATATCAAACTTGAGATATATTACTAGAGAAGAGAAGAGAAGTGTTGAAGGAGAAAAATTTTCCAAGTTTATGAAGATATTAGCTAAGGAAGTAAAATATAAGTTGGAGCAAAGTAATAAAAAATACAAGGATAGTGTAGATAGATCAAGATGACATAAGACTTTTAAAGTTGGTGATGCAGTTATGCTTCATTTAAAGAAAGAAATATTTCATGTTGAAATATATGGTAAACTAAAGATGAAGAAATTTGGTCCTTGCAAGATATTGAGAAGGTTTGACAGTGGAAATGATTATGAAGTAGAATTAAATGATGACATGTATATCTCACCTATATTAATTTTTTCAAATTTGTATGAGTATCATGAACCTGATGAAGAAATGACAATACCTAGTGATTATCCTAAGAAACTGATATAATAAGTTGAGCATATTTTGAAATAAAAAATTGGCAAAAGTACAAGAGGAAAGGATTACATGGAATATCTGGTAAAGTGGAAGAACAGTCCGATTGAGTACTCTTCTTGGATTTCTCAATCTAAGTTGGATTCAATTCATTTTGTACCTGAATCCTGATTCAGATACTAATTTATTTTAACCCCATGTGTCTCATGCAGGATCATCTTGGGTTCTTAGCAATCCTGAATCAACCAAAAATATCTTTGTTTGTGTTCACTAGCTTGTCGGTGAATTTTGGCAGGCTGCTCAGTAACTACTCTTGAGTGTTCGGTTGAAGGTTTTGCATCTCAATTCACCAAGTGGACTAAATTTCTATTTATTTATTTCTTTGATCGACCTATCTCGGTGGTTGTTCTCGCTGTTTGGTGATTTTCACTGAGTAGTCTTTGTTGCTCGGTAGTCTTTCTCACCAAGTTGGATTTTTTATGTTGGATCTTATGGCTGACTTGTGTACATAGAATAATTAATGTTGAGGTCTCTCATTGGGATGCACATGGTCCTAGATCTTTGTCATTATTTTTTCCTATGTTGGATCTTTAGGACCTTTGGTGCTGGCCTCTTTGGTGACCTCTTGTATATATTTAGTCTTTTGTTCTTCAGTTTGAGGGGGCATATACTGGTAGAAATATTCAGAGTTAGAATATTTGGATTGAATGTCTATGACCTCACATGTATGAGGACTATTTCAAAAATATTTTGAATGTAAATGACCATAACTAGAAAGGCCTTACAACCCAACATGTATGAAGTTTCATGAGCATATATAAGTGATATTTGTATTCCTTCTCTCCCATTCTTTGTTTTACCTTCAACATTGTGTTATTCAAGATGGTTTTGTAGCTAGGATTTCCTTTGGCCCTAGTTATCCTAACCTCCCTATGTCATAGAGGACTTTGAAAACTTCACAAAGAGTCAATTTTCTAGAGGATTTACAAAAAAATCTATTAAGATCTACCTAGTTGAGGGATTTAACCTCTTGCAACTGTTAGGGAAAACATAAAGAATGATTTATAAAACAATACTACATATAATTGATCATATCCACTAAAGAATGCAATCTCCTCTCAACATACTTAAATATTCCTTGGCTCTATCAAAACTCATGCTTTACAACCATACTTACCCAACACATGATCAACACACTTAGCTTTCAACTTCATCCATTATATATTAAATTTTTAAGTCCAATGCCTTAATCAATCCCTAAATTTAAAATTTACATTTTGATCTTCAAATATCCCTCTCAGATCCAATGCTCCACAAAACAAAATTAAATGTAAAACATATTTCCAAGAATGTGTCGGCCAATCCATTGATTTACATAGAATTCTATGTCAAAATGTGAAACACATTTTGACCAAAAACATGCTTCATCTACAACATTATCCACACACTAGCATCAAACAGTGTGATGCCATATAATCACCTCCAATCATGAAGACATGTCAAAAAATCATGACTAATTCAATCGATTCCACCACAACCTCAACACTGATCTATGATTTGTTAACTCTTCCTCAAGAAAACAAACACTTCAACCTGTTAACAACTTTGTCTCTTCTCACAGATCACCTATTGTGCACATTAGTCATTCAAATGAGTTGAGGTTACAACTTTAGCAACTGAATACTATTTTCCATTGTATCTTGTGAGATCGCCGCAAGAAACAACAAATATTTGACAAGACATTCAAATCATCTATCACCTATCATTAATTATTCTTGCAGTTTCACTTTTATACTTCAACCAATCATAAATTTCACATAAGATCACTTCAGTAGTAGTGGTCATGCATTATAAATATAGAGACACATCTTAGTCTCCCATTAAGATAGCAACCACTAAAATTTACTGCAACCCTTCATTCATCACAATAATTCTTGGAAATACACTAAGAACAAAGGTCAATAGTTGACATCAATGACAACATAATAAATTATCACACTGTCATCAAATTTACATCATGATATCTCAAAAACTCACTTGCCATCACTATATCAGATTGTCGATAATCTCTCCCTTTGACATTGATGGAAACAATCTCTTCCTCTCTCCAACATGATACTTTATGCACAAACCTTCTCAACATAAACAACATTTACAACAAAAATATGTTTCCACTTCGATGTCTCACCTATTCTGTAATCACTCCCCCTTTCAAAAACTTCTCTCATATTCACTTTCCTTTTGCAAATTTGAATGTTCCCTCACTTTATTTCACTATATAATTTCCCTCTTCATCATACACATATTGTCCTCCTTTGAAAATAATGCCAAAGGTTCCAAACACACATGATATCTTATATGTTATACCTAACTAACCAAAACACATTACTACATATAATTTTCTCCCTAAGGAGTAGCCCCACAAAATCAATCCAAACATAGGGATATTCAAGTGACACACCTGGAATGATGCAATTGCATCTTTTTTTAGTTCAAATCATATAGGGGAATGATCCCCAACATACCTCTTAGATACTTTTAAATGTGTCCTTAGGCAATGGTTTAGTGAAAATATCAGCAACCTGCTCCTTAGTTGGCACATACTCCAACCTCACTTCCTTTTCTTCTACTTGTTCTCCAAGAAAATGATATTTGATAGCTATATGCTTAGTCTTAGAGTGCATCACCAAGTTATTTGAAATGTTAATGGAACTTTTATTGTCACAAAAGATAACCACTAGTTCAGTTACCTTCTCTTGAATTCATTCCAAAATATTCTTGTTCCATACTACCTATGTATAATTAATTGTAACAACAACATACTCAACTTTAACTATTGATTGGGATATACAGTTCATCTTCTTGCTTGTCCAAGATACAAGACTATCTTTGAGAAATTTTGCACCTCTAATTATGCTCTTCTGATCATCAATATTAACTACCAGTAAATAAATTCAAAAACAAATCATCTTTATGTCTTTACCAAAGACCATAATCTTCATTCCCCTTCAGATATCAGAAGATTATCTTGACCAAAACCAAATGAGATTATTAAGGATTAGAAGAACATATGACCACTAATCCAACTACATGTGCTATATCAGCTATGTTGTGTACCAAATACTATAGCTTACTGATCATGGAATAGTAAAGTGTCTCATCCACCTCTTTAGAATCATATTCCTTTCACAGTTTGCAACTTGTTACCATATGGGTACCAACCAGTTTTGAGTCTTCTAACCCAAAAAGCTTTAGTATTTCCCTTACATATTTGTACTAACTTATTTAGATATATTTTTTAATTTGTTGAACATGTAATCCAATTGTTAATTTCTAAGCTCTGTTGATGATTAGTGACCAATACTTCGTCATTCAATTAGGCAATTTTAGTTGGCTATCACTGTGGCCAAGCTAAAACTATGCAAGGCTGAGCAACATTACTGAGCAATTTTCAGTTTGCCTAGTTACATTGTCGAGCCGAGTTACATTCCCAAGCCGAGTAGAGATAGGGATGTTAAATGTCGAGCTGGACAATTTTTGTATACTTGTCAGGATTGATACAAACTTCAAGGATTAGTGATCTGACCAACTCATATAAGCATTTTGGGCCGACTTGTGTATGCATTTAATATTCTTCTACTAAGTTATTTATGCATTTAATTCTTTTATCCTATGCATGACTCGTTGTAAACATTTAATTGTTTTACCATCAAGGAATGGATATTGGATCTTGATCGTTGATCCAGATCTCGCTATCAGATTTGTATAGGTATATTAGATTGCTTCGAAACCCTATTTTGTGTGTGTAAGAGATAGCAGAACAATTGTCTAAGTGACTGCATTTTGAAGTGAAATGCATAGAGGGTTAATTTGTTCAGAAGCAGAGATCAAGCAGAGTAATAACACAGTGAAAAACAGAGAAGAGAAATATCAGATTATGAGATCATAGAAGGTACTGAAAAGAGGAGATCCGTCATTATCATTAGAGTGCACATCAAAGGATCAATACTTGAGACATTATAATCATTGTATAAGGTGAAAATCTCTTAACAGAGTGGTTCTAGTAGACCTTTCTTAAATCTCCTAACAAAGTGCTTATTTCATTGTAAGTTTCAAATCCTTTCATAGGGTAGATTGTAATGATCTTAAGCTCTTAACAGGGTAGATTACATTTTTTAATAAAAATTTGTAACCTTAACAGGTACACTTTATTATTGCAGTAGTGGAGAGTTTTGTGGGTGTCATCCCCACCCCAGTTTTACCTATTTGGGTTTCTGGGTTACCAAGTTATTGTGTTATGCATTATTTATTTCATTGCATGATTGCTATCTGAGATTACTGAGATTACTTTAGATTCATATATGTATGGATGCGGATCAAGTTTACTTTAAGCATTTAATTTTGAAGATCTAATTCACCCCCTCTTAGTATCTTGATTTCCCATTATTGTATTTCCAACAATTGGTATCAGAGCACAGTTCTCAAAAAGGGTCATAATTAGCTTGAGAATATAGATCTCGAGATGGAGATCTACAAGATGGGTAAATTCACTGAGAATCAAAAGATTGATATTTATCTTGCACTACAACAGCTTGAGACTACTAGACAAGAATTAAAGAAGTCGTTGACTGCAAGAAAAGATTTGTCCAAACTAATGAATGACACTCATTATCAAGAAGAGGACACCACAAATCTATTTCAGAATGGAGATTCTACTAAGAGTGGTGCAGCAATAGCATATCTACTGGAAAAGAATAGTGCACTATGTGAAGAAGTAAAAAATTTGAAAAAGGAACAAGAAGCCAAATCAATAAGAATTTGTGAAGTTGTTAAACAAAAAAAGAAAGCCAAAGATGACAAGGCTATGGCAGAAGAAGACGAAAAAATGATGACTACTAGACTTGATGAAAGAACACATGATGTGCAAACATTGATAGTCAATCAAGTAGACATGGAAAATCAACTACTACTTGTGAATCAGGAGATCAATAGGAAAGATCTGGAGATTGTAAATCTTAGATTTGAGAACAGTCAATTGAAAGATGATTTGAGATCTGAGAAAGAACTTAATAATAGAGTGAATGATCTAAGTGGAGCTATGAGCTACTTTGAACAACTAGTGGAAGCATCAAGAAGACCTAAAGATTCCTCTGGATTAGATCACACTGAACAACATACAACCACTAAAGATGGAGAATCATCTAAGACAGATGAAATAAAGAATGCAAAGCCAAGAAACAAGAAACTTGTTTGTCACCACTGTGGAAAACTAGGTCATACAACAAACATTTGCCGAAGCAAGAATGGTAAGTCCAATCTGAAAACTAACTTTAATGGTTATTTCTTTAACTATAATAACTTTGGACATCAAGCACATGAATCTAATACAAAGGCAAGAAAAACACCTAGACTCAATGGTAATTGCTATAATTGTTACAAATATGGTCATGGAGAAAAAGATTGCAGATCTAAAGGTAAATAGCAATGGACATCAAATGTACAAGAGAAATCACCAAGAAAAGGAAATACTTACAATTTGGTTTACAACACATGGCATAGTTTTCACTACTGTGGTGAGTATGGACATGTTCTAGAAAACTGCATAAGGACACATTTCAGAGGAAATTCTAAAAGTTGGATGAATGGAAGCCTAGTTTGTCACAGTTGTCTGAAAATTGGACATACAAGGAAAGATTGTAAGACTAGAGTACCTGCACCCACTGTTGAGAAAATTAGAGCACAGATGAACAAGACATGGGTTAAGAAGTCTGAACCATGCAACAGTGAAGCCAATGAAGCTGAGGTCACCCAATCCAATGGATTAGGTGATCACATGATCTCCCACTAAGTAAAAGAGGTATGTAAGGAACTGTAATTTAAAACTCTTCTCTTACATCAGTTCCTAACATAAAATGTACAGAAGTCCATATCTACATATGTTAAGATGCACCAGGACATACTTTGAAGATAAAATGCTGAGATGAGAAAATTGCACTATAGATGTCGAGCACCAATCATGGACACTAAAGGCGAGTTCTTTAGTGAGTGTCAAGTTTTGTTGGCCGAGTAAATTTTGTGAAGGTCGAGTTTAGTGAGCTAAGTGGGATGCAAGTTGTGTTAAAGCTGAGGATATCTAGCTTGCACTAACCCAATGGGTAGAAAATTCAATGCTCACCTACCTTGACCTTTCAAAGCTTATAAAGGATGAACAGTCGACATTTCATTTTTACCTTGCAATTTTTTCTATTTACAGAGCGATTGAAGTGATTTGCAGAATTGATCTTAACGGAGTTAGCAACAAATATTTCATCAGCGTGCCATCAGCAATCTTAAGGTGAACAGTGAATAGTGCAAAGTAGTACTTGCTGAGGTACTCTTTTTTTCATCTCTCAAACCCTAATTTCAAAGATCATGGCTGCAAGTTCTTCAGCACCAACTAAGAGTATGGAGGTAGAACCAGAACAAATTTAGTTAATACAGAGTGATGAATGCGAACCTCTCAACACTAGAGCCATTCCTAAAAGTGTGATTTAGAGTGATTTAATGGGAGCCCTCTCATCCATTCCACCTAAGGTACTTGTGATCCATCATGTTCGATCATGTTATATGGTTAAGATTGGAGAAGTAGGAGATAATGAATTGAGGAAATCCTATAGTAAATTGTGTGTAAATAGAGTTCTAAAGGTAGAATTCAAACATCTAGCTGACAAAGGGTTAACTTGTGCCCTAGATTTTCCCCAAGGTTTCAATGATGAATGGATTAAGGTTATCCTTAGCCAGGTTCATGACATGTGCACATGGTTGGATAATGGACCAAACAAGATCACCAGAAGCATGTTTCATTGAGTGACTGGATATCCGATAGTGAATGAAAATTGGACCATGAGGGATAACAAAAAAGAGGAAATTACATTAAACACAGGAGCAATATGGAGTAATAGAGGTATGACTATCTCTACAATTACTGACCTAGAACTTGACTTTGGAGTAAGGGTAATTGCACACAAATTCTATCAGTCCAGCAGATTGGATAGTGTTCCCTGTACAGTAGTTGATCAGGCATGGAAAATTGTCAAGAAGAATCATACATATGATCTTTCCAAGCTGCAGCAGACATAATTAGTCAATAACCTTGCATCAATCAGAAAGGCTAAGAGCTCATCATGTAAGTTTGGTTCTTTACTAGCATGTATATTTTTCTACATTTAGGATACATTTCCTACACTGGGAAATATTGTTTGGAAAAAGGATAGATGCATTATAGTTCAGATTAGTGAATGTATAGAGAAACTAGGGAGTAAATTCAATAGCATAATGGGGAGATATTTTTTAGAATTCAAGAAGAGAATGAGATTAAGGACTAGGATTCCTAAGTCACTAGTGGAGAAGCACTATGAGGAAATATGTTTTCTAGTTGATACAGATAATACTTATATCAAGGCAGTGACTTCTAGGATAACATACTTAGAGCCATTTCCATATGAAATCAATGTTGATGAAGCATCAGCTGCCATCACTACACTCCTAGATGAGGCAATTGACACCACAGCAGAGAGATTTGGAAATTTTGATGAAGCTAAGGCTAAAATTTCTAGAAGTTTGAATGAAGGAACTATGGAGAGGAAAAGAAAGAAGATAGTGAAAAACCTGAAGAAAATGGTTGGCTTAGGTAGTGATGAAGAACCTGAAGATGCACCTCTAGGCCTAACCACTAGACAATGTGAGGATATATCTATGGAGGAGGAAGTCAGTGCATTAGAAGAGGTTACTAAGAAAGCCAAGGGCAAGAAACCATCAATTGTTATAGTAACCAAGCCGAGTAGAGCCAAACCCAAAGTCACACCTCCTACAGAAAATTATCTGAGGACAAGAGCATCTATTGTTACTTCCCCAGTAGAAGTACAAAAAAAAGTGTATGGTAAAAGGAAAGTTGCAGAAAGTATTTTTGGAAAGGAAGCAAAGGTTGCTCCTAAGGCTGAGCTGAGTAAGCCAGCAAGGAGACCGAGAAGGAGATTAAATCTGGGGATAGATAGTGATGAGGACAGGACAAAAATAGATGAACCCAACAACATACCTAAAGCTCAATTCAAGAAACCAGCAAGTATTGATGAGGTATGTGATACTTTGAGGAATTCAGCAGCGTTAGCAACATTTAAGTTCATTAAGTATGAAAAGTTGAAAACAATAGATAGGCACAAAGTTCAGGAAGCACTCTTGGACATGATGAGTACTTTCAAATTGACTCCTATAGAGATAGGAAATCATGTGCCCAATGAAATTTATGATTTTCTGTCGAGCAAATGGAAATTTGCACTTGTCACTAAAAGATAGATCAGGGAAGGAACTCTAGCCAAGATAATACCTGAGTTAACTTCAAAACAATGAACCAAATTCATTGAGGATTATAAGAGTAGGTTTTTTCATAAACTCAGAGGCTATGTTGTTCTGAAGAATGATATAGAAGGTGTAGTACAACAAAGCACAAGGATTTGGAAAGAGATCTTTGGACTAATCATTCCAAAAGACAAGAAATTTGGTGAAGGGACATCTGAGCAAAAAGCAAAAGAAGCTGAAGTGAAGACTACCCCTGAACCACAAATACTTAAAGATCAAATTGCAATAGAACAGGACAAGACCAAAGATGCATTGGATGCAACAAATTCTATTGATCTGATTGCAGATAGTCCTATGGATTATATAGTTGATGATCGAAGCAATTTGAATGTCAAGGAACAACAATGCCGAGTGGAAAAGACACTAATTTTCCTATTAAGGCAATTGATACTAAAGAAGAAAAGTCCACAACATCTGATGAGATACTTGAAGTTGTCAATAATAAACAAAGTGAAGAGAAAAAACAAAAAAATGAACAAGAGGTAACTTCACAGAATCTGCCTATTTTAGAAATTGTGAAAATAGTCTTAGATAGTGGAGTAGGGATAAAGGATATTGGTGATAAGCCTAAAGAAGAAGAGGCAGCGCAAGTGTTGGTTGATCTACCACACTCTGCATCATCCACTCCTACAGGTCCTAAAACTGGTGGTATGCTGAATCCACAAATAGTATTGATAGAATTAAAGGAGGCATTGGATATAGATGTTGTCAAAGGGAAAGATATTATGCTACCAAGCATAAGTTCTCCAGAATTGAAGAAGAAGAAAATCTTGAAGAAGAAGTCTCAAATTTTAGATGTAACACTAGATTAAGTCATTTTGATTCCATAATGGGATCCCAATGAGTTATCTTTTGAACAAATAGGGACTCTTCAAGAGTTACTTAAGAGGAAGGAGAGATAGGAAGAGATGAAGATAGAACAAAAGAAAAAGCAGGTGTTGCATGACATCAAAGACATATTTACAAAGGCTTTTGACTTAGAGGATGAAATTCCTCAAGCTCCAATCATTGATCAGCTAGTCACCATTATACAGAAGGTAATAGATGAGGACATAGATAGCAATGAGAATCTTCTACAATGGTCAAGGAGAAGATTTGAGAAAAAAGTTCTAGAGAAGATCTCAGAAGAAATTGCTACTAGATAGGTTGAACTTTCTATTCTTGTAGAAAATTTAGAGAAAGTTACAGCCAATGTTTATTATTTGTATAGGAAATTATGTGATTTTGAATTTTTCACAAAGGATAATCTACAGCTCGTTGAGAAGCTACAGTTAGATTTAAGATCAAATGGTACTACTTTAGGCAAAGATACTACTTCTAGTTCTTTACATCTTAATAAGTTGATAAATGCTCAAAGGAGAATAGTCGAGCTTATGGCTGAAGATGGTTGAATAAGGGCCAAACTGATAACTATTCAGACAAGTCTATTGCCTCACTTGGAGGTAATATAGAAGGAACTTTCAAAAGCTAAGGAGTTATCATAGAGCAGTACAAATCTATCGACTGCAGAAAGTTTAGTAAGTCTAGCTACTTAGCTAGAAATAAAACTAGAAGCTAAGAAGAGTTCAAAGGAAAGCTGGGATACTACATTCAAATCCACTCTGTAGCTTCATAAACAATTTTTGGATAAGTACAACTTAACTCCACCAGCAATCAGTGACAAAAACAAGGGGGAAGTTAGTAAAGAAGTTGGTAAGGAAGTATGAACGGATATAGAATGATACATTAGTACAGTACAGGCACACTTGTATATAATTTTTAAAGGCATTGTAAAATTTTTGTATAAGTATATTCCTAGGGGGAGTACTTAGCATACTTAGGCAATATTTTGATGAAATGTACATAAGTAATGATAAGTGTTTTTGCCACTAATACCAAAGGGGGAGATTGTTAATCTCTAAGCTTTGTTGATGATTAGTGACCAACACTTAGTCATTCAATTAGGTAGTTTTAGTTGGCTATCACTAGGGCCGAGCTAAAACTATGCAAGGCCGAGCAACATTGTCGAGTAGTTTTCAGTTTACCTAGTTACATTGCCGAGCCGAGTTACATTGCTGAGCTGACTAGAGATAGGGATGTTAAATTACAAGCAAGATAGTTTTCGTATACTTGTCAGGATTGATACAAACTTCAAGGATTATTGATCCGACTGACTCATATAAGCATTTTGGGTTGACTTGCGTATGCATTTAATATTCTTCTACTAAGTTAGTTATGCATTTAATTATTTTATCCTATGCATGACTCATTGTAAACATTTAATTATTTTACCATCAAGGAATGGATATTGGATCTTGATCGTTGATCGTTGATCCAAGTCTCGCTATCAGATTTGTATAGGTATATTAGATTTCTTCAAAACCCTATTTTGTGTGTGTAAGAGACAGCAGAACAATTATCTAAGTGACTGCATTTTGAAGTGAAATGCATAGAGGGTTATTTTGTTTAGAAGCAAAGTAATAACACAGTGAACAGGAGAGAAGAGAAATATCAGATTATGAGATCATAGAAGGTACTGAAAAGAGGAGATCTGTCATCAACATTACAGTGCACATCGAAGGATCAATACTTGAGACATTCTAATCATTGTATCAGGTGAAAATCTCTTAACAGAGTGGTTCTAGCAGAACTTTCTTAAATCTCCTAACAGAGTACTTATTTCATTGTAAGTTTCAAATCCTTTCACATGGTAGATTGTAATGATCTTAAGCTCTTAACAGGGCAGACCTTTAACAAGGTAGATTACATTTGTAACCTTAATAGGTACACTTTATTATTGAAGTAGTGGAGAATTTTGTGGGTGTCATCCCCACCCTAGTTTTACATATTTGGGTTTCTGGGTTACCAATTTATTGTGTTATGTGTTATTTATTTCATTGCATGATTGCTATCTGAGATTACTAAGATTACTTTAGATTCATATATGTATGGATGTGGATCAAGTTTACTTTAAGCATTTAATTTTGAAGATCTTATTCAACCCCCTCTCTCAGTATCTTGCTTTCCCATTATTGTATTTCCAACACCAATGAATACTTTAATCTCATCAATCATAAACATCTCAAATTATTTCCTCATCTCATCTATAAATGATCTTCTTATCTCTCATTTTCCACAAAAATGATATCATCTACAAATATCTCTATGATTAGCAATCTGTCATGTTTTTCAATCTTCAAACATACATTACTGTTATTACTTCCCCCTAGGAAATCAATCTGAATTAGATATGAATTCAATTACTCATACCATGCCCTAGGTGCTTTTTTCAACCCATACAAGTATTTAACTAATTTATAAATCATGTTCTTACCTTCTGAATTCAAAAATCCTTCAAGTTGTTCAATGTATACCTCTTCTTCAAAAACACCATTTATAAAATCTTACTTTACATCCATTTGATATTCCTTGATTATTTATAAGAAGCATATGAAAGCAATATCCTTACACCTTCAATGTTTTCCACAGGTGCAAATGTTTTACCATAGTCTATGCCTTCCTCTTATGCATATCCTTTGCACACCAATCTTTCCTTATTCCTTACCACTTAACCTATCTCATTCATCTTGTTTCCTAAAATAAAATTAATACCAATCACATTCTTGGCCACCGGTCTGGGCACTAGTGTCAATTTTTTGTTCTTCTCAATCTGCTCAAATTCATCTTCCATAGCTTTCACCCAATCTTCATCTTTCAATGCATATTTCACTATTTTAGGCTCAAATTCAGATAAAGAACAACTACCTTCTCTCACCTTCCTTCTTGTTAAGACACCTTCATTTCTATCAGCAATAATTTGATCAGGGGGAATGATTCAATTTTACATACTTTGGCAATATTGGTTCGGTTATAAGAGTTTCTTCAAATGCTTGTATCAGTTCATATTGATTGACATGTCTCTCCATCATTTCTGGTGTAGTATCCTACTCCATTCATTGTACGTATACAAAACCATGATAGTCTTCAGATTCCTTCTGGCTGGACTCATCATTTTTCTCAAAAAAATCATCTATTCTTAGACTATAACTTTCTACTATCTTACTTGTTCTCTAGTTCAAGAATGTATAGGCTTTAATCTTTGTTTAATATCCTAACAAGATCCCCTCATCACTTCTTAGGTCAAACTTACGTGTATTTTCATCTCTCTTTATGTTGCATCTTCTCCCAAAAACTTTGAAATAAGTTACACATGGTGATCGACCATTCCACAACTCATAGTGAGTTTAGTTTATACCTTTCTTCAACCAAACTTTGTTCAATTTGTAGAATTTAGTTCTCACCACTTCTCTCCAAAATATCTATGCAACACCCTTCTAAGCCATTAATGTCCTAGCACAATCAATGATAGACCTATTTCTTCTTTCAACAATACCATTATGATGATGTGTTTTAGGATTAAACATCTTCCTTTGAATTCCTTCTTCTTCACAATATTTAGTAAATTCATGTGAAGTAAAATCACCTCCTCTATCTAATCTAAGGCATTTTAGGGTCAAGTACCAATCTACTTCTCCACTCTAACTTTTTAGATCTTAAACATGTGAGAAGCTTTAGATTTTTCCCTTAAAAATATGGCCCACATAATTCTAGAATAATCATCAACAAGTAACATGAAATATCTATCACCATAGTAACTTCAAGTTCTCATTCGAGCACATACATCAATATGAACCATATCTAAAATACTTTCAGAAGAATATTTTGTACTGATTAAACTAGAACTAGTTAACTTCCCAAGATGAGATTCTTTACACATTACATTTTTTTGGTTTCACTAGGTTGGGAAAACCTCTTTCTATCTTCATCTTACTAACCTTGATCAAGTTATCAAAATTTACATGACAAAACCTCTGATGACATAACCAAAAATATTATAACTTATCAATAAGACAAATCTTAATAGTATAATTTAGATGGAAAAAGTTGCCTTTAGTTTGTTCACTGGTAGCAATCAATTGTCTTGATTTCCCAATAATCCTATATATGCCTCCATTGTACTCCAATCTATATCATTTTTTATTAAAATGAGAAACACTTAAAGAGTTTTATTTTAGACCATCAACCCAGTAACATCATCAAAAAAAATGTTATTCAAAGAAATAGATCCTTTACCATTGACCAAATAGGTAGCATCATTCCCAAATCTTATCGAACCTCCATCATATTCTTCGATTTTGATGAATTTTATTCTATCACCAGTTATATGGTGAGTGCTCCTGCTATCAATAATCTAGTTACCACTATGATTCATGTTATAAATCAAAGCTTTCTCACCTTCTTCTGAGGGTTCTTCATTTATTTCTACAAACACAATTTCTTCCTCATCTCTTCCATCAGATTCCTTATCGATAACACTTTCCTTAGCTAGGTATCATACTTTCTTGTTTGTATCCTTGAATATTCTTTTCTTCTCCTTTCTATCATTATCAGGGTGTCTAGAGGTAATATGTCCAATTTTATTGCATGCAAAGTATGTTAGAGGCAACTTACCCTTATATTTACATTTCCCTATATGCAGCCTTTTAGCAAGTAAAGCTTCCAATTTCTCTTGTTATCTTTCATCAGACAAGATAGATTCATAATCATTATAGTAACAAGTTGAAGAACTATTATATATCTAATTTCCTTTCGTAGATGGTGCAAGAGTCAATGATTACTTGAAGAAGCTTCAAATTTTGGCATACTATTATCATAATTTCTTAGCTCAAATGAAGTTAATTTCCCTATCAATGCATGAATAGTAACGATAAAAGCTCCTAGAGATCTAAGTTCTTGTATAGATAAAACCCTAATATCTCACTAAGGCAATAAAGTTCTCAATATTTTTCTTACTACATCCTCCTTTAGAAGATTACCCCCAGCATCTCAGATAGTAGTAATAACATATTTGATTCTCTGACTATATTGTTAAATGTTCTCATTTTATTGCATTCACATTTCATCATCTTTCCTCTCAATTTGTATAATTTTTCCATTTGCACTTGTGGATCTCCATCATACATGATCTTCAACTTATCCCATATCTCATTAGCACTATCCAAGTCTTTGATATCAAATTTGCATATGAAAGAGTAATGGCAATAACTTCAAAAGTAGCAATATGTTCTTGCCTGACCCTCAATTGATCCATAGTGAGGGTTCCTAAAAGGAAAATAGACTTATTAATCACCTGATCTCAATACTAATCACCCATACCTTTAAGATATAACTCCATTCAACTGCACAAGATTGAGTAGTTCTCTCTTCTTAATTTAGGACCTTACTTTCTCATCATCTTCATATCTTTATTGATCAAGATGTTAAGCTTCACCACAAAAGAGGACCAAAGCTCTAATACCAATTTTTAGTCCTAATATTAAATAACATAAAGGTGGTGGGGAATTAGTAATATACCAAATAATCTTACTTTTTAACCTTTTAAACTTCAATCAAAATTCACAACATTAACCTTATTTACAACAAATGAAAATCATAAAAATTCAAATCCATCCACAAAGTTGACACACATATTTATCTTTTAGAAACCCAAATCGAGAGAAAACCATAGTGGGAATTAGCACCCACTAAATGATGCACTCTTATAAAGTACACCCTATAAGGAGCTTAACCATGTTAGGATTTTACAACAACATTGTTTGGTGATACCCAGTTAAGGGATTTTCCTTAGGCCTATTAGGATCTTTACCCTATTAAGAGTATCCTTGTTAGAGGACTTTGAACACTTGAAAAATTCTCACCTTTCTAGAGGATTTACAATAAAATATCTGTTAAGATCTACCTGGTTAAGGGATTTAACCTATTGCAACTATTAGGGATTAAAAAAAAGAATGATCTATAGAACAACACTACCTCTCCTTGATCAGACCCACTAAAGAAAACAATCTATTCTGAAAATACTTAACTCTCTCTTATCTTGATAGAAACTTGCACTTTACAACCACACTTACCCAACAAAAAATCAACACACGTGACTTTCAACTTCATCAATTATATATTAAACTTTTAAGTATGTCGCCTTAATCAAGCCCTAAATTTTAAATAGATTTGAATTTCAAAGTACAAAACATATTTCGAAGACCACATTTTCTAATACAATGATTTACATAGAATTTTTTGTCAAGGGGTCAAACATGTTTTGACCAAACACATGCTTCCTCTACAATAATATTCGCATGCTAACATCAAAAAATGTGATGCCAGATCATCAACTCCAATAATGAAGATACATCACTAGATTATGACTAACTCAATCAATTCTACCACAACCTTAACACTAATCTAAGATTTCCAATTCTCACTCAAGAGAAAAAAACACTTCAACCTGTTAACAACTTTGTCTCTACACACCGATCACCTATCCTACACATCGGTCACTCAAATTAGTTGAGGTCACAACTCTAGCATATGAACATAGTTTTCTATCATATCCTTTGACCACACCACAAGACAACAAATATTTGACCAGACATTCAAATCATCTATCACATGTCATTAATTGTTCTAGCAGTTGCACTGTTATACTTCAATGATCACAATTTTCACATAAGATCACTTCAGTAGTAGTGGTCATGCATTAGACATCCTGAGAAATACCTAAGTCTCCCATAAGGATAGCAACCACTAAAATTCACTACAATGCTTTTTTCATCACAATTATGCTTGGAAACACACTAAGCTTACAAGGTCAATAGTTGACATCAATGAAAACATAACAATGTAGACACCTAAAAATATTTTGCACTTATGTGCTCCCTTTTTAACACATCTTCTATTCACTGATATTGTGTCATTATTCCATTTCATGAATTACTAATATTTCTCTCATTTTGGTTGAATTGATCATCTTCTTAATTCCTTCCTAAACCATGTCAAATCATCCTAAATCAATCTAACTAAGTTATAATCCCTTTCTAATGGGTCTAGGATCCTTCCAAACTCATTTGATTCCAAACTCATATCAATATCTTATTAATCTCTTTCAATCAATTCTTTGGCATTATGAAAGTTCATCGATGCCTTATCATCATCAATCCATGAGAATTGTCATGTTTGTCAATGTCTCCAGAGGAGCATTGTCAGTTTCATTAATTCCTTCTCCTAAATAATCACTTGAGTGCATTTTCTAAGTTCATCAATGCCTCATCATCATTTAATTCCTCTAATAGTAGTGCCAATGTTCATGGATGTTATTTCATCATCAATTAGAATTTTTAGAGCATTGTCCAAGTTCATCAATACCTCAATATCATTTTCACATTTAGGAGCATTGTCCAAGTTCATCTATGTATCCTTATCTTTATTTATCCTCTGGCATCATCCAAGTTCATTGATACCAATATATCATTTCCAATCATTATCACAAGAGCATTGTCAAAGTTCATCGATGCCTTGTGATTTCCTAAAGTATTCTAGAATCATTAGAATTCATACTAATCCTTATCAATATCATCAAAATCAATTCAATTGTACATTAATACCTTCAATTTGATCAATAATTTGCTAATTTATCCTCTTGGGATGAATGACCTAAGATTTGTCTCTATTCTTTATGAATAAATCATATTTATTCATTCTTATCCTAAGTCTCCACAATTAATTAATTTTTAATTAATTAATTGGCTAATTATAGTTTATTAGATTTTATAATTTCATAAATGCTAATTATTGTTTTATTAGGAATATTGATTTATTAATTTATTTAATTCCTCCTAATCCCACCTAATTTTTCATATGCCTCAATTGTGCTTCATATCCCTATTAAGGTGCTTCATGATTTCTTCCTCCTTTTCTTATTCATTTCTCCCCTAATTATGCTTCCAAATTCCTACTAATTTGCTTCCTCCTTTTCCCTCCTTTATGCATTGATTTATGCATTTTAATTCTTCAAAATTGTCTCTCATTTTTTTATAAATTGAGATTCAATCCTCTCATTCAAGTTAAAACCACTATCTCCTAGTATTCTTGCTTTCAACTTTGGCTTTTAAACACTTGTGAATTTTTGTCATTAACAAAGAGAAACATAATTTACTCTATGGAGAAGAAAGGAGAGCATTTGACCATCGCTTGAAGGGAGTTTTTATGTGTTTAATGCATATTATTTTTGAATTCCCATTTCAATGGCTCTAATGTTAGATTAAATAGGTTTTCATATTGTTATGGTTTTTTGGTTACCTAGAGATACTTATTCTTCCTTTTTCTGGTCTTACATTTGGTGAACCTCACGTGAAACATGCCTAACTGATTAGATTTTTGTATTTTTATACATTTTGTAGGTTCTGGAAGAGTTTTGTGCACTTGGTTATAGGTCCCACATAGTTGGTCATGAAAACTGCACAGTTGGTCATGCCTAGTGTGCTTGCTACACAGTTGGTCACGAAAGTTGTGTAATTGGTTGATTAGGTTGTTTTGAATGTTGGAGATGGGGTTTAGGAAGATTTGTTTGTTTTTGATTCTTTCATTTCCTATTATCTCTATTTTGAAGCTTTAAATGAACCATGATTCATGCTTTAAAACACCAAAGTCTATAAAATAATCTCACATTTAAATTTAGATGTTTAAAATGAACTACATATTTCAGTTTGGTGCACTTAAAATGAATCTCATCTAATCTAAGACTCAAATGTAGAATTAGTGGTTTCATTTGTTCTCAATTCCATCCAAGTTGCAAATATAACTTAAATAAGGGTTCAAATTGATAATATATTGGAAAATAAAGTTGCTTAAATTTAAAAGGACCTAAAAATGAACATTCATACTTGATTTGATGATCTCAGATGAACATTCAAGTGGTATAGGATCAAGTGCAGATTTGTAGAGTTAGATTGTTTCAAAATCAATCAAAATCCTCACATAGACAAATTAAGGGCTCTAAATTGGCTTTGGTCTTTCCAAATATTTCTAAGATGACATAAATGAACCCTAAAATACATTATATTAACTCTTGCATGCCAAGTTTGATCATAAATAGTCAATTTTGAAAGTCTTTTGATATGTTTTGAAGTCCTAAACAAGAGCTGCACAACTGGTCACACTTTCTGCGCAGTTAGTCATGACAAGTGTGCTTGTTGCATAGTTTCTCACACTTTATGCTCAGTTGGTCATACCAAGTGCACTTTCTACATAGTTGGTCACACTTTGAACACAATTGGTCATGCAAAGTGCGCTTGTTGCATAGTTGTTCACACTTTCTATGCAGTTGGTAAAAGTGCATTGTTTTGAGGGCTTCTTTTCTTCTTTTCATTCCTATTCCTATTTCTGCACTTGATAAGCAATTTTTATGTGTTTCTAATGATTTGTGCAGCATTTTGGAAATTGAGGGATGAAGAAAACCTAATAAATACTAATGTGTTTGATGTAGGATGCTTGAAAAAGACCTTGTATGACTTTTAAAACTTTTGTGCTAGTTTAGTAGTTAAAAATCACTTCAATTTTGGTGCTTAAAAGGAACCACTTTTCTTATGTGTTTGAATTTTACATTAGATTGTAATCCTAAGAATTATGTGAATGTATCCTATCCCCTCACCTTTTTGGATCTTAGGTGTAAGAGAAATTAATATAACTTCTAGAGTGGCTACCTCCCAAGAGCTTTAACAGAGCCAGTGAGAGGAATCTCCCAACCGGTAACAAGATAAAGCCAAGCCCTTCCAAACCAGTATATAAAAATTTCATTATGATTAATCTCATAGTGAATAGGTGTCTATTTCACTATGCTGATAGAAGATCTTCCTCAATACCATCGTGATTCATAAAAACCTACATAACACAACTTATATAGGATGGGAGGCCTCCTTAATAGAGCTAATCTTCCGTATGCATAGCCACCTGAATAGATTCCCTAACTTAAAACCTTATTGTAGTATCCAAAACCCTCTATCTATTGGCATGGAAGGTCAGAGACCAAATAAGACATCCCACACTTTCGTGACTCTTAGTAGAGATTAAAATCCCTTGGGAAGTGATGACCGTTGGACTTTGAAGCTTGGTGTGCCTGAGAAGAAAGTGCACTGTAAGGAGGATCTCGTACCTCCATGCTTATAGGTTGTACACTATTAGTAAGCATGACTGAACTTTGTTCAAGTGGGCATTCAACAGATATTGTCCTTGCCATCCTTAGGTTGTGATGTGTTTGTTTAAATTTTACAATAGACATTCTTAATGATGTTTCTTGTGTGGGTATTTCAAAAATTTTAAAGAAAATTTTCAAAAACACTCATAAAATTTCAAAATATAATGCCAAACATTAACAAACATTCTTGAAAGCTTTGATTTTCCCCAAAATACCTTGTTTGAAAACCTTGTGAACATATGGAAACCAATTTTTTTTTTGTCTTAGAGCCGTTCAGTTTTCTTCATTCTTGCATGTTCATAGCATAATCCCTTTTGCATACATTTCATTAGTCTCCTTTCATTTTCAATATTAATGGTCTTTCATTAATCTTGCATCATAACAGCATATTTCCTTGCAAAATTCTCATACTGCATTTAGATCCTTTTCAATAAACTTTGTAAAATCCCAAAGGAATTCAAATTTTAGATTCTTACCTTATGTCATTGAAGAAAGAATCTTGACTTGGTCCCTTATTCCCAAATTTTGAACCCCCCCTATCATTTGGTCGCACTGCATCTTTTCCATGTTGGATTGGACCTAATCCATTTCTATCCCTTTATCTAGTTGATCCCTTTTAAAGTCAAGATCCCTATTCACTCTTCTAAGGTTAGGCTCTTAAATTTGCAATTTCCAAAGATTTTTCAAAATCCAAAAAACGAAGTTGCATTAAACCATAGGTTTCTTTCTATAAATAATCCAAAGTCCAAATTTGTATTTTCATAAAGTCCTTGCATATCTTAGGCTGCATTTTCATCCTAAAAGTCCCTCAAAACAAGACAAAAATATTGCACTTGCATATAGTCATCATGTCTATCTTTACTAGGTTCCAAGCATCCAAAAGGAAACAGGATACTTATCAACCCATGTTTCCATCACAGGAAAAATTACAATTACCTTTTGATCAAAGACAAGATATACATTTACAACAATAATTTTTTGAGCCAAGGCAAATGACATCAACTCAACCAAACAATCAATTGCATCAAATCCGTGTACACATGATTCAAAAGTTGCAAGAAAAATTAGATAAAGAAAAGAAAATCTTGGAAGAGAGGGTAGAAAAAATGATAAAGAGTAGAAAGGAGATGGTCAAACTCCTTATATTTCCAAGTGAATCTTTTGGTGAAACAGAAATACAATCTCTCATTGAGAAATCAAAGATACCAAAACTTATTTTAAAACTAAATGAGGCAAATGAAAATTTTAACAAAGCCCAATTCAATCATGTGGAAAAGCCAAATTTTTTCAACAACATCCCAGATCACGGTCAATTCAATCAAGTTTCAAATCAGTTTCCATGTGCTCAAATTTCAAAAATATTATTCAACCAAATTCCTAAGAAAACCCTTCAACCAGAGCGTGGCATAATTCAACTAGGGCCACCACCAAATTATGAACCAATCTTCATTCCAATGCAACCAAGTGATCTTCAAATAATTTCACAACATCTTGTGCCAATCAAGTGAACAAGACAATAAATGCCATGATCGCAAACAATAACCTTGCCTGAGGAACCTTTTGTGTCCTCCAATTCACCACCAAAGTTTTATCAAACAAAGACAATTTCAAATGTGCCACCCTTTGAACATCGATGAAGCATAAGAAATGAAAAACCTATTGTGGCACAACTTCAATTACCAAATTCTTTCCAAAAAGAAAACATGGATATAAAGGATTTACATGAGATAATAGCTCGCATTGGTGAAATTATCCTAGAGCACGAAAATAAAAATAATGCACCTATGTATAGCAATGGCTCATCCCAAAACAATCACATAGATCACATACCTATTTCCCCTCAAGACATTAAACTTCAATAAACATACATGTTTCACTCCACTCCTTCATTCCCATATTCCTCCCAAGATAAGTTTCCTCTATCTCAATCAAGTGACTCTTCGAATAATTCAACCTTCCAAGGGCTATTCACAGAAGAAATCCAAGCTAGTCCTCTTCATAACCTAAGTAACTTTCATGTTGAAGAAATATTTGAGCGATTTCCACCATGTTACCTAAGTTCAACCAATCCCATTCATGAGAGTCCCATCCAAAGTCCATCTTCCTTGTATCGAAATGTTGACCCCTTTCAAGAATTCCCCTTGCATGTCCAAATTACCATCCCGTGTCAAGAGGATGATAAAAAGAATGAAGAAACATGCCTAAAAATATATCAATATCAAGATCCCAATGATGATCAATTCCCCCAATTGTTGACCAAGATCCCATTTCCCTTGAACATCATAATTATTCCACTATCCTTATCCCCCTTATCCATGATGATTCCACTATCCATTTCCTTTCTATCCAAGCTGATCCCATTCCATTTCAAGACCAAAATGTCCTTCCAAGTCCCATTGACCTTCCACTTCCTAAGCAAGGTCATGTTCTCCCTTCCAATTATTCCCATGATCTCATGCCAAGTCAAGATCAAGGTGTCCCTTCACCTTCATTTCCACCACAAGATCTCATCATCCCCCCAAATCCTCCTCAAGACCCTTCCATCTCTATATCTCATTGTCCTAATCCTCCAAATCCCCCTTGTGATCCAAGCACATCTATGAAAGCTGTTCATGAACCCCTTACATTTTAAATGTGTTCCCTTTGTTCTATCAAGTCTAGTCCACCTCATGGTCCTATAAGTCCTTCTTTATCATACACACGTCATAATAAGGGACTCGTTTCTTGTTGAAAGTATCCTACTAATCAAAGAAAGCATTATCAAGTCAAAGGGTTAGACCTCCATACAAAAGGTATATTAGTTCACCCTTCCATGTCAAAGATAATTTTGATAACTATGGTCTTATTTACAAATCTACATCTCAAGGTGTTGGTATCCCTTCTATTATGCCCTGCATCCCTGTCCCTATATTTTGTGTGAAAAATGTTGGGTCCCCCTTTTTTGTTTTCTTCTTTTGGCTCTTGCCTTGTCTTTTTCCTTTGTTTCTTTTTTTTCCTTCTCCAGGTTTTCTTTCCTACGGTGCTCATTTTGCTTTGTGTTTTTGTCTCTTGTGTCTCTGGGACCTAGTCCCAGAGTTGGTCATTCCTTGTCCAGGAGTCAGACCCCTGACTCTGGGATGCTCTGCCATGATATCTTCTTTTTGTAAGAAGGTAAGGTCACGCGGAATCCCCGGGCCTGGAGTCTGAAGGTCAGTCTATTCTAGAGTTTGCGGAAGGAAAGGTAACTTTATTTTCACCTTGGGTATAAATAGAAATCACCTATCATTTTCACAATTACCATGATTAAAACACTTAAGCAATTTGAGCGATTTCAGAGTGATATCATAGCGGTTTGAGCTGAGTTAAGTATGAACTATTCCAAGTTGTTCTAAACAATTGCAAGTGGTTTCTAATGTTGAGTGGTGATTGTTTGAAGGTGGAAGCTGTTGCTGAGAATTCATGACACCTTGCCTTCCTTCCTTTCTCCAATTTTTAGGTTGGTTTCTGGTTTGCCTCCATCTTCTTTCTTTTTCATTGTGTTTTGTTGGCATTTGTTTGCATTTTCCATCTTGTTTCCTCTTTTTGTTTTTGTCTTCGTCATCTGGTTTGCCGCCCGTTGGTGGGTCAACCCTACCAGAGGGTTGTCCGCCCTCCATGCAGGTGTAGAATAATGTAAATTTTGTATATGTTGTATATTTTCTTTGTGGTTTTATGTAAATACCTGCTCTGCATTTTGTATATATGTATATTTAGTGTATATTAATGTATATCCTTCCACTTTCATGTATATACCTTTCGAATCTGCTATAAATTTTGTATATGTTATGTATATCCACTCGGGTTCGTAATGAGCTTGTCGTGCTTCATCTATTCTCATTCACAAATTCACGAGCTTGTTCTAGGTAGGATACCACCTGATTGAAACTTGGCTCTCGGCTAGTTTCAAACAGGCAGTTTTCTCTCTCCTCCTTCAACTAGCCTTAATAATCCATTTATGTCCCATGTATGCATTCAAAACTATCCAAGTGGCCTTCACTTTTCATGCGTTCAAACAATTGGCTCTATCGCCATCGCCATAACTTCCATTTATTGCATAGTCACGTGACGCCGACGTGGGCCTGACAGTTCACTTTTTGTGCACACCTTCTAACGGTTATTTTTCTGGACCCCAGGTCTTTTGTCTTCACCAGCCCACACCTCACTTTTTCTAAGTATGTTGAGACCCTTGGGCCTGGATATTGGTTAATTTTCTAAGTTTTGCATTATATATTTACTTTCTAGGATCTTTAACCTAAACTAACTTTTCAGGAAAACAAACATCACGGTGGTAAGATCTCTCGATCTTAGAGTACTATTTATCTATGAATTCTGACGGTCTTCTTGCCTTGTAGGTTTTTAAAGTTCTATACTTCCATCATGTTTGAGGCTTCCTCATCTTCACCACCCGGGAGTATGGAACTTCCTTCTACGGCGGTCACTAGGGCATCCATCAGATCTAAAATGGAGAGGGCCTTAGAGAAATTACCTCTCACCATGAAGTACATAAAGGACAATGCCATCATGGGATCAAATCTTGATTCCAAAGTTTAATTGATCACCAACACCAGCGTCGGAATGTGGGCTGAGATGCAGGCCATGGTGAAAATAATGTACATTCAATGACAGTCAGGGGATCTGCTGGCAATTAGTGTTGGGGATTTTGGGATTCTCAAGGCCGCCTATTTTCCATGCTCCGTGCAGGCCCTGGTCATCATGCTCACAACCCTAGAACCAACCAGGTATCCCACTCCCATGGTGTCTCTCGATGCCACAAATTTTTGGATAGGTTTGGGGATCCCTCAGTTTGACAACGCAACTATGGTTACCAGATCAGATGCCTTGGCGCAATTTAAGTAGCTAGAGGTCCCAGCCCAGCAATACATGAACAACCAGTGGCTCAAGACCCCAAAAATGGATCCCAAGAAAATGAAGCTAGAGATCCCCGAGTCCAAGTTTAAAGAAATCATCCAGATGGGGATGATAGCACTTTCCTGGGTCTTCAAGCAACCACATGCCCTGGAAATCATAGGGTGGATGTACTACTTCTTGCTTGGCATTTCCACCAGTGGGGAGTACTTTGATTGGGCCACTATTATTTCAAACCACATGGATTCTCAGTTCCTCCAGGTGGTCCAAAAGTGGAAGTTTTATATGACTTCTTTTGTTCTCTTGGCCCTAGCGCAACAATGACCCCACACCAATGGGTTACTCACATCAGGTGTACTCGGGATAGGTCTGGCTCAGAAGGCTCCTTGGGATTATTTCTCACAAATCCAATGGGAGGCTAGTTTCCCTAGTTTCTGCTGAGTGAACAATGCCTTCATGTAGTACAACCTGCTCACACCTACCCAGGATGTAGGATACCACCTCTCCATAGAGGCAATGGATCTGGTCAAAATTTATGGCCATTGTTATATACAATTTTAGTAGCATACCTACATAAGGGTAACCAACTTCTCCGGGAAACCCTACTTGTTACCCAAACATTATGGGAACAAGATAATTCTCTTGGAGTACTGCAGGATAATGATGGAATTACATGCCTTATACGCTTTAAAGAAGGTAACAAATATTCCATTCCCAATCACTTGTGAGAATTACTCATGCAGTTTGGCCACAGCCAAGGAGGTAAACAACGATCTCAAGAGCATGAACCTAACAAAATTCTATCTAGCACAGAAGAAATTTGATCCACAAGGAAAAAATGTGCTGGAACTTTGCCGGGCATTAAAGCCCCACCAATACCACATGGAGGACTTCTGGGAAGATTTCCAAGATGATGTCGAGGTCCAGAGCCAGCATTATGTCTGAATGACCATGGGGATGATGGATAGATTGAAGCTCCAGAAATTCCCAAATAACTTCTCAGACGTAGGATCCACAAAAGACCCCTAGTACAAAGAAAAGGGGATTGATAAATTGGCCCTCCCACCGGTGAATTGGAATGCCCAGGAGGGGCCCACCATAGAGGAATTTACTTTCAACGTGGTTGAGTGTAGCCATGAATATTTCAAGAGAGTATGCCGTGGAAGTACCCGTAGTGTAATGTCCCTCCAACCCTGTCAAGTCCTGGTTATGCTCACTTGAAATTAGGAAGAGCTATATGTGAGAATGATCCTTCTTAAGACGGTTTCTTAAACCGAACCTCTTACAACTCACCATAACTTCACATTTTAATAAGGGAAATAATAATATTTACATAAATATGTTCCTTTATATCTTCATGTGTGTCAGTGATAGTTTAGGACCTT
>MU224363.1:4370114-4415196 GCA_018584345.1 Thuja plicata
ATGTGTTTAGTGGATGTGATTAGTAATTTATGCTTGTTTCAATTCTAGGGTTAAATTGCGTGTTATTCGGTAAGGAAAATTAATTCCACTAGTTCATTAATGTAGTTGGTTTTGATGTGAAATGGAAACAATGTAAATTGAGGTTGAAATGGAAATAGAATTTGCTTGATTAAGTAATAAAATGAAATATTTAACAATGGTAATTGAATTCATTAAGGTAACCTTAAGGAATTTTTTTTGTAAATGGTAATGATGTTAAGTTAGAATGTTAGGGAGAAAAAAAAAATTAATTGTAATTTTAGGTCATAGACCTGATTCCTTATGGGTTCCCTAGCGGGGACATTACACATTCACTTGTGAGACCATCTTCTTCAGATCCTCCAGAGAAGACAAAGAAGAATCTAAATTACAAGGATTTTTTGATGAATCGATTCTGGCCTTTGAGGCCAATGCCTTCACCAACCCGCGAACTCCTTACAAAACTTAGAGCCAGGCTAGTAAAGGACTAGTTTACATGCCAACACCTCCTGCTATGGAAACTCCTCCCTGAGACAATATAACTGACTGAATTGTCCCTCCAATAGGTTCTAGATCTAACCAAGCAAAGGACCTAGCCGAGGGAAGCCACCAGTTCCCAGGAGGAAGATTTGACATCACAAAGGCATTAGAACAAACCACCACCTCCATGACCTTGATGGAGGTTCTGCTAAGCTGTCCCGAGTAGAAGAAGTCTCTTCTAAAGCTCTTAGGAAATATAAAAGTCATCATTTGTCCGCTTAAGACTGTCTCTTTTGAGGACGCCAACGTGGCTATCTTCTGGGAAAATAATGATGATCCTCCATTCCTACTAGGCCTGAACATACAAAGGAAAAAACATACATAACTTCCTAGTAAACTCTGGAGCTTTGGGCAACATCATGCCCCTATCCATATGCCAGAAGATCAAATTTTGACTCACCCCATCTAATGGTGCAATGATTCATCTAGATAAAACTATTGTGAAGATGGTGGGAGAATTGAAGAATGTCCAGATACAACTCATCTAGGACCCCATAATAGCTAGCATAATTGACCTCTAAGTGGTGGACATCCCAGAGACTTATGGGATGTTATTAATTCAGAATTAGTCCAAGTCCTTGAATGGATACTTTTCGACAGACTTCTCCCACTTATAGCTCCCCTGGGAAGGAGAATCAAATAATATCTAGGTTGAGAGTGAGCCCCAGATGAAGTAGGCCCTTACTAAAGTTAGGAGGGTTAATGAGGTCTTCTTCTCTAAGACTTCCCTCGGGGTGTACCAACCCTTTAAAATCTTAACATTTGATTTCACCCTAGGAGAGGATCCCATAGTCTTGTAGAGAATCCAGGACCTGGATGAAAAGTTGAGGGTTGAGGTTAACTCTCAAGGTGCCACAATGACCCCTGCTACACTCTTGTTAGGCACCTAGTGCCAGGTACACTATCAGAAGCATTCAGAGTTAGAGTGTAAGCCTTGCCTTTTCATCGCTACCTGGCACATTGGCGCACTTCGGAACCAAGAACGTATAGTTGGTTCCCCAAAATCTAGTATTCCTACTGGAAACACTTCTTCAGTGTCATTTCCTAGGGGATCTCAACCCCAAATTACTCTGGGGACAAACCTCACCCACACATGATTAGTGCAGGAGGAAGCTCCCCCCAAATCTCCCAAAAGAAATCCAAATACTGCTCCATCTCTCCGGCTCTAGACTATAAGCAACGACCTATGGACCCTTAAGTTTGACGGGTCCCAGTCCAAATAGGGTTGTGGGGCTGGAGTAGAATTGATCAACCCATGAGGTAAATCCTTCCTCGCATCCTACAGGCTATAGTTAAACTGCACAAACAATATTATGGAGTACAAGGCTTTGGTCCTTAGAGTCCTATTCACATTAAGGAAGGGAATCACCTGCCTCCGGGCTCTGGGTGATTCAGAGTCGATTGTCAAAGAGGTCTGGAGTCAATACACATGTCATGATAAGAGGCTAGCTGCATATCGCAATTGGGCATGGAGCCTTATTGAAGATTTTGATGCCTTCAACATTAATCTTATTCCCCGGCGATAGAATTATGTCCCAGATGCCCTCATTGTTTCTACCAGTACACTTGAGCCTATGGTTGGCTCATGAGTCCAAAGATTTTTGGTTGAGATGATCCCCACCCCGTCCATCCCAGATAATGTCACCCACTTTTAGGTTTTTGAGGATGATCAACATATCCTGGCCTTCATGGCCAATGTTGGTGTCTTCGAGGACCAGATAGTGGAGGAACGAGACTATGATGATACTAGGTAGGGTGATGAACATGATGGGATCATGGACTTACCTACCAACACCATCCTTAAGGGGATGGTCACACTTGAATGTATCTTCGACTTGGACCCTCAGGGCTGAGAAAAGATGTCATCCTCCTCTGAGGGAGGGAAATTCAAGAAAGTAAACATCAGATAGCCTGGTGATGAAAAGATGATACACATTGGCACCTCCTACTCCCCTAAGGAGAAGGAGAAGATTCTCACCATTCTCTTAGAATATATAGATGTGATTGCATGGGGATATGAGGATTTAAAAACATATGATATGTCCATTATGACTCATACCATCCCCCTAAAACCTGATGCTAAGCCCTTTTGGCAAAAGCAATGACCAGTCAACCCGCTAATCAAGCCTCTGATTCATCAAGAGGTGGAGAAGTTGTTGTCAGCCTGAATAATCTTTCCAATCTGGCACACTATGTGGGTTGCCAATTTGGTCCTTGTTAGAAAGAAGAGTGGTGAAATTTGCCTTTGCGTGGATTTCTAAAATTTGAATAGAGCCTCCAAGAAGGATAATCACCCTCTCCCCTTGTTGGCTGAGGTGTTGCAGATAGTGAATGGCTCCTAGATGATGTCGTTCTTGGATGGGTACTCTGGATACAACCAAGTCATGGTTAAGTATGAAGATAGAAAGAAACTGATGTTCACCACCAAGTCGGGGACGTTTGCATATCGAAGGATGCCCTTTGGTTTGATCAACATGGGGTCCACATTTCAAAAGGCTATAGACATCGCATTCAAGGGCCTTATGAATTGGTACATAATCATCTACATGGATGAATTGACCATCTTTTCCCAGGATAGGCATGACCATTCCACCCACTTCACTCAGATTTGTGAGAGATGTCACTGGCATAAAATATCCCTCAACCCCAAGAAGTGCATATTTGGGGTCACCAAAGGGAAGTTGCCCAGGAATATTGTCTCCGAGAAGGGTATATCCATTGACCTCGAGAGATTCAAAGCATTGCTAAATCTACAAATGTCCGATATCAAGAAAGAGATGAGATCTTTCTTTAAGAAGATCAACTTCATCTGGTGGTTCATCACTAGATTTGCCAAGATAGTAAAGCCACTCAATGAGATGATGAAAAAGGACACCAAGATTGAGTGGAGTCTTGAAGCAAAGTGAGCATTCGCCTAGATTAAACAAATGATAACGGAAGCACCTATCTTGGCTAGTTCAGACTACTCCCTCCTATTTTACATTTACTCCTTTGCTTTGTTGTATTCTTTCATGGCAGTATTGACCCAAAAGGTTGAAGGGGAAGAATAACCAATAGCTTTCATGATCTCCCCCTTAAAGAATGTTGAAGTCTGGTACTCATCATTAGAAAAGCAAGCCTTTTCTCTTGTTCGCACCGTGAAGAAATTTCAGCATTATATTCTCTGGAGCAAGGTGCATGCTATCATCCCAGACCAGGCCATGAAATCTTTGCTGATGCAGAGAAAATTGGGTGAAAGATGGGGGAAATGGATGGCCATCCTCCAGGAGTATGACTTGGAAATGCAACCCATGAAGATAGTCCGAGGCTAGGGACTGAGCTGAGCGATAGAAGAATATATTCCAGACATAGAATGTCAAACCTACATAGTGGAGTCTATCACTCGAGACCCATGGTACACCGATCTGGTGTACTTGTTGTTAAATAACTGATGACCAAAAGGGTTACCTCCCAATAAATGTCATGCCGTATGGATGAAAAGTGCTCACTTCATGATCAAAAACTCTGCACTTTACCGTAGGAACTATCAGAGAGTGTACCTTTAGTACATCGATAGGGACCAAGCTGCGAAGATGATTGAAGAATTCCATGGGTAGTTTGGAACCGAGCATGGCTTAGATAACACCATCATCCATCAAATCCTATGGGCCACATATTATTGGCCCTGCATATTCAAAGATGTTTACACTCACGTCTGAAGATGCCATACTTTCCAAACTATGGCACATCATGAGCATAACTCGGCTATGCCCTTACAGCCAGTCTTCGAGGCTAGGCCTTTTTCCCAATGGGCATTTGACTTTATTGGAGAAATCAACCCCAACTCATCCGCCAACCACTGATACATCTTAACCGCAACTGATTACTGCACTAGGTGGTCTGAAGCCATACCTTGCAAAAACAACACAATAGACATAGTTATCAAATTTCTAGAAGAAAACATCGTCATACTATTTGGAATGCCCTTTGCTATAGTATGTGACAATGGTCTACCATTTTCTTTGATGGAGCTACTTGAATGGACCTATAATCGGAAGATCACTCTGAAATTTTCTAGCAACTAGAACAGAATCCTAGAGATTGGCACCAAAAGATGAGATTCACCCTCTGGGTGGATTGCATTCAAATTAAGGCCACCCTAGGGATGTCCCCATTCCATCTGGTTTATGGTGAGAACCCATTGTTCCCAATCAACTTACAGATCCCAGTTTTGCAGTTTATGTAGGAATTTAGCAACCGAGACAACATTGTGGAGGTTCGGCTCTTGAATCTAGTGTGGATGGAGGAACAATGAGACTCAGCTCTTAAACATTTTGTGCATCATCAAGCAGTGGTAAAATGATGGTTTGACTGTAGAGCCATGTACAAGGCCTTTCAGATTTCAGACTTAGTCCTGCTGTGGGACAAGGCCCGGTAAAAGAAAGGAAAGCACACCAAGTTCCAACAGCTCTAGCTTGGACCATACCTAATCTCAGAGATCTGTGGGGAAAATACCTACCACCTTAACACCATGACTAGAGAACTTGTCCCATTTCCCATCAATGGACAATTTCTCAAACATTATTTCAAATAAGGTTGGTTTTCCCGATGTTGTATTTTATGTAAATTTCCTTGCTTGTAAATATTTCTTTTCCGATACCTTGTTGGGAGGTACCTTTCCTTGTAAATAGTATTTCTGGCTGTCCTCTAGGACCGCCCTATTTTTTTATTTTGCATTGTCTTTTCCTTTCTTTTCTTCTTTTTGGGTTCCAACATTTTGCTCTCCCTCTTGTGAGGACTGGTATGCTTCGTATAATGTCTGGTCTCTGGGATGTTGCCTTTAACATGGTGAACTTAAGAATCTATCATTAGCATGATGGAATTGGTCCAGTCTCTAGAGTTATTTTGCAAGTTTGGTAGTACATTATGAGCAATCTTCATCAGATTTATCTCTGGAAGTCTGGTAATCAGTAAAATAAAAAGCAAGGAATAAGTAATCGGACACATCGAGGGTAGATCGGTTGCACTAGTTGGTTGACCCGAGTCTGAACTTTTAAAAGATTCTTTTTGGATCTGGAGTTTTCTTTCCCCATCTAGCATCCTAAGGTGGGTGGAAGGGTGAAAGAAGTACCACCATGAAATTTAGCTAAACTTAAGCTTGATGGTGAAAGAAGTATCGCCCTCCCACCCAAAAACATACAAAATAACGAGAAAAAGAAATGGGATGAAACTTTGGTCTCTGAGAGAAATGAGTGAATCTGATGACTTTGTGGTTTGATATACTTAGTGCCTCTTCTCTGCTTCTCCCAGTGGTCATCGGCTTTATTTCCTTCCAAAGCACACACTTCACCACTGATGAAAAGATCATGGACTAAATCGCGTATGGCCAGATTTTCACAGACATATTACTCTTTACAAGTAAGATGCTTCGAGTAACGGTTTGTTCTTGTTCAACTAACCAGAGATTCTATATTTCTTGAATTAAATGAAGAATTCATCCCAAATAGTCACCATTTGTTATGCCCTACATCCCTGTCCCTACATTTTGTGTGCAAAATGTTGGGTCCCCTTTTTTTGTTTTCCGCTTTTGGTTCTTGCCTTGTCTTTTTCTTTTGTTTCTTTTCTTTCCTTCTTCGGGTTTTCTTTCCCGCAGTGTTCATTTTGCTTTGTGTTTTTGTCTCTTATGTCTCCAAGACCTAGTCCCAGAGTATGTCGTTCCTTGTCCAGGAGCCGGACCCCGTACTCCCAAATTCTCTACCATGATATCTTCTTTTCATAAGAAGGTATGGTCATGCAGAATCCTTGGGCCTGGAGTCCAGAGGTCGGCCTGTTCGGGAGTTTATGGAAGGAAAGGTAACTTTCTTTTCACCTCAGGTATAAATATAAATCACCTATCATTTTCAAAATTACCGTGATTAAAACACTTAAGCAATTTGAGCAATTTCAGAGCAATATCACAGCAATTCGAGCAGAGTTAAGTGCGAGCTATTTTGAGTTGTTCTGAATAATTGCAAGTTGTTTCTGGTGTTGAGTGGTGATTTTTTGAATGTGGAAGTTTTTGAAGAGAATTCATGACACCTTGCCTTCCTTCCTTTCTCTGGTTTTCAGGTTGGTGTCTCATTTCCCCCCATCTTCTTGCTTTTTCGTTGTGTTCTGTTAGCATTTGTTTGCATTTTTTGTCTTGTTTCCTCATTTTGTTTTTGTCTTCGTCATCTGGTTTGCTACCCATTGGAGGGTTGGCCCTACCAGAGGGTTGTCTACCCTTTGTGCAGGTGTAGAATAATGTAAATTTTATATATGTTGTATATTTTCTGTGTGGTTTTATGTAAATAGTTTCTTTGCATTTTGTATATATGTATATTTAGTGTATATTAATGTATATCCTTGCACTTCCATGTACATACATTTTGGCTCTACTGTAAATTTTGTATATGTTGTGTATATTCGCTCAAGTTTGTAATGAGATCATCGTGCTTCATCTATTCTCATTCATAAATTTGCGAGCTCATTCCAGGCAGAATACCACCTGGTTGAAACTCAGCTCTCAGCTAAATTCAACCAGGTAGTTTTCTCTCTCCTCCTTAAACCAGCCTTAATGATCCATTTATGTCCCACGTATGCATTCAAAACTATCCAAGTGGCCTCTGCTTTTCATGCGTTCAGACAGTTAGCTCCGCCTGCATCGCCATAACTTCCTTTTTTTGCATAGCCACGTGACACCCACGTGGGCCTGACAGTTCACTTTTCACGCACACCTTCCAACGGTTAGTTTTTCAGACCCCAAGTCTTTTGTCTTCACCAGGCCACACCTTACTTTTGTTAAGTATGTTGAGACCCTCAGGCCCAGATATTGGTTAATTTTCTGATTTTTTCATTATATATATACTTTCTGGGATTTTTAACCTAAACTAACTTTTCAAGAAAGAAAATGCCGCAATGGTAAGATCTCCAGATCCCAGAGTACTATTTATCTATGAATTCTGATGGTCATCTTGCCTTGCAGGTTTTTGAAGTGATATACTTTCATCATGTCTAAGGCTTCCGCATCTTCACCACTTGGGAGTCTGGAACTTCCTTCCATGGTGGTCACTAGGGCAGCCGTCAGATCTAAAATGGAGAGGGCCTTAGAGAAATTACCTCTCACCATGAAGTATGTAAAGGACAATGCCATCATGGGATCAAAGATTGATTCCAAAGTTTAATTAATCACCGACACTAGCATTGAAATGTGGGTCAAGATGCAGGCCCTGGTGAAAATAATGTACATTCAATGACAGTCCGGGGATCTGTAGGCAATCAGCGTCAGGGATTCTAAGATTCTCAAGGCCGCCTATTTTCCATGCTTCGTGCAGGCCCCAGAGTTGATTCTCGTACTTGTCGTGCATTATAACTCTTCCATCTGGGCCGTCATGCTCGCATCCCCAGAACCAAACAGGTATCCCACTCACATGATGTCTCTCAATGTCGCAAATTTTCAGATAGTGTTGGGGATCCCTTAGTTTAACAACCCAACTGTGGTTACCAGATCAGATGCCTTGGCACAATTTAAGCAGCTAGAAGTCCCAGCCTACCAATACATGAATAACCACTAGCTCAAGACCCCGAAAAGGGATCCCAAGATAATGAAGCTAGAGATCCCCCTATTCGAGTTTAAAGAAAGCATCCAGATGGGGATGATAGCACTTTCTTGGGTCTTTGGGCAACCACATGACTGGGAACTCATAGGGTGAATGTACTACTTCTTGCTTGGAATTTTCACCAGTGGGGAGTACTTTGATTGGGCCGCCATTATTTCAAACCATGTGGATTCTCAGTTCCTCCAAGTGGTCTAAAAGTGGAATTTTTATATGACTTCTTATGTTCTCTGGGCCCTAGCACAAAAATGACCCCATACCAATGGGTTACTCACATAAGGTGTACTCAGGATTACCCCGGGTCAGAAGGCTCCCTAGGATTATTTCCCACAAATCCAATGGGAGGATAGTTTTCCCAATTTTTTCCAGGTGAATGATGCCTTCGTGTACTACAACCTACTCACACCTACCTAGGATGCAGGATACTTCTTCTCCATGGAGGCAATGGATCTGGTTAGAAGTTATGGCCATTATTACATACAATTTTAGTAGCATACCTACATAAGGGTAACCAGCTTCTCTAGGAAACCCTACTTGTTGGCCAAACATTGTGGGAATAAGATAATTATCTTGGAGTATTACAGGAAAATGATGGAATTACATGCCTTATACATCTTAAAGAAGGTAAAAAATATTTCATTCCCAATCTATTGTGGGAATTACTCATGTAGTCTGGCCGCAGCCAAGGAGGGAGACAACGAGCTCAAGAGCATGAACCTAATAGAATTCTATCCAGCATGGAAGAACTTTGATCCACATGGAAAAATTGTGCTGGCACTTCCCCGGGCATCAGAGCCACACCAATACCACATGGAGGACTTCTGGGAAGATTTCCAGGATGATGTCAAGGTCCAAAGCCAGCATTACGTCTGGATGACCATGGGGATGATGGAAAGATTGAAGCTCCAGAAATTCCTAGATAACTTCTCAGATGCCAGATCCATAAAAGACCCCCAGTACAAAGAAAAGGGAGTTGATAAATTGGCCCTCCCACCAGTGAACTGGAATGCCCAGGAGGGGCCCACCATAGAGAAATTTACTCGCAATGTGGTCGAGCGCAGCCACAAATATTTCAAGAGAGTATGCCCCAAAAGTACCCATAGGGCTCCCTAGCTGGTACCAAAGCTAACCCCCAAGGATGGAACTTCTTCACAAGGAGAAGATAGGGGAAAAATAATAATGGAGACTCCAACTGTGTAGAAGATCCCCATAAAAGAATAGATGAAGCAATCAATAGCATCCTCCCAGCAGATGAGGGAGAATTTAATCACATGGCTGGCTACTTCGGTGCTCATGATTGGACCTATCCATCCTCCTTCTTCCCCTTCACTATTAGCACTAATGGTCAAAGAAATTAGAGATGATCCAGAGGAGGGCCAGGTCCTGAGGGAGTCGGGGCCTCCTTTGGTCACCAAGCGGAAGAAAAGGCTTAATTCAAAGCCAAAGGCAGAGCCAGTGCTAGGGATGCCTCAGATCCCATAGGTAGAGATCCTATCCTCTGACTCCCTAGAGCCAGAGAGGGAACCAAAGCCCACTCATGTCCCAAAGAATCCTCCCACTGAAGATGAATTTGATGATGTTTTTAGAATTGACGAGTTCAAGAATTTGCAGGGGGACATTGAGCAGCCTGAGGCTGAAATCTTAGAGTAGGAGGAAGCTCCAGAACAAGAACCTATGTAGGAGCAGGAGGAACAAATGAAAGAAAAGAAAGGGACAGAGAAAGAGGTAGCCTTTGAAGTCCCAGAAATGTAGGATACGGGAGTTTCAGGGCAAGAGAAACAAAGTGAACCAATGGCATCAGCTGGGGAAACCAGACATTTAGGAACAACTGTGACCCCAACTATTGTGTTCCAAATTCTGCTCCTGAAGGAAACATTTGGGGAAGTAATCACTGTGGCCCAAATGTTAAACCTTGGCCCATTTCCTCTCCCACTACCTAGGGATGTACCAATAGAAGAGGACACCCCAGCAGTGGAGGCTGAGGAAGAACAAGAACAGGAAGAAGAAGAAAACCCCAGGGCAACCAACAAGGACGTGAATATCACTAAGGATATAGATGATGGGGAAAAGGATACAATTACAACCGAAGAAAATATTGTCAGTGTGACAAAAGATACAGGGAAGGAGCTGGGAGAGAGTCACACTATTGAAGGGGCATAGCGAGATATTGGGGAAAAGTCACAGGAACACATTTTGGCTACCAAGCCACCCCTACCACCATAGTGGTTAATAGAAACTCGAAAGAGGAAGGCCCCCCCATCAACACCCAGAGCCCATCTTTCCTTGGTAGAGATGACGTCTCAGGCCAAAAACCTACCAAAGGTCAAGAAATCCCAGACGGTTCACACTCTTTGAACTGAGCCAGGCAGAGAAACAGTCATAGTAATCGTGACACCTTCCCTAGATGTAGATAAATCAATGGCTAAGGCCAGAGATCATAATGTCACAGAGATATCACTGGGGAAGAGAGGGAAATAGGGAAAAGTAGACCTATTAAAAGAGGTAGCCAAGGTAGTAGAGGCTCATTATGAAAAGGAGGCTCAAAAGCTCAAGGAAGAAAAGGAGAAAAATGCAAACCTCATGGGGTTGCTAACTGAGTTGGCCTGGCCTATTAGTGTTATTCCCCTGAAGGCCTCTACATCTAATGCACCACTACCGTAGAGCGACATAGACTCATTACGGGTGATGAAAAGGAAGGCCCAAGTGGTTGATGAATGGGTCACCTTACAGTTGGGAAACATCTGGCATTTCCTGGTGTCCACCCTCCTGGATCTATATGTGGCCTGCCATGTCTTACATCAGGCCAAAACCACTGTCAGTATATGGGAGGTGGACATTGAGATTTATGAGGCATGGAAAGTTGAGTTTGAAGAACTTATTGGCCTCAAAGAAGAAGTTGTCTCTGAGTCGGGAATTTTGGGGGAAGATTCATTTGATTTTGTGAGGACCCATCACTCTAGACTTGACCTCACATTGGAGGTAATCAAGCAACTGGTAAGGACTCTATGGGATAAGGTCAATGTAGTACAATATTCTTTTAATTTATACAAGTTTTTTGTTACGAAGGTCTCTAGAGCTGATCCATTTAGCACTGACACATGCATGCCAGAGGAATATGTTTTGGGAAAATTTGATGAGTTAATGGAGTCTAGGTATCAATCCTTAGAGGGAATAGATGGATCTCAAATGATGTGAATAACTCGCATGGTGCTCAGTGGCCATGATGTGACAAATATGGCCAATAAATTCAAGGGGAATGTTCTGGACTTGGGGGAACAGATCAAGGTGGCCAAGTACTAGCGGGCTAGCCTTAAGGACATTGATGAAGATGGAATTTCCTGTCTCCTCCAGACCTTCAATGACACTAAGCAACAATAAAGGTTCTTCAGCGGCTGAAGAAATCCTAAGTGTTTTTGTGTTCCTTATTCTTTTGGAATGAAAATTCCCAGATCCCAGAGTCCCGGATCCTATGTTTTGTATTCTTTCAGTGGACCATGTCCCATTCCCCAAGGCCAACCAGTCACTTTCAAAGAAGTTAATAAATGTTTTCAGAGGGTAGGTGGCTACATTGAGGCATCTTGGATCGACAAGAGGCTTTCTGACAAATGGTCTTCCCAAGGCACTGCTTCAACGTTACACCTGGCACATCAGAGATAGGGTGCCACTTTTCCCATTTATGAGGCATGTATTCTCGATTCTTGGGGGATCAAATTTCTTCCTTATCCTTCTTGGCTCTCTTCTCGAGGTTGATTCTTCCACTCTACTTCTCTTGTCTTTTTCTTCTATCTTTTTCTTCTGACATGACAGGCTTATTCCATCTCTAGGTCTTTTATAGAGTGGTGCAGGTAGTACCGACCATTGGATAATGTATTTTATTGAATAGTATAACATAAGTTAGGGTTAGGGTTAGAAATGTATGTGTATAAATAGTAAGTCTAGCCCCATTCCAAGGGTCTATGAAATTGATAATTTTGCAGTCCATAGCAATAGAAAAGTAGTATTTCATTTCTCAATTGTAGAGCTCAATGCACCTTAGTCTTTAAGCTCTCAGTAGTTAGATGCTCCCTTGGAGCCACCATTGTACCACAGACCAGTGCTTGCTAGAGGAAATGTTAATGAAGAAGGGAGAGTTCTTGCAATGATGTCTTTGGCATTCTGTCTTCTGAGTTGATGGTGTTTTATGCTTTGTGTTCTTCATGTCCTCTACTCTAACACTTAAAAGTAGATTAACGACCTCCTTTCCCTTGCTACTAATGAAATATGAACTGATGGTTGTATTTTTCTTTAGTATTTAGTATAGTGTGTTAGAGTATTGTTGATGTTTTGAATATTCAGCATAACTATAGGTAGACAAAATATTTCTAACCCTGCCGAATCTTTTTAAGTTTATTTGCTAAGAGTAAACAAGATTGGAGAAACCTCACCTACTTGAATCCCTGGAGAGAATGAGTTGAAGATAACCAGCTATCCCCCTCAAAAACAGTCACATCTCCCAACTGAGCCCCGCACTGTTGAGACCTGAATCTTAAGTGCTTGGAGGCTCGAGGAATCTCATTTCCCCAGACAACCTTTATAGGCAAAGTTGGACGGTACCCTGGTACCCAGTGACAACTTACACCTATTGGCAGACCCAGTCACTAAAGTCTCATCAATACCTTCCAAATCCAAATCTAGACGTATAGATCCCCCTTCAACACTTCCATCGATCCTAGGTCAATATATTCCTCCCTCTGCTAGCTCACAACCCATTTACCCTTTCCTACGTGCAAGTCAGAAAAGGAAAACATCTTGGAGAACCTTCCATCCATCCTAAAAACCTTCGTAGAATTCCTATCCATACATGAATCTCACTCCATTTTCAAGCAATTTGGATACAAAACATAAAGTCCATAAGTCAAGTAATCCACATGCAGTCAAGGATCAACATGTCCAGTCTAATCGACATATAAAAAAGAAGCAAGATATGATCTTAAAAGAAAAAGAAATATCAAAAAGGTTGAAAAGGCCCATTGATAAAAAAGAAAAATCAAAATCAATATGGGTTCCTAAATCCCTTGTGCAATTAACTCATTCAAAGAACCCACAAAAAAATGAAAAGACAAAATGCATGTGGATTCCTAAGAAGCTCCTTGAAGCATAGAGTCCCAATGAAAAATCAAAATTGGCATCCAAAATTGCTATCCCTCCATATAAATTCCTTCCATCTTCCGAATCCTCTTTGGGTCATTGTGTTCCAAAATCCATATTCATTTCACCATTAAGCCTTCAAAATACAAAATCTCATTCTCCTTCATCACTCCATCACCCCTCAAGGTGTGTGCCAATGTTATTCTTGTATCCATTTTAATCTATTCAAAATCAAGCCTTCTTCCATTCCCTTCATTATCCAAGACCTATTTTACAACCTTTCATCCATCCTATCCAATCCTTTTCATAAACCTTATCCATCCTTATCCAACCATCCACTTCATATCCCTTTGTCATTACCTACCAATGTCTTTGTGCAATATATTCGAAAATAAAATTTTACAGAACACAGACACTTAAGTCTTTCGTCCATGTCATGCATCCAAGATTCCTCCAAATATGTCCAAAAGTCAAAAATAAGAAAGGAAAAAAGGAAAAAAGTCAAAAAAAAAGAAAAATAAGAGAAAAATAAGTTTCCATGATGAAAACCTCACAAACAAGTGCCTTGGTAGCACAAAAAGAAGAGTCAAGATAAATAATTTAGTTCAATAGTGAAAAATTGGTAAAAAGGTGCTTTGGGCAAGTACCATGATGAAAATGTGGCAAACATGAGTCATGTGTAATTTATGAACTTCTTGCAGTCTATACTTGTTGGTAGATTTAATTTTTGTTATCCTCCATTACTCTTGTCATTATCCTCCATTATCCCCAGCATGTCCTCCATTATCATATGCCTATTGTATCCATTATCCTATCTCATTTTCCCCAACTTTGATCTTGACATGGTTACAAATCTTCCTTGAAGAATCACTTGTCATATTTTCTTTATATTGTTCTGATCCCTTGTGTCTATATCATCTATCCTATCACAAACTTTCATCCATATTTTATATCCCTTCCCATTATCCCTTATTTCTCTCACATATCCTATCCATATCCTATCATTTTCCTATTTGTATACTTTTATTATCCTATCAAGGTCCTATTATCTTCCTATCCAAATCCCTTTCTTCTTCTTGATGAAAATAAGGACGTTCAATGCAAAACATGTTCTCAAAGAAAAACCTCTTGACATGCTCATTTCTCACATTCCATCCATTGCATTATCTAATTACCTTATCATTGTCATATCATGTCCCCCGGCTTGGTGAAACATGAAAATGTTATCCTCTTTCTTGGATATTCCTTGGAAACCTAAACAGATCCAATGCACACAACCCTTGTCCTTCATCCATCTATCAATCCACTTGTCCTTCCAAAATATCCTTCCTTTGCTAGACACTATGGGAAATTTCACAAAACACTCAAAATTTACATAATAGCCTGAAAAATTTCTAAAAATCAAATAATGTCTTGAAAAAAAATAATTCTAAAAATCAAATACGATCGTGAAAAAAACCTTAAAAATCACATATGATGCTGAAAAAATCCCTAAAAATCATAAAAAGTCATGACAAAATCCCTTAAAACCATAAAAAGTCATGAAAAAATCCTAAAAATCGTAAAAAGTCCCAGGACAAAAAAGATCATCACAAAAAATTAAAATATCTCAAAAATCTTAAAATTTTTTTTGCAAAAAGCTTCTTCATAAAATCTGCAATAAATTTGTACATACTTGTCTTCCTTTTGTGAAATGATCATCATGTATGTAGACATCCATGGCAGAGGCATCATTTTGTTCTTAATGAAATCATGTTCTCACAAATGGGATCTGAATCATTGTGACTCAACATTCAATTTGGTTGGACGTGTTTGATCTTTCAGTCTCAACTATCGACCAATTAATCTATGCAATCTATCCATCAATCATCCAATCAGTCAATAAAAATTAAGTTGTCAAACAAAGAACATTTAATGCAACTGATAAAAAGATTAGAATGGATGTTGGCTCACATTGTTTCATTGAGTATTTTATCTTTCATTGATTTTTTTCTTTTTTGGTCATGTTCCTATGCTACTCGATGATATTATCTGAACTGAAGAGAGTAGCTGAGATGGTTTGTGAGCGATTTTTTCTTTGTCTCTATCTTTTTGATGATCTCATGAAATCAAGGGGCATGTATGATATATGCTTCAGGTTGGAGAAGATCATCCCTGGTCTGCATCGTGTTTGTTCATGCAAAAGGATGACTTTCTCGCTCTGGCTTTTTGTACCACGATGTGCTGCATCTGATTTTGCAATGTTAAAATAAGCTCTTATGAAATAATTGCACTTATGAAAGCCAAAATATTTCTATCTTATTAACATTTCTTCATCTAATTTCCACTTTCTTCCTAACATTTGTTCTCTCAATCCATGCAATCATATTTATTTTCAAAAAATTATCCTCATGTCAATTTCCACCCAATTTTTTGAGGGGGCACACTACCTCCATTTTCTGTTGATCCACTGGGGCATGATTTTTAATTTTTTCTTTGACACAACACTCTACTCACATTGTATCAAAGAGGGGGAAAATGTAGACACCTAAAAATGGTTCGCACTTATGTGCTCCTTTTAACACATCTTCTATTCACTGATATTGTATCATTCTTCCATGTCATCAATTACTAACATTTCTCTCATTTTGGCCAAATTGATCATCTTCTTAATTCATTCCTAAACCATGTCAAATCATCCTAAATCAGTCCAAATAAGTTATAATCCATTTATAATCACTCTAGGATCATTTCAAAATTATTCCATTACAAACTCATATCAATGTCGTATCAATCTCTTTCAATCAATCCTCCGTCATTGTCAAAGTTCATCGATGCCTTATAATCATCAATCTAGGAGAATTGTCATGTTCGTCAAAGTCTCCCTAGGAGAATTGTCAAGTTCATTAATGTCTTCTCCTAAATCATCATTTGAGCGCATTGTCCAAGTTCATCAATGCCTCATCATCATTTAATTACTCTAATAGCATTGTCAAAGTTCATCGATGCTATTTCATCATCAATCTTCATTTTGAGAGAATTTTCCAAGTTCACCGATGCCTCACTATCATTTTTACATTTTAGGAGCATTTTCCAAGTTCATTTATGTCTCCTTATATTTATTTATCCTCTAGTGTCATCCAAGTTCATTGATTTCATTATATCATTTCCAATCATTATTGCGAGATCATTGTCAAAGTTCATCGTTGCCTCGTGATTTCCTAAACTATTCTAGAATCATCCAAATTTTTCCTAATCCTCATCAATATCATCAAAAACCATTCAATTGTACATTAATTCCTTCAATTTGATAAATAATTTTCTAAGTTATCCTCTTGGGATGAATGACCTAAGATTTGTCCCTATTCTTTACGAATAAATCATATTTATTCATTCTTATCCTAAGTCTCCACAATTAATTAATTAATTGGCTAGTTCAAGTTTTTGGGATTTTATAATTTCATAAATGCTAATTATTGTTTTATGAGGAATATTTATTTATTAATTGATTTAATTCCTCCTAATCTCACCTAATTTGTCATATCCCTTAATTGTGCTTCATATCCCTATTAAGCTGCTTCATGATTTCTTCCACCATTCCTTATTCATTTATCCCCTAATTATGCTTCCAAATTCCTACTAATTTTCTTCCTCATTTTCCCTCATTTATGCATTGGTTTATGCATTCTAATTCTTCAAAATTGTCTCTTATTTTATATAAATTGAGATTCAATCCTCTCATTCAAGTTAGAACCACTATCTCCTAGTATTCTTGCTTTCAACTTTGGCTTTTCAACACTTGTGCATTTTTGTCATTAACAAAGAGCAACATAATTTACTCTATGGAGAATAAAGGAGAGCATTTGAGCATCACTTGAAGGGAGATTTTATGTGTTTATTGCATATTGTTTTTGAATTCCTGTTTCAATGGCTCTAAAGTCATATTAGATAGGTTTTCATATCATTTAGGGTTTTGTGGTTACTTAGATATGCTTATTCTTCCTTTTTCTGGTCTTAAAAATAACTTATAATCCTACAATAAAATCTGAATCATGAGATCTTAAAAAATTTCTTACCATCACTACATCAGATATGCTAACAAGCACATCACTCTAAAAAATCAACATCGTCAACCAAATAGCATATTCAACATTTTTTCACTTCTAATTTTTGTTTCTGGAATCTCAAACTTTGAAATCTTAGAATAAGATTGTTAGCAAGGGAAATATGGAAACTAGTATCTTGACATCTATACCTCAAATATATCTTATGTCTTTAATTATACCCTAGAAAACATAGTAAGATTAATTAACATATGTGGAAGGAACTTAAACCACAAACTCATTCATATCATAAAAAACCATGATAAATAATCATCCATAACACATAGTGCACATAGAATTGGACCAATCAAACAATTTATACTTGAAGATGGGGGTTATTATTCATGCAAAAAAGATTAATGTTAGATATCATAATTTGTAATCCTATCATAATAGTTTGAATATTATTCATATTGTGGAATTTTTCAAACTCCTTATTAACCTTGAGCCACTCCTTGAATGGTACCAAAGTTTGTCATCTCAAAGGGTAAATTAGAGGAAATAATGTATTTTAAATGTCTAAAGGGAGGATATAATGTGAGAATACAACCCATCAATAAAACATTCATAAGTGTTTAATAATCACTTCATGAGAATTATTATTTGATAATTTGAGAGGCATGAGTAAAGAAATGAGGGTAGAATTCCATGACCTATCAATTTGAAAAAAAAATAGGCAAGAAAAGAAAGAGGGTTGCTGGAATCTTATGAACATTATTAAAAAACCAAAATGAATTATTGATGGAATTTATCTTGGAACGTAATAGATAACTGGGAAATGAGGGAAAATTTTAAAGATTAGAACCAATAATAATCTTGCAATATAGGACTTTCTAGATCATAATTTAAGATTGAGAATCCATGATGCAAATCCTTTGGTATCACTATAGAAATTCACTATCAAGTCAAAACACTAACTTCCTAATCCCTCCAAAGACTCTAACACACTTTCACTCTTCCTTCCATTTTCCTTGTTTCTAGGACCAACGAAATTCTTCTCCCATCAAAGGTTTGCATTAAAAACTTCAAATTATATACTAACAATAATGAAGACCCTCCTCTTAGACATTACTAATGCCAAATGAGGGTTTTTGTATCATGAAAACCTCTAGGTTTTAAGATCTACACTCCCTCCTTTGTGTCCCCAAGAACAAAAGACTAATAGCCTTAACCAGAGATTTTTCTAAGGATAACTCCTAAAATTTGAAAATGACCTCTTGAAAAAACACATATCCCCATACCATTTATAAAGATACTCAAAACCCCAAACTCCCAGGTCTTGACTCCAAGTTCATATACCCAATTACTATAGAGTACCTACTTGGCCTAATAGCCCTATTAGGTCATTTTTACAAACAAAGTACTCTAAAATTAGATATTATGGCCACCAAAACACTTGGGATACTTATTTAAACATATAAATAGATTAAATATGAATGCTCATTCTCATAATCTACCTTTTATTGAAGTTATGCTCTTTGTTGTTCTTGACTAGATAGTCACATGACGATGCCTATCCTAGGAATTCACTTGCATCACTCACCAATAGTCACCTTTCACTCTAAGAACACAAAAATACTAAATACACTCTTATACCTTTCAAACACATGAGTTTTAGATTTTCCCCACTGTGAATTTGCAAGATATGAGGAAATGTCTACAAAACCCTAGGTATGGGAGGGTTTCTCGACTGTTATCCCAAAACTAAGTGTAACTTTCTTGTTTCTTCACCAATTAAATCCAAATATAATGGAAATGAAATTTAATAGATTCCTTCAAATTTTCCAAGAGATCTTTCCTCAAAATGAATCAGTGCAGAATCGTACCAAAGCAAAATTTAAAGAAATTATAGGAAAATCACTATAATTCTTTATTGTTGAATTGCCAAAACTTTACATATCAACCAACCAGCCCTAGATTTTTAATTTGGTTTTATTTTAAAATTTTTCCCAATGGTTCATTACTATGTTTAAAAGGTTTTGACCATTGGCCTACCAACTTCCATAATTTTGCAACATTTTTGAAAAGTTGCATTATGCAACATTGAAAGATTTTTGCAACTTTTTGCAATTTCACAAAACATTGAAAATCCAAAGACATGTGTGTGGTGCTTAGACAAAAATAAAAATAAAAAAACATAAGGAATAATAGGAAACATCCTAGGATGAATATTGACCCTATTTCCCATATGTCTGTTACTAATAACCGAGACGGGGGGGTGAATCAGTGGCCTAAAAAATATTCCCATAATCAACCCTTAAAACTTAGTACCACAATATTATACCTCTATTTATCTCCAGTCCTATAATATGAATTCCTCCAAATACTTATATCAATTTACTACCGCTCGAAATGCTTTGTAAAACCTTCTACTGTAGATTTACCGAATAGCAGTTTGTTAATTTACCGAAAGACAGTAAATTATCTAGAGTATACCAATCAATCCAATTAAGTTAAGTGTAATGAAAAACACTAAAGTAATGACTCATAAACACATTGACACATGGATTTTTAACATGGAAACCCTATTAAGGGAAAAACCACTTGGGACCGGTAACCCAAAATTTTAACTCTTCTGAAGTGAGCTCGGTGAAGAGCCAACCCTGTTAAAGGTTACAAACACACTATTAGGTGTGAACTTGTTAGAGGATTTAAAATTTTAGCCTATCACTTGATATCAAGAATCTCTAAGCTACAATCCTTGATGAAACACTCACTTGGCCTGTCAATAGGTATCTGGAATCTCATGCTATCTTCATGAACAAACTTTTGATACTCCTTGGGATGTATCTCAATATAGAAAGGATCTTTAAATCCCGCTTAGTTAAGAGAATTTCTAAATGAATGGTTAAACTAAAACAGTATGATCTGTTCACATATACAACTTATACTTGGATATTTTCATATCCATTGTTATCTCACAAAACTATTCTAATCAATATAACTTTGTTTATACCTTTTCTCCACTTTGATTCTGCTCAATGATTCTTTTCTCTATTGCTTGGTGTCTGTAAAATTCTTTCTCTTTCCTTAGCTTGTTGATCAGCATTGTATGAAGTTTCTCTTCATCAATTTCTCTTCATCATCCTCTTTTCATTCATTCACCCACACCAATTCATAATGAATTGATTTGTCTCTTTATAGACATGATATCACCATTGTTATGTTCTTGATCTTCTTGATCTTGGTGTGATCCACAATCCTCACCAATCATATTTCAAGAAAAAACTCCTATTTTATCTCACTGAGATCTTCTTGCCAACTGTACAAAATAGATTTATATCAATTACTTATCTCTGGCTTATCTTGTCGATGAAAATAATGATAACCACTAGTTAACTCTATATTTAGCTCTATCAAATAGATATTTTGTCATTTCTGAACTCCAATTAATTTTAGTTTAACTCTTTGATAGCGTTGGTCAACACTATAGTTCTCCTTGGGCTTCTCTTTCGATTTACACTATGTTTCTGGCCATCGGGTTTTCTTGTGATTCTTCTTGTCGGTAATGCTCATCGGTTTTCTTTCTTGGGCATCACTGTGACTTGATTGTCGATGATCTCTATCCATCGGGTTCCATTGACCATTGGTGTTTGTAGTCACAATGTGAATACTTGTCTTTTATGCATTACAGAAAGAATAATCTTTATCTCTCTGATTCTCTGAAGTCTTTGACACTTTGATTATAACTGATTAGATTATATCAAGTTGGCATCAATGACAATACAATCCATTAACTAATTTAATGTCTTGCATTATCCTTCTGTGTTTTGGTGATCAACTTAACATCTTCAAACATTCAGTCAGTTACATGTCATCAATCTCTCTCTTTGGTATTGATGGAAACATAATAAATTATCATACTATACTACTGCTAATACAATATGAAATATACAGTTTCATCAACCTTTCCTAATGTAACTATTACAAGTGTCTAGCTCTTGGTATGCTCAAAATAGCTTAGATTTGTTTCTTGCAGAGTGGTTGTCTTCAATCTTTAATCCCTTCACTAAATAGATGTATCATCTGATATCTCTATTCTGATATGTGCTCTTCCTTGACTATTCCTCTTCTTGATAATCTCTTTTTCCTTTGACAACATTCTTTCACTTTGTCTCAACTCTCTCCCTTTGTTACTTCTCTTCCTTAGATGGATATTTCATGTGTAATCAATTTCTCTCCCTTAGAATATTGGTTAAATCTTCCTTTCTGATTCTTAGGAACTTCACTTCATGGATAATGATATAATATCTCCCTTTATCATATCTCTTCTTTATGTGACATGGAATCTTTTCTCCTTTTGATAATGATATCATCTCTTCCTTTGTATGATAAAACAGATTTCTCCCTTATGATAATGAGAATATCTCTCCCTTTTCCTTTATGATAATTAGAAGATCATCTCTCCCTTGACAACAATGCCAAAAAAAATACTTCTCTTTGGTTTAGCATCTATATCATGTTCCATCCCTTTGCATAACATATTCCTTGAATTTCCCTATCCATCAACAATACAATGTTCTAATTTTTGGTGTAGATATGTACCTTGCAATGTACATATGTATCTGTTGCTATCCATCTCAGTGTTTGCATCGACATGACTAATCTTCATGTTTGGTATAGGCTGATGAAACCTCCTAGTTATATTACTGACTGATAGACAAGGTTTGAACCCCTAGTCTATGTCTCAGATACTCAAAAGTATCCTTCGGTAATGACTTGGTGAATATATCAGCTAATTGTTCCTTTGATTGAACATATTCCAGTATCACTTCTTTTTCTTGCACTTGTTCTCTTAGATAGTGATACTTGATATAAATATGCTTAGTCTTAGCATGCATGATTGGATTCTTAGAAATATTTATTGCACTTGGATTATCACAATAGATAATTACTAGTTCAAGGATCTTCATATGTATACCTTCCAATAATTGTTTGATCCATGCAATATTAGAGCAATTTTCAGCAGCAGCCACATACTCTACTTCTACAGTAGACTAAGAGATGCATCCTTGCTTCTTTCTTATCCATGTGACAAGTCTGTCACCCATGAAGAATGCTCCTCCAGTTGTGCTCTTTCGGTCATCAGTGTCCAGTCCAATGAGCATTTGTATAGACTTGTAGCTCAAATTTTACTTCTCTTTTGTACCATAAGCCATAGTCCATGATGTTCTTCAGATATCTCAGAATTCTTTTGACAGCAGTCATATGTGATTCTTTGGGATTAGTAGAGAATCTTGCAACTATCCTCACTGCATGTGCTATATCTGGTCTTGTGTGAACAACATACATCAGTTTTCCAATTATTGAGCTATATAAGGTCTGATTTACCTCATTTTTCTTGTCTTCTTTCGTCAGCTTGCATCCAGTAGCCATAGGTGTTCCAACTAGTTTGGAATCTTCCATCTTGAATATCTTTAGCACTTCCTTGATGTATTTGGACTGAGTGATGTAAATTCCTGCATCTTGTTGAAGAATTTGTAGACCAAGAAAGAAATTGATCTCCCCAAATATATACATTTCAAATTCCTTGCTCATTTCATTAGCAAAGGATTTTCATAACAATTCATTTCCCCCAAAAATGATATCATCAACAAAAATTTCAGCAATCAGAATATTACCATCGGTATCTTGTTTTAAGTACAGATTTCTATTTTCACTTGTTGTAATAAATTTTAAGCTAATGAGATATGAGTGAAGTCTTTCATACCAAGCTCTCAGTGCTTGTTTCAATCCATACAAAGCTTTGTGTAGTCTACATACCATGTTTCTCTTGTTTGGATTAACAAACCCATCTGGTTGTTCAATGTATACCTCTTCTTCCAATATTCCATTTGGGAATTCAGATTTGAAATCCATTTGGTATACCTTGAATCCTTTAAATTCAACATAAGAAAGTAAGATTCTAACTCCTTCTAGTCTAGCAACAGATGCAAAGGTTTCACCATAATCAATACCTTATTTTTGTGCATATCCCTTGCATACTAATCTTGCTTTGTTTCTAGTGACTTCTCCATTCTCATTCAACTTGTTTCTGAATATCCATTTGGTACTGATGACATTCTTGTCATCTAGTCTCGGTACTAGTGTCCATGTATTGTTCTTCTCAATCTGTTATATTTCCTCATTCATAGCACTAACGCATTATTCACTCTAAAGTGCATTGTTAACAGATTTAGGCTCAAAATCACAAAGTAAACATCTGGTGTTAAGTGACTTACTTCTTTTTCTTGTTCTAGCCTTCTTGTCTCCTATGATTTGGTTCTGTGGATGATGCCTTCTGACATACTTGGCAAGTTTTGGTTCAGCTCCATGTTCATCATTTTGATTATCTTCTTCACCTTCATTTTCATCTCCATTGTTCGGAACATCATCTTAAGAATTATCCTGATCATCGATAATTGCAGCCTAATGGTTGGGAGTGACACACTATTGCTCGGGTAGAGTGTTAGGTTCTGTATAAACAAACCTGTTGTAGTCCTTTGATTCCTTTCTCCTTTCCTTATCATTCTTTTCTGAAAATTCATCTATTTTTACATTTTCACTTTTAATGATTTTGTTAAATGACTTGTTAAGACATTTATAAGCCTTTATTTTGGTTGAATACCCTAGGAAGATACCTTCTTCACTTTTGCAGTCAAGTTTTCCATTTCTATCATCCTTCAATATATAACATTGACTACCAAAGATTTTGAAGTAACTTACATTGGGTGTATGACCATACCAAAGCTTATAGGGTGTCTTCTTTTTTCCCTTCTTCAATTGTACTTTGTTTAATGTATAGACAACAGTACTGACAACTTCCCTCCAAAATGTTTGAGTGATGCTTTTCTCAATCATCAATGTTATTGCACAGTCAACAATTGATCTATTTCTCCTTTCAACAATTCCATTTTGCTGTGGTGTCCTTGGTGCAGAAACCTATCTTTTAATTCCATGCTCATTGCAATAGTCAGTGAATTCTTCTGAAGTAAATTCCCCTCCTCTATTTGACCTTAAGAATTTCAATTTCTTTTCACTTTGTTTTTCTACCATTTCTTTGTACCATTTAAACATCTTAAATGCTTCTGATTTATCTTTTAAAAACATGATTTCCATCATTCTAGAAAAAACATCAACAAAGAGAATGAAATACCTATCTCCATACTAGCTCTTTGTCCTCATGGGTCCACATAGATCTATATGGACTATTTCTATAATCAAAGTAGACGTATGGGTTTTTCTCTTGAAACTAGATTTTGTCATCTTACCTTTTGACAATTCTTGCACATGATATGCTCGGGCTTCATCATTGTCAGTAAGCCTCTGACATTCCTTTTGTTTCTTATCTTTATCATGTTGTCAAAGTTCACATGACACAATATTTTGTGCCACAACCAAATGTCTTCATTTCTAGCCATTAAACAAGTGGTGTTAGTGTCATCAAGATAAAAAAAGGTTACCTTTTGTCTGCTCACCAATACCAATCAATCTTCTTGATTCATTGAAGATATTTCCCTTCTTATTTTCAAATGGTACTATATGATCTGAATTGTTCAACTGGGAAACACTTAACAAATTGTAATTTAGTCGTTTAACCTAGTAAGCATTTTCACATTTTATCAGTTTATTCAACATTATGGTTCCTTTACCTTCAATGAGACAAGGTGTATCATTACCCAATCTCACTAAACCACCATTATAATATTCAAAAGTCTCAAAATTTTGTTTATCACCGATCATATGGTGAGTGTAGCCACTATCTATGATCCAGACATCATTTTTACTAACTTTAGATATGAGTGCAGTTTCTACATACCTTTCTTCATCTTCATGTGAATCATCCTTCATGGCTATACATACCATCTTGATGTCTTCTTTTGATTTGGTGTAAGTGTCATCAGATCTTTTCTTAGATAGGTAACAAAATTTCTTCCCTTTGTTCTTGTAGACTCGGGTATCTCTCTTGTCAGATTGTGGATTGCTTTTGTAATCTCTATTTTTACCTTTATAAAACTTCTTCTCATATGGTCTTCCATTTCCTCTACCATCATTTCTTCAGTTTGGACATCTTGCAGAAAAGTTTCCAACCTCTTTATAATTGAAAAATACAAGCGGTAATTTACCTTTCCCTCTCTTCAATCTTCTTTCCATTAGTGCTTCAATTTCATCAATTCCTTGATCCTCATTGTCACTGTCACTATAATTTCTAACAGCCTGTCTACAAATAATACTATCTAGATGATGCAAAGTAGGAAACAGGAAGCCTCTAGTTGACCCAAATAGGCAACGTACCCCAAACTCCTTTCTTGTAGGCCAAAGTGCTTCACACTTATCACAAGTGTGGGAAAGGACTGGGTAAGGCTATCACAACCCCAAAACCCCAAGGGCAACCTAATCACTAGGTTTCACCAATCCTACAACACCAACTACCAAGAGTGGTTTCACAATGCGCTTGACCCAAATTCTTAACAATACCCCCAAAGTGACTTAAGGGACAAGGGGTGACCTATTCTCATAGGTGGGGTGTCTTTAGGTCGCTATCAAATAGTTCCAATCCTTCTTTCACTCACTTGCAACACATAAGACATAGTTGCTTCACAATCTCAAGACTAGGCTTGTAGCCTTTTTCAAAAATGAGATTCTTACACATAACCCCCTTAATTGATTAGGGATTCAAGAACCCTTTATGTCCTAATACTTTAGACTTAATCCCTAGAACATAGAAATGAGAAAGAAACATGATGATACACAAAATTGCTTCTGTAATTAGGGCTAATTAGGCCTACACTTACACTATAAGTTCCTTTAGGATGCATCCAAATACAAAAATAATGATTGGATCATGTGAGGGTGTATACAAGGGTCTCCTCCTCTGATTTAGAGCCTCTGATCAATCCCCAAATGAGAGTTATGATTACTATTCTAATTTTGGATGGGTGCATACATAAGGATATACACCTAGGGCATCATTGTAACTCCATCTCCTTGAATTTTAGAGAACCTATCCTATATAATCTTAAAGAGAACTATATAAAAAAAAATTCCACCAAGGGTTAATGAATTCCCATGGTGGAAAAGTGAAATACACTCAATTCTCTCCAAAACCCTGATTTAGGGCCTACAAACTAGGCAGTGAGTTTGTAAAATTGATAAATTTTAAACTAATATTGATCAACACATGAGACCAAAATAAAATTAAATAATATTCATAGAACTAACCCTTGGTGTTAGACTTTCATTTACTTTTGTCCGTACCCGACCGCACACAATGACTATTTCTCAGGAATGCAGGAAAATAGTTATTTTTATTCATTTCAAAATGCCAAATTACATAATTAGCCTACCACCCAATTGAAAGGGATTTTTTAGGCACTCCCAATGGTTACATGACATATTTGAACCTATTTTACTATTTGGGAGTTGTTTTTCAAAAATTTGTTAACTTTGCTCAAAAGTTGCTTGAAAACTTTTGAGCAAGTTTTACATATTTTGCAATTTTGCAAATCTGATGAACAAACTTGGTAACAAGGTTAATTTTGTGATCCCTAGTGGATCAAAACATGAAAAACCTTAAAAAAACCTATTCCTATGGTTTTGGACCATTAATGGCCAATAGTTGACCAAGGGCTCATAATGTGCCAAACTTGGAACTATGGTCTTACAAGGTGGTCCAGTGACTAACCCAATGTCTTAACATTACTAAAGGCCTCTTAGGACCTTGAGAGAACCCCTAGGTTCCATAGGAACACTTGGTTCATTCAGGGTGCTCCTGCACCATACTCCCCATGAGATTTGAACTCAAGTTCCCACTTGAGGATAACTGGTCAACAGTGGTTGCATGTTGTTGGATCTGGTCCTCTGTCATCTAGGTAGCATCTATTAGAGGGATTCCTTTCCATTTAACTAAGTACTGCATGTACTTATTCTTCCTTGTCTACTTCAATACTTTGGTTTCCAAAATGGTGTCTAACTCCATTTTCTTGTTTGGTGGGAGATCTATCACATAGTCTCCATCATCTTCGACTTGTGATCCCTACACATTTACAATGTCTACAACAAAGTTGTAAGGAGTGAGGTCTACAATATTAAAAATAGGAGAAATCAATAAAGTAGGGGGAAAGGAAATCTCATATGCATTTTCACCTATCTTGGTGAGGATTGTGAGAGGACCAATTTTCTTCATGTGGAACTTTGAATATCTGACTTTAGGGAGTCTCTCCTTCCTTTAGTATGCCCATACCTTATCTCCAACTTTGAAGTGAACTTCTCTTCTCCTCTTCTCTGCTTGTGCTTTGTATTTCATAGTTGACTATTGTAGTGACTAGTGTACTTATGTCTGCACTTTAGAGATTAGTTTGGCTAACTCCTCTCCTTGTGCACTCGCTCTGAAATCAGATGGTAACTCTACAAAATCTAATGGACCTTTAGGATGAAGTCCATACACTGTTTGGAATGGTGTCTTTCCAGTGGAACTTTTAATGGAGTCATTAAATGCAAATTTTTCCTTAGGTAGGATCATGTCCCAACTTTGTGTGTATTGTTTAGTTAAGGATCTCAAGAGATTTCAAAGGGATCTATTTACCACCTCCATTTTCCCATCTATTTGTGGGTGGTATGCTAAACTATAAGTCATATTTGTGCCCAACTTCTTGAAGATTGTCCTCCAAAAGTGACCTTGAAACTTCACATCTCTATCAGACACTATTTTTTATGGTAGACCATGGATTCTAACCACTTCCTTATAGAATAGATGTGCTATGTGGGAGGCATCATTTGTGCTCTTGCCAGGAATAAGGTACACCATTTTACTAAACCTGTCCACAATTACAAATACACTATCATAACCCTTATTTGTCCTTGGCAAACCCATGAAAAAATCTATTAAAATTGATTCCCATGGCCTAGAGGGAATTGGTAGGGGTTGGTACAATCCTTGGTTAGTGGATACACCCTTTTCTTGCTGGGAAATAGTACAAGATTCAACAAATTTCTTGACTTCATTCCCCATCTTTGGCCAAAAATAACTTCTTTTTACTAATTCAGTGGTCTTATCTATCCCAAAATATCCTCCTAAGCCACTATAATGTTTCCCCTTAATAATATTTTTTTCTCATGGAACATTTAGGAATGCATAATTGGACTCCTTTAACCAAGAGTCCATTCAGAATCAAGAAATCAGAAAAATCAGCATGGTATTTGCCAACCATTTTAGTGCATACCTCAAAAACTTCTATAAATTCTAGATCATCAGCATATAGGTGTTTTAGGGAATCAATACCTACACTCTAAAGTTGAACTTCCTCAACTAATCCAATCCTTCTACTTAGGGCATCAGCCACTTTGTTTGCCACTTCCTTTTTATGCTTTATGTTGAAGGTATATGCTTGCAACTACTCCATCCATTTAAAGTGTTTGACTCCAAGCTTGTCCTAACTGTTTAGAAAACTTAGTACATGGTTATTAGTATAAAAAATGAATTATTTGGGGAGTAAATAGTGTCTCCACTTTTTCAAGGCTTGCACCATTGCATAAAGTTCTAAATCATAAGTAGAATACCTCTTCTTTGCATCATTCAATTTTTCTGAGAAAAATGCTATAGCCTTACCTTTTTGGCTCAAGACTGCACCTATAGCCAAGTTTCTTGCATATGTTTCAACTGTGAATACCTTATTGAAGTTAGGGAGCACTAGGATTGGGTATCGTGCCACTCTAGTCTTGAGATATTGAAATAAATCTGCCGCTTCTTTAGTCCAATCAAATATGGTCTTCATTCCACCTTTTATTGTGTCCAAGAGAGGAGAACACACATGGATAAAATTATTAATAAACTTTCTATAGAAAGTTTCTAAGCCATGAAAACTTCTAACATCACCTTGGTTCTTTGGTGGAGGCCAGTTGACTATTGCTGCAACCTTCTCTGGATCCATTTTAAGAGTGACTTGGGAGATGACAGATCCTAGGAAGATGAGTTCCTTCTTCATAAACGTACATTTTTCCAAGTTAATCACTAACTTGTGCTGATGGATTCTCCTTAGAACCTTCTCAACATGATCAAGGTGTTCCTCTTTGCTATGACTGTAAATCAGAATGTCATCCAAATATATGACCACAAACTTGCCAATAAAATCAATAAAGACCCCATTCATGAGTCTCATGAATGTAATAGGAGCATTACTCAAGACAAAAGGCATAACAAGCCACTCAAACAAACCTCCAGTTGTCTTAAACATTGTCTTCCATTCATCTCCTAGCTTAATTGTGATTTGATGATAGCCTAATTTTAAATCAATCTTAGTAAAGTAACAAGCAATGCCTAGTTGGTCCAAAAGATCTTCAATTATTAGAATTGGAAATCTATATCTTATTTTTATTTTGTTTAGGCCTATGCTGTCAGTACATAATCTCCAATTTCAATCCTTTTTAGGGGCTAAAAATGATGGGACAACACATGGATTGAGACTCTTTTTGATGAGTCCCTTCTCTAACAGTTCATTGACTTGCATTTCAATCTCTGCATGCTACACTGGTGTCATCTAGTATGGGGCCTTATTAGGCAAGGAGAAAATAGGTATCAAGTCTATATGGTGACTGATATCTCTTAAGCGAGGGATGGTTTTGGGTAGATCACTGAGAGTGACATCACTATATTTTGTGAGAGTTTCTAAACTTCATCAGGTATGGGATCATCATTATTAGATCTTACACTATCCTTAGGCTTGGAGATTAAGACATAAGCTTTAGTTTCAGGCTTCCTCAATACTTGTAGCATTTCTTCTTCCCCCATGGTTATGATAGTAGGTTCCTTCTCTATTTTGATATCAGGCAGGGGCTTCATAGTGAATGTTTTTCCATCTCTAGTGATAGAGTAGGTATTTTTCCTACAATGGTGTGTGGCATCTACATCATACTACCAATGCCTGCCTAGGAGAATGTGGGAGGCATCCATCTCCACAATATCACAAAGAACTTTGGCTTTAAATTCTGCTATTGAAAGTTCTATGCATGCTTGTTCAGTCACTAGGGTTTGTTGACTCTTTGTTAGCCAAGAGACATGATAAGGAAAAGGATGAGGCTTCTTAGGGAGGTTTAACTTTTGTACCATTTCACAAGATACTAAATTTTTAGTTGAGCTAGAATCTATAAGTAAATTACATACCTTCCCATTGCATTTGATCTTTGTCCGGAAGAGATTCTTTCTTTGAGGAAGTTCTTGGCTTTGTGGAACTTGAAGGAAGACTTGTCTCATCATCAAACATGATCCTTCCTTTGGTTCTAAGTCCCTTACATTTGCATTGTCTTCTTGCTTGTCCTCTTGAATGATTTGAGCTCTCCTTTAACCTTGGTTGTTGTTATTTCTCTTTTTAGGGCATCTTCCTACATGGTTTCCCAATTGATTGCAGTAGTAACAACTTAATTGTCCATTTCCTCTTCCAGTGTTTTTCCTTCCCCTATTGAAGGGTATTCTCCCCTAAAAAGTTACCTCTGAAGTTTGTATCACTATTTTCTTTGTCTCTTTGGTCAGGGGTCCTACTTCTATTACCACTGTATTTCCCTCTATTCCAAGAGGTTCCTCTTCCTCTGAAGTTCTTCCCACTATCATTACTCTTTCCCTTTCCAAACTCTTTTTTTCTCTTCCACTTTTATTCTACCTTGAGTGCCATTTGATAGCACTTGTTCACTATGGTAGGGAAATGTAGGCTAAGCTCCTCTTGAAAGAATACCTTAAGACCATTCATATATCTTGCTAAATTTTCTTCTTCATCTTCTGCCACATTTTTCTTCATACATAGGTTTAGGAACTCCTCGGTGTATGAGCCTACATCCATATCCTTTTTCTTTAGGATTTTCTTTCTCCTATGGATTTGTACCACATAGTTTTTAGGCACATAGGCCTCCTTGACCAATGCAATCATTTTTTTCCATGAAGAGATCATACTCTTCCCATTCTTCACCCTCTCTGTTTGGATGAAGTTCAACCAAGTTAAGGTTTCTCCCTTCATTTTGGATCTTCCCATCTTCACTCTCTGCTTCTTAGGGATGTCCTCACACTCAAAGAAGCTTTTTAGGGCCTCTACCCAATCCAAGGCCAAATCTGCATTCATTTTTCTATTAAAATTTGGTAGATCCAACTTATCCTCCATGGTTCTTCTCCCCATAGACTTTAAGGAATCTAGAAGGGGTCTCTGGTCTGCACGAATGTTCACATCCTGATCAAGGGTGTGCTCATCTGAATCACTCCCTTCTTCACCACCATAAGTTTCCTCTTTTCCCCTCTCTACCGTGTTCTCCAACTGTTGAAGTCTTCTTGTCAAGGCTGCATTTGTGGCCCTCTGTTCTCTCACCATCTTTGCTAGTTAAATATTTGTAACCATTCAAGGGATATCTTCATCCTCAGGAGCATACATAGCTCTGATGCCACTTGATGCAAAGTGGGCAACTAGAAGACTCTATATGACCCAAATAGGGTATTGTACCCCAAAATCCTTGTTTGTAGGCCAAAGTGCTTCACACTTATCACAAGTGTGGGAAAGGACTGGTTAAGGCTATCACAACCCCAAAAATCCAAGGGAAACCTAATCACTAGGTTTCACCAATCCTACAACACCAACTACCAAGAGTGGTTTCACAATGCACTTGATCCAAATTCTTAACAATACCCCCAAATTGACTTAAGGGACCAGGGGTGACCTATGCTCATAGGTGGGGTCTATTTAGGTACCTATCAAATAGTTCTAATGGTTCTTTCACTCACTTGAAACCCATAAGACATAGTTGCTTCGCAATCTCAAGAATAGGCTTGTAGCCTTTTTCAGAAGGAAATTTGACCTTAAATGAGATTCATACACATAACCCCCTTAACTGATTAGGGATTCAGGAACCCTTTATGGCCTAAGACTTTAGACTTAAGCCCTAGAATAGAGAAATGAGAAAGGGACAGGATGAGACACAAAATTGCTTCTACAATTAGGGCTAATTAGGCCTACACTTACACTAGAAGTGCCTTTAGGATGCATCCAAATACACAAATAATGAGTGGATCATGTGAGGGTGTATACAAGGGTCTCCTCCTCCGATTTAGAGCCTTTAATCAATCCCCAAATGAGAGTTATGATTGTTGTCCTAATTCTGGATGGGTGCATACATAAGGATATACACCTAGGGAATCATTGTAACTCCATCTCTCTCCATTTTGGAGAAGCTATCCTACAAAATATTAAATATCACCATATAAAAAAACTTTCCACCAAGGGTTATTGAATTCCCATTGTGGAAAAGTGAAATACACTCAATTCTCTCCTAAACCCTGATTTAGGGCCTACAAACCAGACAGTGACTTTGTAAAATTGATAACTTTCAAACTAAGATTGATCAACACATGAGACCAAAATAAAATGAAAGAATATTCATAGAACTAACCCTTGGCGTCAGAATTTCATGTCCTTATGTCCGTACCCGACCGTAGACAATGATTGTTTCTCTGGAATGTAGGAAAATGGTTATTTTTATTAATTTCAAAATGCCAAATTATATGATTAGCCTAACACCCATCTGAAAGGGTGTTTGTAGTAACTCCCAATGGTTAAATGAAATATTTTAACCAATTTGACCGTTTGGGAGTTGTTTTTCAAAAATTTGTTAAGTTTTCTCAAAAGTCGCTTGACAACTTTTGAGCAACTTTTACATATTTTGCAATTTTGCAAATCTGATGACCAAACTTGGCCACAAGGTTAATTTTGTGATCCCTAGTGGATCCAAATATTAAAAACCTAAAAAAAAACTATTAATAGGGTTTTGGACCATTAATGACCAATAGTTGACCAAGGGCTCATAATGTGCCAAACTTGGAACTATGGCCTTACAAGGTGGTCCAGTGACTAACCCAATGTCTTAACATTACTAAAGGCCTCTTAGGACCTTGAGAGAACTTATAGGCTCCATAGGAACACTTGGTTTATTTAGGGTGCTCCTGCGACCTTAGAGTAAATGTATTGTTTGCAGCTGCTCTAATTTCTTGAATATCAGAAACTCTAATAGCATAAACATGCAATAAGGTTCTTAAGATTTTTCTTACCACTGTCTTCTCTTCAAGTACACCTCCAAATCCTTAGATATAATTTACTACCTCTTTGAGTCTACAGCTATACTGAGTAATGTTTTATCCTTCTTTCATCCTTAGGTCATCAAACCTCCCTCTTAGGATTTCTACCTTTGGTCTGAGTACATTGGCATCTCCTCCATGTACAAGCTTCAACTTATCCCACATTTTCCTTTGCAGAGGTGTAGGTTTTGACATCTTTAAACTTAGCATCAGAGAGTGATGATGCAAGTTCTATCATCATGTAGTTATGCTCATGCTTAACTCTTAATTTCTCAATAGTATGAGGTCCTATAGGCAACACATATTCAGTATCTAAGTATTGAACTATATAATTTCCAATACCTGATAAGTGGATTCTTATTCTTATTTTCCATGATGCAAAGTTGTCTTTATTCAACTTGGGCACATCTCATTTGTTCATCTTGTGATCTTTTTCTTGAGCTATTAAATTCCCTTTCTAAGCCCACAATCTCTGATACCAATTGTTAGTAATAACTGAGAGGGGGGGGGGGGGTGAATCAGTGGCCTAAAAAATATTCCAATAATCAACCCCTTAAAATTTAGTACCACACTATTATACCTCTAGTTATCTTCATTCCTATAAGATGAATGCCTCCAAATACTTATATCAATTTACTACTGCTCAGAATGTTTTGTAAAACCTTCTACTGTAGATTTACTGAATAGCGGTCTTTTAATTTACCGAATAGTAGTCTTTTATCTAGAGTTTACCGATAAATAAAATTAAGTTAACTGTAATGCAAAATAATAAAGTAATCACTCGTAAACACATTGACACATGGATTTTTAACATGGAAACCTTGTTAAGGGAAAAAACACTTAGGACCGGTAACCCAAAATTTTCACTCTTCTGAAGTGAGCTCGGTGAATAGCCAACCCTATTAACATTTACAAACACACTGTTAGGTGTGACCTTGTTAGAGGATTTAAAAGTTTATTCTATCACCTGATATCAGGCATCTCTATGCTACCATCCTTGATCAAACACTCACTTGGTCTGTCAATAGGTATCTGGCATCTCATGCTATCTTCATGAAAAAACTTTTTGATACTCATTCAGATGTATCTCAATATAGAAAGGATCTTTAAATCCCACTCGGTTAAGAGACTTTCTGAATCAATGGTTAAACTGAAACATTATGATATGTTCACATATAGAACTTATACTTGCAGATTTTCAGATCTATTGTAATCTCACAAAACTATTCTGATCAATATAACTCTGTTTATACCTTTTCTCCACTTTTATTCTGCTTGGTGATGTTTTTCTCTATTGCTCGGTGTCCATAGAATTCTTTAGCTCTTTCCTTAGCTTGTTGATCAGCACTGTATGAAGTTTCTCTTCATCAATTTCTCTTTAGCATCCTCTTTTCATTCATTCAACCACACCAATTCGTAATGAATTAATTTGTCTCTTTATAGACATGATATCACTGTTGTTAAGTTCTTGATCTTCTTGATCTTGGTGTGATCCATAATTATTGCCAATCAGAATTAAAGAACAAACTTCTATTTTATCTCGCTGAGATCTTCTTGCCAACTGGACAAAACAACTTTAAATCAATTACTCATCTTTGGCTTATCTTGTCGATGAAAATAATAATAACTACCAGTTAACTCTATATTTATCTCTACCAACTATATATTTTGTCATTTCTAAACTCCAGGTAATTTAGGTTTAACTCTTTGATAGCATCGGTCAACACTCTAGCTCTCCTTGGGCTTCTCCGTCAGTTTATACTATGTTTTTGGCCATCAGGTTTTCTTGTGATTCTTCTTGTCGGTAATGCTCATTGGTTTTCTCACTTGGGCGTCACTGTGACTTGACTATCAGTGATCTCTATCTAGCAGGTTCCACTGACCATCGGTGTTTGTATTCACAATGTGAATACTTGTCTTTTATGCATTACAAAAAGCATAATCTTTATCTCTCTAATTATCTGAAGTCTTTGACACTTTGATTATAACCGATTAGATTATATCATGTTAACATCAATGACAATACAATCCATTAACTAATTTAATGTATTGCATTATCCTTCTGCATATCCATGATCAACTTAACATATTCAAACATTCAATCAATTACATTTCATCAATGTCAAGTATGGTTTATAAGTCACCTACCCAGAACATTGGGTTACAAAATGAGGTGTCTTATTACATTTGAAATCAAACCACTAGAAATCATTACCCTCTCTAAACATTGTGATTTTGGATCTAATCATCCCCTTTTTTCTCCATAGTCTACTTCGTAGATGCTTTGACATCATACTCCCCTGGAAAATAAATCTCAAGTCCACTTGAGATGAGTTGATGCAAAGAACTACCATGTGCTTGTATTTACTTCTGATCCATCACAAACTCTTCACTGTGAGGTTTTCCCCTCCATTTGACTAGGTACTTCTTGTATTCTCTATTTCTAGTCATCTTTACCACTTTAGTGTCTACGATCCTCTCCAAGGTGGGTGACGCATGTTTGGGAAGGCTCTCATCTAAAACCCGTTCCATGTCTAATGTGTGTTGATTTACATTCAAAGTCCCTTTGTAAGGAGTTAAGTCACATACATTAAATATTAGAGATAAACCCAAACCATCAGGAAACTTGATCTCATATGCATTCTAACCACATTTATTTAAGATAGGACAAGGACCTACCTTATTTTGCATTAGCTTTGTATACTTCCCTTTAGGAAATATTTCTTTCTTCAAGTACACCCACACAAGGTATCCACATTCAAACTGCAAGTTCATCGTTTTATTATCTGCATGCTTCTTATACTTATCACAAGAATTTTGTAGATTTTCTTTGACTTGTTCATGGACTTCTACGATTGCTTCTTCAAATGCTTCTCCTTCTACACTAATAGTAATGATATAAGGAAGGTCTCTTACTTCTATAACCAATCTAGGATTCAATCGATACATAGTTTAAAAAGGAGATTTTCCAGTACTCCTATTTACAATATCAATGTAAGAGAATTTTTATTTGGATAGGATGGCATCCCACTTTTGTTCATGCTCCCTTTTTAGGCATCTAAGAATATTTCCAAGGGTCCTATTGACCAATTATGTTTGTGCATCCATTTGGGGATGGTATAAAGATAAGAAAGACAAATTTTTCCCTAACTTCTTCCAGAAAGTCCTCCAAAAATGACCAATTAATTTCACATCTCTATCAGACACTATGTTTAAGGGAAACCCATGGATTCTTACCACTTCCTTGAAGAATATACCTGCAATGTATGAAGCATCATTTGCTGACTTGCATGGCAAAAGTGATCCATCTTGTTGAATTTTTCCACCACTACAAATATGCTATCATACCCTCTTTGATTTCTTGGTAGCCCAAGAAAAAGTCCATTCTAATTCTCTCCCATGGCCTAGTTGGAATTGGTAGTAGTTTGTACGAGAATTCAATTTTAGACTTTCCTTTTTATTTCTGACATAAAACACATGTTTCCACATATCTCCTTACATCAATCTACATCCTAGGACACTAATAGTGTCTTCTAATAATCTCAATGGTTTTTTCCAACCCAAAATTTCCTTACATGGCTCCATTATGTTTTTCCTTGATGATATTCATCCTCATCGAACACCTTGGTACACATAGTTCCCCCCTTTGAAGAGTAGGCCTTCTTGAAACAAAAATTCAAAAAATCCCACACTGTATCTATCATCAAGGTTAGAACAAAACCTATACACCTCACCAAAGTATTCATCATTTTAATACATATTATTGAGAGCATATATACCCACACTTTCCAACTATATCTGAGACAAAGTAAGCACTGTTCTTCTCAGTGCATCTGCAATCTTATTGGATACCCCATCTTTGTGTTTCAATGAAAAGGTTAATGCTTGTAAGGTCTCTACCCACTACATGTGCATGTGGCTCAACTTTTCTTGGATATTGATAAATCTTAGGGATTTATTATCAGTGAACACTTAAAATTCTTTAGGGAGTAGATAATGCCTCCATTTGTTTAGTGATTGAAATAGTGCATACATTTAAAGATCATAGGATGAGTATTTTTGTTTAGCTTTGATCAATTTCTCACTAAAGAAGGCTATGGGTCTCCCCTCTTGGCTCAATACATCCCCTATGGGAACATGACTAGCATGACACTCTATTTGGAAAACTTTATTGAAATATGGTAGGGCTAGGACTGGTTGTTTTTCTACCTTCTTCTTAAGGACTTCAAAAGACTCATTTTCTTCTTGTGTCCACATGAACTTACACTTTTATCGCCCCCCCCCCCCACCCCCCTCGTTTATAGTATTCAACATAGGTGCACATATTTGACTAAATCCTCTTGTGAACTTCCTATAGAAAGTTGCAAGATCATAGAAACTTCTAACATCATTTAAATGTCTAGGTATGGGCTAGGTTAAGATATCATTTACCTTGTCTTGATTGATCTTAAGTTAACCTTGTGAGATAACAAATCCTAGGTAAATGATCTCCTCTTGCATGAAAAAACACTTATCCAAATTGATCATCAATTAATACTTAGGTAACTTCTGTACAACCATCTCTAGGTGTTGTAGGTGTTCCTCTTTTGTCCTACTAAATATCAACATATCATCTAGATACATAATTACAAACTTCCCAATGAAATCACCTAGAACCTCATTCATTAACCTCATAAATGTACTCAATGAATTTATAAATCCAAAGGCCATAACTTTCCACTCATATATGCCATAATTAGTCTTGAGGGAACTCTTCAATTCATTACCAGGCCTTATTCTAATCTGATGGTTCCCACTTTTTAGATCAATCTTTGAAAAATATTTAGCATCCCCAAAATAATTGAAAAGATCTTCTATTATAGGGATTGGGAACCTATACCTGATTGTGATTTTGTTTATTGTCATTGAATCTGTATAGAGCCTCATAGTACCCTCCTTTGGTACAAGTACTTCTGGTATTGCATATGGACTTCTTGTCAATCAATCCTGAATCAGGCAATTATGCAATCTATCTAGATATCTCCTCATTTTGTTGAGGGATAAGTTTATATGCAGCTTTAATAGGTAATGTTTCTCATGGGATCAAAACAATGCAGTGACTTATGTCTCTAATATAAGGAAGTGATTTGGGCATACCTTGAGAAATGATCCCTTTGTATTTGTCTAGAAGCTATTGGACTTCGTATGGCACCAACCTTTCTCTATTATGCCTTCTATTAGAACATACACTTATACCTTCTATCTTGGGAACATGGATCAATGCAAAACATAACTCTCCTTCTTCTTTATCCTCTTTTAGGAACTCCTTTCTCTCCATTAGAATCACCTAATCCTCCTTGTGCTTGGGTTCTCCATCTTCAACCAAAGGTATCAACTTAATGGTCTTCCCATCTTTGACTATGGTGTATGTGTTTTTCACCCCATCATGGTGAGCTTGAAGGTCATATTGCTAAGGAATCCAAAATAATAGATGACAAGCATCCATTTTGGCAATATTAAGAAAATTTTTATCCTTGTACGTTCCAACTTGGAACTCTACCCAAGATTTTTCTTCTGCAACTGATTGTTGTCCTTGTGTTAACCAAGATGCCTTATAAGCGTGTGGGTGATGGATCATCTTTAACCTTAGCTTATCCACCATTTTCATGGATACAAAATTCTTTGTAGAGCCTGAATAAATTAGGATCGTGTAGAATTTTCCCCCAGATTTACAAGTGGTTCTTAAAATAGGCTTTCTCTGAGGTGGTTCCTTAGTCATGGGCCTCTTCAACAAAGTCATTCGCATCATTAAGTTATCTCCTCTTTTTGGGTACCCATAGGAGTATGGAGAATTCACACTCCTATATGTAGCCATACTTTGGAAGTCAGAGTTGTCTTCAACCATGGTGTTTCTCCTTTCCCCAAAAGTACTTGTACATGCTTTATCTGGACACCTACTGGCTATGTTCTCCTCATGATTGCACTTATAGCATCTTATAGAGCCTCTTCTTTGAGGTATCCCTCTTGATGGTGGTCTTCTTCCCTTAAATTTTCCTCTCTGGATATTTCCTTTTTTCTAGTATTTTCTTGGTTAGAATCCCTTTGGACACCAAAACCATTCCCTCTACTCTCAAAGGACTCCTTCCTCTTCTTTGGTTCCTTCCTCTACCCCTATTGTTTTGGTCTTGTCTCCTTCTTATCTTCCCCTCCACTTTTATGGCCAATTGATAGCATTTATTCACTATCTCCAAAGTAAGAAGGTTTAATTCTTCCTGGATGGTGTACTCCAACCCATTCATATACCTTGCCACCATGTCTTCTTCACTTTCTCTCATTTTTCTGTTCACACATAGCTTCATGAATTCTTATGTACATAACTTACATCTAAGTACTTTTTCTTTAGATTCTACCTCTTCTTTTGTATTATGAATTTGTAGACCTCAAGGATATACACCTCTTTGATCAATGTTGACATTATCTTCCATGTAGCCACTTGATTCCTTCCTTCCTTCACCCTTTCATCTTGGATGAAGTTCCACCATCTCAATACAACCCCTTTCATTTGTTACTTGGCCATCTTAACCTCTAGTGTTCTGGGATGTCTTCACACTCATGGAAAATATTCAGGGAGTCTACCCAATCCATGATTGAATCAAGTTCCATCTTCACATCCAAAGTCCTTCTCTTCATGGACTTTAGGGCATTGAGAAGGGGTCTCTGGTCTGCAGGAACCTGCAACTCTTCCTGGTCTGGGATCTCCTCTTCATCAAACTCCTCACCTTTGCTAGAGTCTCCATCCCTCTTCTCCATCTTGACCTTCAAATTTTCTATCTCTTCTCTCATGGCTCTCTTCTCAGCCAGCACTACTCTACTTTCTGCTAATTGTTCCCTGACCAACTTGGTAAACTTCACATTAGTCATCCTTGTAGGAATTTATTCTACCTCTCCATCTGCCATCCCTACTTAGTTCCTCTTCCCAAAAGGACTCTCCTAAGCTCTGATACCAATCTAATGTAGAGCCTTTGGTATCACTATAGAACTTCACTATCAAGTCAAAATACTGACTTCCTAATCCATCGAAACACTCTAACATTGTTTCACTCTTCCTTCCATTTTCCTTGTTTCTAGGATCGAGGACATTCTTCTCCCATCAAAGGTTTGCGTCAAAAACTTTAACTTATATACTAACAATCATGGAGACCCTCCTTTTAGACATTGCTAAGGCCAAATAAGGCTTTTTTGTATCATGACAACCTCTAGGTTTCAAGATTTACACTCCCTCCTTAGTGTCCCCAAGAATAAAAGGATAGTAGCCTTAACCAGAGAGTTTTATGAGGATAACTCCTAAAATTTGGAAAGGACCTTTGGAGAAAACCAAATATCCAAATACCCTTTATGGGATATTCCAAACCCCAAAAATCTCAAGTCCTGACTCCAAGTTCATATATGCAATTGCTACAAAGTACCTACTAGGCCTAATAGCCCTATTAGGTCATTTTAACAAACAAAGTACTCTGAAGTGGGATAGTCTGACCACTACAACACTTGGAAAACTTAAGGAAACATACCAATAGATCAAATATAAAGACACATGCATAAAATCCACCATTTGTTGAAGTTGTGCTCTCTTTTGTTCTTGATTGGACACTCACATGACGATGCTTGTCCCAGACATTCACTTGCATTGCTCACCAAAAGTCATCTTCCAATATAAGAACACAAAAATCTTAAATTACACTCTCATAACTTGCAAACACCTGAGTTTCAGATTTTCCCCTTGGTGAATTTGCAACATATGAGGGAATCTCTACGAAACCCTAGGTATAGGAGGGTTTCTCGACTGTTATCCCAAAACTGAGTGTAGCTTTCTTGTTTCTTCACCAACTCACTCCAAACAAAATGAAAATGAAATTTAATACATGCCTTCAACTTTTCGAACAGGTATTTCCTCAAAATGTATCCATACAGAATCATACCAAAGCACACTTGAGAGAAATTGAGGAAAATCACTATAATTATTTATTGTTTAATTGCCAAAACTTTACATATCCACCAACCAACCCTAGATTTTGTCTTTCGTTGTCTTTTAACATGTTTCCCACTGGTCCATAACTAGATTTGAAAGGTTATGACCATTGGCCTTCCAACTTCCATAATTTTGCAACATTTTTGAAAAGTTGCATTATGCAACATTGACAGTTTTTGCAACTTTTTGCAATTTCACAAAACATTGAAAATCCAATGACAATTGTTTGATCCTTCGACCAAAATACAACAAAAAACACCTAAGGAATACTAGGAAACATCGTAGGACCCATATTGACCCCTAGTGCCCATATGTCTAGTGTGGTTTTATAAGTAACCTCTCGAGGACATTGGGTTACAAAATGGGGTGTCTTATTAACATTTTGAAATCAAACCTCTAGAAGCCATTACCTACTCTAAACATTGTAGATGCCCTTGCATCAATCCACTTTAGCTTGACAAATTTTAATCTTACTCTATTCAATTTGAGTGTGCTTGCACTTCTAGAAAGAATTGAGACTCCAAAGTTCCCACAATAATACACTTTTGATTCATCATTCATTCCTGCTTCCAACACTGTTTCACTCTCTATGGTTGCTTTTGTATTACTCATTTTAATTTATTCTTTTAAACGAGGCTCCCCCTAGACATCAATGGCAGACAACTTCATTATTGTGTTTATATTCCTATCATCCTCTTCATACTCTTTCGAATTCGCTTCCTACACATAGATTTATTTCAGCCTCTTCCCCAAAGTGATGTGCATTATGTTGGCATATTACATTTCTTAGTAGTTTTTAAGGTTTAGTTTCATTAATAAAACTACCGCATAGTGGTTATATAGCTGTCAACTTTTATCACCGTTGATCCTTACGAACTATCTTATATGTTTTTGTATTGCCTTTTTAAAGGATTGTTTTACATGAATAAGATCATTGAAACATGCATTCACATGTGGCATCAGAGCGTCTATCTTTTCCTGTGCTTGTGCGGTAGAAACGACAGTTTGGACCATTTTGCTGATATAATATTGTGACTGGATAGAGACGGCTGGTGTGTCAGACTGAAATGGCATTGTGAAGAACCATTTTGAGAGCCTGCGTCTACCGTGAAAAATCATTCAAGAGTGGCCGAGCGTGACAAGGAAAAATCATAAAGAAGCTGCCCTCGGATGATGCGTTGAAGGTGAGTTATGGTTGATTTTCTGGAGTCATAAGGGGCAATAGAAGCAAGGAATCTGGGCTGTGCAAATGAGCAGTGAGGGATGTCAAAGAAACGCATGCCAAGGAGAAAGTATTCTATTCTAAATGCTACGCGATGTGTGAAGAAGACGTGTGAGGAGTGGCCATGGACCTTTCATTGTTGCATTTGCAATGCAGAGGATAAATAGAGGCGTGTGAAGAGTTTTCTATAACAAGGTGCATTTATGAGGTGGTGTCTTCGCGTGGATCAGGGCTATGAGGTCTCAAGGAAGAGGAGTATTGAAATCCAAATCTTAGGGTTTGTTCTGAGACGTTTAACTCTTCAGAGTATGCGCTGAAACTATCATCGTCAACCTTGAGCCAAAGTGTGCTAGAGTTGTCATTCATCATTGTAACTACCAATTTTTTTGCATGGTAAGTAAAAGTATATCGTTCTCTCTGGTTTTGCATTGGTTGCGGGATTGTTTTATATCAGAAAACGGGTTTTGTCATTTCTACAATGGAATGAGAAGATAGTCAGATAAGAAAGAGGGTATAAAGGTTTGAAAAGTTTTATTTTTTTAAATGTGTTGTGCAATTCAAGGTAGTCATCTAATTTGTTAAGGGAGTTTAAAATCTTTTCTCATCAACATATGTGAAGCCACATTGAGAAAGCCCAATGAGCAACTCAACTAATCGAGATTGTGATCTAACCTAATTGTCACTGTTTTCCATTTGATAACTCCGAGCAACATGGTAGACACCAGCAAGTGCATGTAAGGGATTGGAAAGTGTGATAACTCTTGAGAATGTGGAAAAGATCTCACTCAACATGGATCAATTCAAGGAAACTTTTGCAAACATGGAAGTGCAGTCAACGTTTTTGGACATGGCAATTAAAGGCAATACTTGTCTTTCCACACTTGAAGATCATTTATTCATTGATGAATATAGATTGTAGGTTTCTATTAGCCTTCTAGAGCCAGGGAGCAGTTATATCCTTCTAAAGGACAAGACAGAAAGAATGACAATTCCAAATGCATTATCAGTTGAATCAGACATTCGTATATATGAACACTTTTGTGAATTTTCTAATGATGTATTCAAAACCATTAATGGTGCATTTGATGATTAATATCTAAAGAAAGAACTTAGAGGAGGCCAAAGGAAACATATGAAGGAGGTTTTCCATCATCCTAGGCTGGCTTCTCGCTTAGGGATGATTCATTTCATGCGAGGAAATCTATTTGTGTCAGTAAAAAGCTAGGGCTTGGCAGATTCATCCTTGAAGAAAAGAAGGGGATTGACATACTTGTCTCCCCGAAGAGAAGAGGGGGCTTGGCAGGATGATTTTCCCTTCAAGGAGCGAGGAGAGGCAAGATTTGAATATGATTTATTGAGAACTTGAGGAGGAAATAAACACACTCGGAGAAAATGTGAACTTTCAGAGGAAAGGTGTCTCATGTGTAGCCATGTTCGTGGTGATACGTGTAGTAGAGGAGAGATTTTTTCCACAACACTTGAGGAGGCATTAGACACACTCGGAGGAGATGTGGACTTTCAAAAAAAAGGTGTCTTATGTGCAGCATTGGAGGAGGTATTAGACACACTCGGAGGAGATGTGGAATTTTAGAATAAATGTGTCTTATTGTGTAGGGGAGGTGAGGAAACCTATGTTGTGCAGACAACGTTAGGTTTTACGATCAAGAGATCCACTAATGTGGTCAATTCAGTGTTTCTTGATCAAGCGAGGAGGATTGGTGAAGGTGCTTCATCAAAGTCTCGAGAAGCGTTGGGTTAAAAAACCTTGTAACTTGAACTCTTGTTTGGATTAATCTAATAAGGGGGGAATATTTATATATTACATTTCTCAGTAGATTTTTAGGTTTAGTTTCATTAATAAAACTAGGTCGCTTAGTGGTTATGTAACTATCAAGAGTTATCACCATTGATCCTTCTCAACTATCTAATATGTTTTTGTATTCACTTCTTAAAGGCTTGTTTTACATGAATATGATCTCGAAACATATATTCACACATTATCCTCCTAACATCATGTATGTGAATGATCAAAGGGGCTCAAAATGTGGCGATGTGAAGAAATAATGCATTTTCAACTACCCCAAAACACATAAATGTACTTTCACCTTTTAATTGAGTTCAATAAAAGTATATTTAGCCAATGTAAATACCTAAGTGTAATAGTTATCTAATACGTGGTAGATTCAACAAATAAATATAAAACACTATATTATTATAATCTTCATATATATAAATATTTTTATGTATATAATATATTATGTATTCTTGTAAAATATAAATCTATATATTGTATACATGTATATATAGCTATATATATACATACATTTTTATATAAATATACACACACACACTTATATATATATATATATATATATATATATATATATATATATG
>MU224363.1:4429116-4443482 GCA_018584345.1 Thuja plicata
ATCAGATGATTTAGAATGCAATTCTTTCATAATGGATTTAGGAACCCATATTTTCTTTGATTGGGTTCTTTGCTCAGTGGACCTTTGTGGTCTCTTGAATATTTCCTTTTTATTTTTAGTCACATGTTGATTAGATGGGACATAGTGATCTTCATATGTAAGTGGATTCTTATATTTCTGATTTCTTTGTTTGACATCCAAATTGCTTCCGGAAGACTTAGGAATTGTGGATGAATAGGGCCGATATGACTGGTTCATATGGAGGGGTTGATAGGGAGACTTCAAGGATGTATGTCTTTGTTGATCTTGATAGGAGATAGGGTAAGTGGATGACAAGCTAGTATTGATAGGCATCGTAGGTGGGGGGATATAAGGACCCAATATAGATGGAAGGTTTGATGGTCTCAGCTTTGGGATATAAGGACTAAGGATAGATTTGGAGGACAGGGAAGACCGATGCTTACATTTGAATGGAGTGATATAAGGTGTGGAAGGGATATCAACATCTTTAGAGTGAGCTGCATGGCCAAGGCTCTTCCCTTTTGAATCCACCTTTATATCAATAGGAGCATGAGTAGCTTTGATAGGAGCAATTTTGATGGGAGCAGCTGAAGCTTGAGAGGATTTATTTTTCTGCAAGGGATTTGGAGGAACGATGTTTTCTAAACATGGAAGATTATGACAAGGAGATGATGGGATGCTCTGATCTTGACAAGGAGCTTTAGATGGCGTACAAAGGGTACCTTTCTCTTGATTTTTAATAAGTTCATTAGAGATGGTGGAAAGGATATCTTGATCTTGCTTGGGAGATGGAGGAGTATGTAGCTTTTGAGGTGGAGGGATATCTTTTTGGAAGAAAAAGGATATGAGAGGATCATCCTCAGAATTTAGGGATATGGGACCTTCGTCAAATGTGAAAGGAGATTGTATAGAATCATCATGGGACTTGTTAGATATGCAAATTTGGTCAACTATTGGATTAGGATGGATGGTATCTTGTTCTTGATCATAACTAATTTTTGTTTTCTCACATTGTGGATTCTCCTCTTGAAATGGAGCCACTTTTAAGGATGAAGTAGGAGTTTTGATCTGTGTATGAGGTTCTTGGTATGCTGATGGGTAGTCACTTGGAATAGGCATGATAGGCATTGAAGCACATGGAAGCTTGGGGTCTATGATATTTGAAACCTGAGAAGGACTTGCAGTCATATGCGAGTTAGATTGGATCTCTTTTAGAGGTTTTCCTTGAGGATAGACATAGTCATCATTAGGTTCAATTTTTGATAGAGTTGGTTTTGTAGGTTGTGATGCTTTAGGAGATGGAGGAATGGTGGAAGAAGTAGATGGGATATGCGAACCATTTTTAGACATAGGTTCCTGATATTGATCATGCTTGAGATTAGTATCTTTATTTTCAGCATGAGAATCTTTAGAGGAGAGATTCTTATAGTATTGACATTTTAAATTAGTGCGGTAGGATTTCCTTTCCTCAATAGAGGCATCAAAGAGGTATTGTTCATCAAAATCATCAAAGTCTCTTTCAAAATCAGACTCATATGGATCACCATCACAATCTATCCAATATGAGCCCCCATTACCAGTAAGCACGAGTGTACCACGAGGATGATGCTTAGGAATATAGGTTTCATTACATTGTCCATTACCATATTGTCCAGGATAAAAATTGGGATCATCATCACATTATTCGGGATAAAAATTGGGATCATCATCACATTGTTCGGGATAAAAATTGGGATCATCATCACATTGTTTGGGATAAAAATTGGGATTGGTATACCAAGATTCACCCATGTTGGAAGAAATCATAGAGACGTGAGAATCTTGTTCCTCCCTTAATTGTTGGATTTGAGATCCCATAATTTGAAGTTGTTACCATAAATCTTCCATAGGAATCTCATCTTTGGTTTTAGACATTGTAAAATTGTCTTGATGTGCTTGCTTAGAAGATTGAAAAGGAGGTATGATGAAACAACCGATTGACTGACAGGTGCTAAAGTGATATCTAAAGTGTTGATTAAGTCCAAGACCAAAGGACAAAGGAGATAATGTCCAGCTAAGAGGGAGATAGCAATGACTCTGATCTTGAGTCAAGGTTAACTAACTTGTTCTCACAACCCAGAATAAGGATAATGCAGACAAAGACTGATAAGATCAAAAAAAGATAATAGGTCACTTGGACTAGCACAACAAGGTCAGATTTCGAGACAACAACGAGTCAGACTGCCAACAGATTGCAATACAAGATAAACTAGTAACAATGTCTATGAGAACGCAAATTTTGTGAAAAGTCGGACAAAACCTTCACAGAAGAATAGCAATTTGGATAGCAAGTTGATAGATTGCAGAGTCTTGATAGCAGGTGTAGAAACTTGGACAAGGTTTTGATAGTTAACACCTAGAAGTGCAGATTTAGAATAGTTGATCATTTTGATCTTTGATTTGAATGTTTGAGATGTTTGTTTGTTTTGATGCTTCACCCATGCAAGACAAATCAAGAAAAATGTTTGTAGTACCAGAATAGACACACCACAATCCTAGGATAGCCAGGACAGTATTTGTTGAATCTCCACTTGAACTGAAGTTCAGCTAGGCTTACTCATAGCGGACAACTTAGAAGCTTGGAGGCACGGGCTCCTCCTTACATGTGCACTCACTTCTCAGGCACACCAAGCTTCGAACCCCAAAGGAATTGCTTCCAAAAGGGGTGTTGTCTCTACTAAGAGCCGTAAAAGTGTGGGGCATCTTAGTCGGTCTCTGACCTTCCGCGCCAATAGATAGAGGGTTTTTGGATAGTAGAACATAGTTTGTAGTAAGGGTATCCATTCAGGTGGTTATACTTGTGATAGATTAGCTCCGTTATGGAGGCCTCCCAGCCTACAGAAGTTACATTCTGTAGGTTTTAACGCACCACAAGGGTACTGAGGGAGATCTTCTTCCCGGTATAACGTAATCAACACCTGTTCACTGTGACATTAATCACAATGACATTTTTTATATACTGGTTTGGAAGGGCTTGGCTTTAGCCTGTTACCGGTTGGGCAATCCACTCTCACCGGCTCTTTTAAAGCACTTAGGAGGTAGCCACGCTAAAGGATTGTATGGATTTCTCTTTCACCCAAGATCCGCGAAGGCAAGGGGAGAGGATACGTCCATGCAATTCCTTGGGTTTACAAAACTAGAAGACACTTCAAGCATAATAAGAAAATGAGAATAATGTTTCTGGATTTCTGATCATCCCAAAAGGGCGAGAGCATAGTTTCTTGACATTATTATCATTCCTACAACATCAAACAAGTGTTCATTTTAAGAAGCCTTGCATGTGGGTTCCTATTTTAAAAAATCAAAATAAGAAGCAAGCATAATGTTTTGCATTCTATCGATCAAAGGCAACCTGCAAGAAATATCATCAGTAGTTTGTGTTTTAGTCTTCCTGTATAGCGTCCTACAAACCACTGTTAGGCTGTATGCAAAAGATAAGCACATGAACATCAAAGCCAAAGATTAGTCCATATTACCAAAATCATAAAATCACAAAACAAATCACATATTCAGATAGTAGACAGAAAATCATGCACTTTCAAAAAAAATTACACTGAAAACCGTGATCGTATGAGCCTATACGGAGCTCCGGAAGTTGCAAAAACAAGGATTATGTAGGTACAGTCATGAAAAATAGTGATTTCTAATAAATCCAGCAAGAAAAATAAAAAAATAATCCCACCACAGTGATCATTGCTAAATTCTACCCAAAATAAAAAAAAATTGCTCAGAAAAAGGAGTTGAAATGAGCGATTTATGCGCATTTGAAATAAGGCCTGTCAGCAAGCCTCGCGCGAGGAAATGCAAAGCACCGCGCGAGGAAATGCTAATCTCGCACGAGGAAATGCAGAATCTCATGCGAGGAAATGCTAATCTCGTGTGAGGAAATGCAAATCTCATGCAGGTATGTGCAGAATCTTGCGCGAGAAACCACTGCAGAGCCGTACGGCCTGCCCAGATAGAAATTTGATGCTACAGATTCAATGTTTTGACAAATATAGGTGTATTTATACTCGTTTTAAACCAAAATGACATTTCAGATGCAATGGTGGGGTCAGATTTGACTCAAAGTGAATGTGAAAAAATAAATAAGACAAAATTTATAGTAAACATGTAATATGAGGCCAGGAATTGAATACTCCTGCCCCACGGTGGGCGCCAAAATGTTGTATGCTGAATGTGGACCTCTTAATTCAACACAAATGCAACATAGTCCTTACACAATCGATGAATTTACAAAGACAAACATGAATTTTTTGTCCTGCAAATGCGATTGAAGCGACCTGTTGCCTCCTAATTAGATGTGATTGTTGAAGTGTACCCTCAGAACGAGAGTCAACAACCTAACGATTGCTAACATGGAGGATTTAATAGTGCAAGTAAATGAAGAAAGCCATTATTTATGAGAATGTATGCAACTAGTTATGAGAAAAATTCTCTTTTAATCTATGAATTAAGACATGATTAAGCTATGAAGATGAATTGTATTTAGTCTAAAAATGAATTTGCAACTAGCTATGGAAGTAAAAGTGAAATTAATCTAAGCAATTGAATGCTTCTAATCTAGAAAGAAAATGCTTGTAATCTAGAAAGGTATACCTTTTAAGCTAGAATTTGATTAGCAAATGAATCTAGAAAGCTTTAAATCATAAGATTGAATTGTTAGCCCCTACAAATTGATCATAAATGAAAGCTAAACAATGTTCAATTCTAATGAAAATTATACTAATTATGCAAGAAATTAAGCAAAAAAGCATGAAATCAAAGTAAATTTGCCTATAGTAATGATGCTCAAAACAAAAGTCCCCTACAATGAAGAAAAGAGGTCCAATTTATAGAAAACCGAGGAGAGAGGATGAAGAGTTTCTTGGAAAGAAACAGTTGTCTCTTCATTCTCCAATTGAGACAAATAAGAAAAGATTATTTAAATAAAAGAATGAATTGTTGACACATAAGTGTCCTTTCACATGGAATTATGGAATTCCCTTTTTGAGGATAATTCATTCAATAATTAAATAACTTTTCAATTCCTTTTATGTATATTAGCCAAAGGGGGTGGAATTGATTTAATTAAAAGCACTTAGGACTTTAGGATTAAACCAATTAATCATAGGGATTTTAGCTAATAATCATTTGAGATTTAGGAATTAAGTGTAATGTCAGCTTTATGCAAATTTGGGTTTTCTACATTTGAAACTCAGCCAATTAAAGTCAATGAGAAGAATTTGCCTAATACAATAGGACTTCGAAGATAAGCATATGCACCAAAATTGATTAGGTTGTTAGGTGCCAATTTTGGGGTGTTACACCAGTGAGTGCTGCTTTGCTTAATAGGTAGTTGAGAGGATCAATATGTGCAACTAATTTCATTTGATGACTCAACATGTAGTGTCTTAGCTTTTGGGAAGTGAACACAACTATCAGGCATGACTTCTCTATCAGTGTATAGTTTAGCTCATATCCAACCAACATTCGACTTAGATAGTAGACAACCCTCTCCTTTCCTATGTCATCATGTTGTTCCAAAAGGACCCCTAACGCTGATTCCTTTGCTGAGATGTATAGGATCAATGGTCTACCTTGTACTGGTGGTACCAAGATGGGAGACTTTAGAAGGTAGTCTTTGAATATCTGAAATGCTTGTTCACATTGTTCTATCCATACAAACTTGATATCTTTATGCAATAGATGATGGAATGGGTGGCATTTGTCTGCCAGTTGAGCTATGAAGCATCTTATCAATTGGAGCCTTCCTTGTAACCCTCTTAGTTGTCTCAGGTTCGTTGGTGGAGGCATGTCCAATATTGCCTTGACCTTTGCTAGATCCACTTCAATTCCTCTGTGTGATACTATGAACCCTAGTAATTTTCCCACTGTGACACCGAATGCACACTTTTTTGGATTTAGGCAGACTTTGAATTCCTCCATTCTATCAAAGATAGGTCCTCGAACTTGTAGATGATCCTTTCAAAGTATGGACTTTGCTAGTATGTCATCGACATAATCTTCCATTGTTTTATGAATGAGATCATGGAATATAGTTGTCATTGCCCTTTGATATGTTTCTCCGAAATTCTTTAAACCAAATGGCATGACATTCCAACAATAAGTTCCCCAAGGACATGTGAAAGTCATTTTGTGTTGGTCCTCTGGTGCTATCCTTATCTGGTTGTAACCTAAAAAACCATCCATAAGTGATAGAATTTCATGCCCTGCAGTTAGGTCTACTATCATGTCGATGTTTGGTAAAGGAAAGTCATCCTTGGGACATGCTATATTGAGATCCCAGAAATCTATGCAAATCTGTATTTGACCATTGTAATTCATAACTGGTACCAGATTAGATATCCAATCCGCATATGGTATAGGTCTAATGAATTTAGCATCCAGGAGCTTCTTCAGTTTTGCTTTGACTAATAACGCAACATGAGGATGCATCTTTCTTAGCTTCTGTTTGACAGGTTTTGCGTTCAGTAGCAATGGGAGATGGTGAAGCACCAACTCTGGATCTAATCCTAGCATATCTGAGTAAGACCATGTGAAATTGATCATTCTTTCCTTGAAGAAACTGATGAACTATTCCCTCTCCTCAGGGGTGAGAGATTTTTCCAAGTAGATGTTCTTTGGGTTCTTGTCATCCCCCAAGTTGATTTCCTCTGTCTCTTCGGCTAGTAGTGTTGATTTCTCCTCTATTAAGGGGAGAAGTTATCTCTTTCGATCTTCTAGCACCTCTGTGAGGTTTTCGCTAGAAGATACATCTTCTTTTAGCTCTTTAATCTTTTGTTCTTTTTTCTTTTATGGACTAGAAAGAGGAGCTTCCTCCCCGAAGTATGTTGCTCTGTCTAGGTTGATAGAGAATCCTGCCTTGTGATATCCTGGTGGAATGCCTTCCCTTAGTCCCATGAAATGAGCTATTGCCTCATCATTTTTAAAGACATCAAGATTAGGTGTTCCTTGTTGATCCCACTCTATAAGCTCAGGGTGTACAAGATAGACACTTTCACTACTATTTGGCTTTGGTTGACTGAACGGGACTGCTGATATGGTGCCTACAAAATTGGACTGTGATGAGGACGCACCACTTGAGGTCTGATGAATGATATGTTTGTCTATACAGGGTTGTTTGGTAATGGTTAGTTGTTCAAATAGGTCTACTAGGTTTATGATAATATTGACTTGAGGGAAACAGTAAGGGATTGATGGTTCAAAGTCGTGGAGGGATTGCCACTCATACTCATTGGAGTGAGTCTCAAAGGAATGTTCATTTGATGTCTCACTTCCTTGGGTATCATTTATTGCTAAGTGTAGGTTTATTTGGGATTGTGTGGATCCCTCTTCGGTGGGCAAAAACTATGCTAATATGTTTCTTATTAGGACATGCTTAGTGTTGTGCCCCCGGTGCATCTCTGCTATTTTCTCGTGATTGACTTGAATGTCTTGAACCACAGGACTAGTGCTTTGTTGTCCATAGCTGAAACCTCTAGTGTTTCTTTGGGTTGGTGGGAGAGGCAATTCATATATGCCCTATTGCCTTGTCCCCAATCCGGTTGTACCATCGTATCCAAACCTTTGTATCATTGTGTAACTGTTACCGTAGTTTGCCAAAGGTAAGGGTGGTCGGACTGTCTCAGGGGAATCTCTGTATAACTAGGTATTGATGTCTTGCTCAAAAGGATTCTCTTCTGCTATGTCCCCCCATCGGACAAAGGTTATGGGTGGACATCTAAATAGAATTGGCTGCTGAGTCTCTGTTACAATGATAGGTAGTGGCATACCATGAGTTCTGGGACTTAAAGGCATGTGCATGATTGTGAAAGCCTTTTCATATCTATATTCACCACACCCTTTGTTCGTGATGGATATCTTGCTTGCTTTTTCTGTGACATCTTTAAGATCTATTTTTGAAGGGGATGAGACGTTTGCATCTTGATTAATGACTATCTTACCTACTGCTCATGTGATATCCTTGGGATTTGATTCTGAAGAGGATGGGATACTAGCATCCTGGTTTGATGGTACTTGGTTATCAGTGTTGATTTCGACTGCATTGCAATATTGGAAGGGATTGGGATCTCCTTCTATGATAATCTCCTCCCCTTGGTGAGGGAACTTGATGCATTGATGGTATGTTGATGGTACCGCTTGCATTTCATGTATCCAAGGCCTCCCTAATAACATGTTGTATCCCAATTCAAGGTCTAAAATTTGGAAGGGTGTGTTTTTTACCACAGGACCAATGCGAAAAGGTAGAATAATAATACCCTTAGAGGACCTTTCCTCTTCATCATATGCTCTGATATTTATCCTTCTTGTAACATCAATGCTTGACTTGGAGTAGCCTAGTTGCTTGATTAATTTTAAAGTACAAATGTTTAAACCAGCTCCACCATCAACAAGGACTCTACAGACAACACTTTTGTGGATTTGGACAAGCAAGTGTAGAGGATCATTATGTAGGGGCTTATGTGGTGGTACATCATGGTCTGTAAATGTGGCATGTTTGTTAGCCGCTATGTGATTGACCATGGTTTGAAAGCTTTCATGTGTTATGTCCCTTGGGACAGCTAAATTTTGAAGTGCTTGTTCAAGTGCTATTTTATGCTACGGAGATATGCGCAAGAGGTCAAACATGGATATCTGGGCAGGTGTGCGCTTTGCTTGTCTATGGATCTGAGTTTGCTATAAGATTGGCTGATGTAGTAGTTGAGGATGGCACTCCTTGCAAGATGACTCTAGCATGTCGTGTAGTTATAGCGCAATTGTTACCTTGGTCCCTGATAGTGATTGCGGCCACATGATTATCTGAAGGATTTAGGCAATTTATGACATTATCACTATTGGCATATGTATAGTTAACTTTATTGGTTTGTCCACCAGACCCGGAGGCTTTTCCTTTTTTGTGATCACGGAAGGTATCATTAAAAATGGTGTGATTAGTTGTGCCTTTAGCTTGATTGTTCATCACATCGATGATCCCTATGTCAATGAGATCTTGGATAACATGTTTCAATCGGTAGCAGTTGTCTATTTTGTGCCCCTTGACCTGATGAAACTCATAGAAGTCTTTGTCATTGTACCACCTTGGTTTGTTTTCCTCTTGTTCAAATTCTCTGATTAGTGGGAGAGTGATGGTGTTTGATTGTATCAGCTTACGTAAAGCGGACTCTATTGGCTCTCCCAATGGTGTGAAATCTCTTTGTTGGAATTGAAACCATGGTTTGCGTTGATTCTATTGATGATTGTTTGACATAGCAGCTGCTTGTATAGGGGGAGGTTGGTTTGGGATGTATGCTTGTTGAGTGGGCCTTGTGGGGTTTTGGTTTTCCATAGGTGTGCCTTGCAGTGACACCTTGGGTTGCGCATAGTTGACCATCTTTACATCAATGACACCATCACTAGTGACATTTTTGTTCCTGTTCCACCACTTAGCTTTTTCCGTTGCATTCTTATTTGTGTTTGTTTGCATAGGATTTGCAAGGATTCCTCTTTTGACCAAGTTCTGTTCACACCGAACCCCTCTTTCGATGAGTTGTGTGAAGTTTGGAGCTAACTATAGTTCTGTTGTGAATGACATGTCTGGGATCATATTGTCAACAAACATGACTATCAAGTCTTGTTCGGGCACATCATATGTTATACTGTTTGTCGTGTTCCTCCATCTCTATAGGAATTTCACAAAGGACTCTCCATCTTTTTGTTTAATATCACAAAGGTCCTTGATGCTGACCTTGCGCTCGATGTTATGATGGATGTGTGTGATGAACTTTTCAGCCAATTCTCCCCAAGAGTGAATGCCATGAGGTAGATGTGAGAACCATTCCATTGCTGGTCCAACTAAACTTTGTGGGAATAGTCGCATTAGATATGTCTCATCATGAGCGACTTCGATGCAACTAGAAAAGAACTCTCGTATATGCTCAATAGGGTTAGTGTTGCCCCTATACTTGTTGAATTTTGGCACTGAGAAGTGGTTTGGGAATGGAGACATTTGAATACAATGGTCAAAGGGCTATGGGTATAAATCCTCTACGGTATAGGATTTAGTTTGCCCTTGATTTTGCATATCCATCATTTGGGTTTGAAGGGTTTGCACTTGGTTCATTAGCATGTATGTTTGATATTGCGGCTGATGCGTGTGGAAATTCCTTTGTGTTGTGGTGGGTATGAGGCTACGCCTCTGTGTCCCTTGAGTAGGAACATAGGATTTCATCCTAGGGACTTGATATTGATTCCACACCAAGTGATTTGTAACTGTAGGGACATGAGTAGTCCAAGGGGGTTTTTGAAGTGTTTGCTGTCGTGACTGAAACTGGGGTTGATAATGCTGGGTTAGGTATTTCTGCTATTGAGGTAGGGTTTGAAACTGGGGTTGCTATTGCGGAGGTTGGATATGAGGTAACTGAAGCTGGGGTTGCTGTTGTGAAGGTTGGATGTAAGGCAACTGAAGCTGGGGTTGCTGTTGTGGAGGTTGGATGTGAGGCAACTGAAGCTGGGGTTGCTGTTGTAGAGGTTGGATGTGAGGTAACTGAAGCTGGGGTTGCTGTTGCAGAGGTTGAATGTGAGGCAACTGAAGCTGGGGTTGCTGTTGCAGAGGTTGGATATGAGGCAACTGAAGCTGGGGTTGCTATTGCGGAGGTTGGATGGGTGTCAGAATGGGCAAAGATGTAGCTTTGGGCTGGCCTTGACTATAAATAGGTCCTATAGAGATGGACCCTTGTGGGTATGATGTGTTGATCCCAAGGTTAGTGTGGATGGATTGCAGCAGCGACATAGTTTCAGAATAACTGGTGTTTAGTGGGATGGAAGGCATACTAGTGATCATAGGTGCACTCGGTTGCGAGTTTGTCATGCCTTGAGTAGATGATGTGTTGGCTTGGGTCAGGTCATCGGTTTGATTGGACATAGTCTGCATTGATGTGGGTAAAGTCAATGTTGGAAAGATCTGTGACACAACCGGTAATATCTAAGGAGTAGTGTTTTGACCTGCGAGAGGGTTTTTGGGCCATATAGTTGATACGCTAGATTCAGCGGGGAGTTTGACTCTCTTCTTTATGAGCATGGCTAAGTAACGTTCAGGGTTCCTCTCTACAACAATATCAACTACTTTGGTAGAATAGGCATCTTGTTACACATCTTCAATTTCTTCTTCTATGATATCTTGGAAAAAGGCTGCCCCACGGGGTGGCTCAATGAATAAAGTAGGACTAGTATTCACAAAGGGATCGTTCTCTTGTTCTGTTTCCCAAGTGGGGAAATGGTTGATGTATGACTCATCTATTTGAGCTCTAGCCATTGACCTTGTGTAAGGTCCTCCATGAGGTGTTTGAGACATAGTGTGGTCCAGGTTTTGTAACTAAAACAAGTGATATAAAGAAAACAAAGAAGAGGATCCTTTCTAAGACAAAGTCTAAGTTATGTTTTGGACAAAGGTAATTCTAAAGACAGATTTTGATATAACTTGATCTCAAAGTGGTGATGATAAAATATAGGATTTGTCGACCTTTGTCTTGGACAAAGTCAATTTGAAAAAGATGATGATATTTGATAAGATGAGATCAAGATACTTCGAGTCTGAGCTTTCGAACTAACGATGTTTTAGATAGTAATCGTGCTTTACAGAGAAAGGGTAATCTTAAATGTTTAGAGATTCACACAATGTTCTTTGCATTTTCTTGGGATAGACACTAGTTTTGGACACCAAATGAAGAATTCTTTCAATGCTTTAGGTCAGAACATGAATATAGTATTACTGGTAAAAAATGTGGTACAATTTCACCGATTGCGGTAAAATGATTGGTTGATTTGAAAGATAGTTGACATTGACAACCCTAGACTTTAACACGTTTGACTCATTTTGACAGTTTGGATGTTTTGTTATGCATTTTTAGAAATTGATCAAGGAAACAAGCACAATAAACACTGTGTTTTGAAGAATGAAGATTGAAGAGTGTATGTTCTACAACTTTTTCAAGTTGCAAAGTTTTCACAAGGTCTCAAGAATGAACAAACAGATTTAATCTAGGTCAAATTGTCTTCAGAATACAATGTTATAGTCCCAATTCTTGAATGTCTGTTAGCTCACACAAAAATTGTCACACTACTAGGACACGAAGGTCCATGTCGTAGGTGCCCATGTTTTTCCCGTTTCCAGGTATTGTTTCCATGGAGTGAAGATCTCTTTCACTACACAAATATAGTGGGACACATATGTTGGGAATCTTGGGGGGAAATTCTGCAACCCCTTGCACTATAATAAAGTATCTGTTCGAAGGTAAAAATGGGTTGGCCTCTAATTAATCAAGGTTGTAGTAAGGGTCCATGGTGTCTCTCCAATCGGTTTGTACATGCATGACTCACTTAAGAGCCTAGTTGATTGCACTGGATCCTTAGGGATATTCACCCGATCTAGACTATCATCAACACACCTCGCCCGAGCTTGGCTAGATAAAATGAAACTTTGGTTCATGTCTTGTTTATATACCAGTCGGAAGGATTTACCGATTTAAGGTCATCCTCCAAGGAAGAAGCGCATTCCCTGGACAGGCCTTTCTAAGAAAAATAAAGGTTTGTAATCTAACAGTTTGTGCAAGTGCACCCAAAACTCAAGACACGAGGTTAATTGATTAAGCTCCAAATTATGAAATATATACTAATCTACACCATAATACAGGCACGAATGTTCAATTTTTAGCCCCAAAATGAAGTGTTGATTGCTTGTTCAATTTTAATGCACCAAATTGAAATATTTTTTGCCTTTGTTCAATTGTTAACCTCACGTCAATTTTAAGCCCAAATCTAAAATATGAGGTGTGATATGTTTTTTGCAAGCACTGTTCCTTTTAAACCCAAATTGACAAATGAATTCTTTTTAGTTTGTGTTTGTTTAAACAAGTTAGTACCAAAGAGGATTATTCATAAAATGAAAATATGTGAGACTTTGAAAAAAATGAAATGGTGCTTACCAAAACTTACCCTCCTCTATCCTTGATGACTTTGATCCAATCTTGCATAGAAACCAAAAAGAATGTCAATTAAAAATCAGATGGGTAGAAGACTTGGATCTGATATTTGCAATATTTGCTCGATTGCGGTAATCGTCCTGCAACTGCAGTAATCTTCCGTCGATTGCGGTAATAAAAGTTCAACTGCGGTAAAGTGCTATCAATTGCAGTAATTAACTTGCAACTGTGGAAGAATGCTATTGATTTCAGCACAGATCGGACAACTGCGGCAGAATTATTGCGATTGCGGTAAACTTTTTGTGATTGCCGAAAAATACCAAAAGTCAGAGATAAGAAAATGGTCAGAATAACTGTGAAAGCCTACAATCAATTGCGGTATTAAACAAGTCAATTGTGGCACAGTATGGGTGATTGCGGCAAAATTATAGCAATTGAAAAATAGTACAAATGTCAAAGAAAAGCACAATTTTTAAATTTATGACTGTACGGCCGTGGTTGATCACTCTGTTTCTTCGTTTGCAAGAGATATTTGGGTTGTTTCTTCATGTCAGGTTCACCAAAATGTACACCTCTCTCTCTGGTTTCCCATAGCTTTCCAAAGGTGGGGGTTAGTAGCAAAGGTTCACAAATGAATGCAAATCAAGTATACAATGACTACTAAATGAATAATAGAAACGTGAGCAATAAAATGTAGAAGCAAGAGAAATGAAGACAAATAAATGCAAACTCCACGATGCTTGAAGCTTCTATTGTTTCTCTTTACTCCTTCCGAAATGTTGTTCTTGATGCTCAGTATTGGTGAGGCAGCATCTATGACTTGAGAAGCGTCAAGAATTTGATAATTGAAATGTGTGTGTGTGATTGCAAGATGGCTTGAATGCTAGAACCAAACTGACATAGTAATGGCGCACGAGAGCTTGAAATCCTAGATCCTTCAAATGGTTATGAAGGATTTATTATATAGGTATTGGTGATGAAATGAACGATTGAGATCAATCCCAAAGATAGGGAGATGAACGGTTGAGATCAAAAGGAACAAGAGAGATCCTCAGTAAACTCCACCTCTTTATTTGGTTAAGAGGAGATAGAGTTTGGTTAACTGAAGAGCTAATTATGAGTTACCTTTTTGAACTGAAGAGGTGGGTGAAGTTACCCATGTGGACTGGAGAGATGGGTGGAGTAACCCATGTGATCTAATTGGAGTTATCTCTTTGAAGATAAATGAATATTTAATTTATTTATTTAATAATTGTTTTCAACATGTGAGATAATTGAATTCTTTTTGATTAAGAATTGCTTTATTTGATGAAATTAAATTAATTTAATTGGAAGAATTTAATTAGT
>MU224363.1:4463610-4483421 GCA_018584345.1 Thuja plicata
TGAAATCCTTGTCTCACTGGTTTTCTGTCATATTTAAGATTATGATTTGTATGGTTAAATCCTGTATATGATTATGCTTGATCATTTACAAGGTATTTTATAAATTTAGTTCAATAGAGATACATGAAAAATCAGTGTCCACATCAACAAATACTATGTTAACAACTATCATTAAAGGTAAAACCTGCCTGAGTAGTTGTGGAGCTCAAAAATGAGGAAGGACCTTATCCAGTCCTTAGCAATTAAGCTTTTCTTGTCTCTAAATCAGGAGTAAAAGGTACAAGGTTCACATAGACATTTCAAGCATTGTGATTCATACAAGAAAAATCCCTAACACCTCTGGTGGTGAAGAAGGGATTGAAGAGGAATATGACACCCCTAATCAAGATGTGAACATTCCTATAGACTAGAGACCCCTTCTAGATGCCTTAAAATATATGGGGAGAAGAACCATGGAGGAGAAGTAGGATTTACCAACTTTCAATGGGAAGATGAATGAAAAATTGGCCTTGGATAGCATTGAGGCCTTACCAAGTTTCTTTGAGTGTGAGGACATCCCTGAGAAGAAAAGAGTGAATATTGCAAGATCCAAGTTGAAAGGAGAAGCCCTAACTTGGTGGAACTTCATCCAAATAGAGAGGGTGAAGAATGGGAGAAGTATGATTACTTCATGGAACAAGATGATAGCCTTGATCAAAGAGACATATGTTCCTAAAGTCTATGGGGTGAAACTCCATAGAAAGAAGTATAACCTAAAAAAAAAGGACATGGATGTGGGCTCATACACCGAGGAGTTCCTAAAACTATGCATGAAGAAAAATGTGGTAGAATATGAAGAAGAAAAACTAGAAAGGTACATGAATGGTCTTAAGGTATCCATTCAAGAGGAACTTAGCCTACACTTCCCTACATCAGTAAACAAGTGTTATCAAATGGCACTCAAAGTAGAGGAGAAGTGGAAAAGAAAATAAGACTTTAACAAGGGAAAGAGAAATGATAGTGGGAAGAACTTTAGAGGGAGAGGAACCTCCTGGAATAGAGAACAGTATAGTGGCAATAGTAGTAGGACCCCTGACCAAGGAGACAAATAAAATAGTGATTCAAAATTCATAGGAAACTATAGAGGGAGAAGACCCTTCAATAGAGGGAGAACAAACGGAGGAAGAGGAAATGGACCCCTAAGGTGTTACTACTGCAATCAATTAGGAAACCATGCAGGGAGATGCCTTGAGAAGAGGAACAACAAAAACCAAGGAGAAAGAAGAACACAACTCATTCAAGAGGAAAATCAAAAAGAGAATGCAAATGCAAGGGACTTAGAACAAGAGGAAGGAACATTTTTAATGATGAGACAAGTATTCCTTCAAGTACCACAAAGCCAAGAACCTCCACAAACGAAGAATATTTTCAGAAAAAAGATCAAATGCCATGGCAAGCTATGTCATTTTGTTGTAGATTCTGGTTCAACTGAAAATTTAGTATCTAGTGAAAAGGTTCAAAAATTAAATCTTCCTAATAAGCCACACCCTTGCCCCTATCATATCTCTTGGCTACCAAAGGTTCAAAAAACCTTAGTAACTGAACAAGCTTGGATAGAAGTCTCTATGGCAGATTTTAAGGACAAAGTACTTTGTGATGTTGTTTAAATGGATGCCTCCCACATCCTTCTAGGTAGACCTTGGTAGTATGATGTAGATGCCACACATCATTGTAGGAAGAACACCTAATCCATCACCAAAGATGAAAAAACCTTCACCATGAAGCCCCTATCTAAAACTAAAGCAGGGAAAGAACCTACTATCATCAACTTGGGTGAAAAGTAAATGTTGAAAGTGTTGAAGGAACCTGAAACTGAAGCCTTTGTCCTAATCTCAAATCCCAAAGATAGTATAAGTTCTATTGATGAAGATCCTATACTAGATGAAGTCAAGAATTTGCTAACAAAATATAGTGATGTCACTACCAGTGACTTCCCTACAAGCCTCCCTCCCTTAAGAGATCTTAGTCACTGAATAGAATTAATACTTGGTTCATCCCTACCTAACAAGGCCCCATAAAGGATGACACCTATTCAGCATGCAGAGATTGCAAGACAAGTTAGTGAATAGTTGGAGAAGGGATTGATTAAGAAAAGTCTCTATCTATGTGTTGTCACATCAGTTTTAGCCCCTACAAAGGATGGCAAGGGGAGGTTATGTACTGACAGTAGGGCCATAAAAAATACTATAAGATATAGGTTTCCCATTCCAAGAATGGAAGATTTTCTTGATCAATTAGGCATTGGTTGCTACTTTACAAAAATTGATTTAAAATTAGGCTATCACCAAATTAGGATAAAGCGAGGTGATGAATGGAAGACAACGTCTAAAAAATTGAATGTTTGTTTGAGCGGCTTGTTATGCCATTTGGTTTGAGAAATGCTCTGAGCACATTCATGAGACTCATGAATGAGGTCTTCATTGATTTTATTGGCAATTTCATAGTCATATATTTGGATGACATTCTTACTTACAGTCATATAAAAGAGGAACATCTTGATCATGTTGAGCAATTTTTGAGGAGACACCATCAACACAAGCTAGTGATTAACTTGGAAATGTGTATGTTCATGAAGATGGAACTTGTTTTCCTAGGGTTTTGCATCTCCCAAGGCACCCTCAAAATGGATCTAGAAAAGGTTGAAGAATTGTCAACTGGCCTCCACCAAAGAACCAAGGTGATGTTAGAAGCTTTCATGGTCTTGCAACTTTTCATAGAAAGTTTATTAAGAATTTAAGTCATGTGTGTGCTCCTATATTGGACACTATAAAGGGTGGAAAAAAGACCAGATTTGAATGGACTAAAGAAGTTGTAGATACATTCCAATATCTCAAGAATAGAGTGGCCCAATACCCAATCCTAGTGCTCCCTAACTTCAATAAGGTATTTACTATTGAAACATATGCAAACAACTTAGCAATTGGCGTAGTCTTGAGCCAAGAAGGTAAGGCTATAACAATTTTCTCAAAAAAATTAAATGATGCAAAGAAGAGATACTCTACATATGATTTAAAACTCTATGCAATGGTACAAGACATAAAAAAATGGAGACACTACTTGCTCCCAAAAGAATTTATTGTTTATACTGATATACATGCACTAAGTTTCTTGAACAATCAGGAAAAGCTTGGAGTCAAACACATCAAATGGATGGAGCAGTTGCAGGCTTATACCTTCAATATAAAGCACAAAAAGGGGGTATCAAACAAAGTGGCTGATGTCCTAAGCATAAGGGTTGGATTGGTTGATGAAATACAATTTCAGAGTGTAGGGATTGATGCCCTAAAACACCTATATGCAGACGATCCATAATTTGGAAAAAATTTTGAAGTATGCACTGAGATGTTTAAAGGAGCTCAATTATGCATACCTAAATGTTCCATGAGGACATATATTATAAAGGAAAAGCACTTTGGTGGCTTAGGAGGTCATTTTGGGATATATAAAACCACTGATTTAGTGAAAAGAAGTTATTTTTGGCCAAGAATAGGGAATGAAGTCAAGAAGTTTGTAGAATCTTGTACTATTTTCCAATAGGAAAAAGGTGTATCCAATAACCAAGGACTATAACAACCCCTACCAATTCCTTCTAGGCCATGGGAATCAATTTCAATGGACTTTGTCATGGGTTTGCCAAGAAAAAAATAGGGTTATGATAGTGTTTTTGTCATAGTGGACAGATTTAGTAAAATGGTGCCCTTTGTTCCTTGCAAGAGCATAAATGATGCTTCACATATAGCACACCTATTCTTTAAGGAAGTGGTTAGAATCCATGGTCTACCACAAACAATAGTCTCTGACAGAGATGTCAAGTTTCAAGGTCAGTTTTGGAGGACACTTTTGAAGAAATTGGGCACCAATCTGACTTATAGTTCAACATACCACCCACAAACAGATGGGAAAATGGAGGTGGTAAAAATATCTCTTGGAAATCTCCTAAGTTTCCTTACAAAACAATACACCCAAATTTGGTACATGATCCTACCTCAATAAGAATTTGTATTTAATGACTCAATGAACAGGTCTAATGGAAGGACACCATTCCAAACTGTATATGGAGTTCATCCAAAAGGTCCATTAGACTTGGTGGAGTTACCTTCTAATTTCAGAATTAGTGCACAAGGAGAGGAATTGGCCAAACTGATCTCTAAAGTGCAGATAGAAGTGAAAGAGTCACTACAAAAATCCACCATGAAATATAAAGCACATGCAGAAAAGAGAAGGAGAGAGATCCATTTCAAGATTGGAGATAAGGTATGGGCATACCTAAGGAAGGAAAGACTACCTAAAGGAAAATACTCAAAGTTACACATGACAAAAGTTTGACCATGCACCATCATCAACAAGATGGGTGAAAATTCATATGAAATTGCCTTGCCTCCTACTTTACTGATTTCTCCTATTTTTAATGTAGCAGACGTCACCCCTTTCAAGTCTATTGCAGATGTTACTAATGTGTAGGATCCACATGATGAGGATGATGGAGACTATGTGATAGATCTCCCACAAAGATAACCAATGGAGTTAGACACAATTTTGGATTTCAAAGTGCTGAAGCAAATAGGGAAGAATAAGTACATGCAGTACTTAGTGAAATGGAAAGGACTCCCTCCAATAGATGCTACCTGGATAACAGAGGAAAAGATCAAACAACATGCAACTACTGTTGAGTAGTTAACCTCAAGTGGGAACTTGAATTTAAATCTCATGGGGAGTATGGAGCAGGAGCACCCTAAATGAATTAATTGTTACTTTGGCACTTAGGGTTTCCATCAAGGTCCTAAGTAGCCTCTAGTCATGTTAGAACCATGGGTTAATCATTAGACTCCTTTGTAAGACCATAGTTCCAAGATTGGCATCCTATGAGACCTTGGTCAACTATTGGTCAATGATTGTCGAAAACCCTAGGAATCACAAAAATAAGGATGGGACCAAGTTTGGTCACCAAATTTGCAAAATTTAAAAAAATGCACAAATTGCTCAAAAGTTGTCAAGCAACTTTTGAGAAAACATGACAACTTTTTGTCAAATTTTGTAAAACAAATCCCAAATGGCTAGTTGGTTCAAATTTTTTATTTAACCATTGGGAGCACCTACAGATCCCTCATACATAGGTGGTAGGCTCAACTTGATGTAATTTTTTTACAAAATCAATCAGAAACTACCATTTTCCTACATTCTCAAGCAACATTCTATTTGTATGGTCAGGTATGGATCCATCTAAGGGAAAGACTGATTGAATAAGGTAACCCCATGTGTTAGCCTCCTTATCCATTTTATTTCATGGTCTAATACCCTTCCTATCGAAAGTTATCTAATTTTCATTCTTCATGCCCTAGATTTTAGGCCCTAAATCAGGGTTTCACAAAGTATTGAGTGTATTTCTCATTTCCACCATAGGAATTCAATGAACATTGGTGGAAAGGATGTTTTATTGATTTTATTCAAGAATTTTTAGGATAACTTCAGCAAACTGCAGGGACATGGGCTTGCCATGATGCCCTAGGTGTATATTGCTATGTATGCACCATTCACTGAATTGGGACAATCATCATAACTCTTGTTTGGGGATTCATCAAATTCCCTAAATCTATGTAGGAGACCCTTTTACATGACCTCACATGATTCAATCATCATTTTTGGCATTGTATGCATTCTAGAGGTACTTGTAGTGTAGGTACAAGCCTAATTAACCCTAATTATAGAAGCATTTTTGTGTGTCTTATTATCTTCCCTTCACCTTCATATTTTGGTTCTTAAGTCTAAGATCTTAGGCCATAAAGGGTGTTTGAATCTGTAATCCATTTCAGGGGTCATGTGGAAAAATCTTATTTTAAAGCAAATATGCTTCAGGAAAAGGCTACAAGCCTAGTGTTGGGTTTATGAGCCATTGGAGTAAGTTGTTAGGGACCTAAATCAACCATATCTTTGAGTATAGGTCACCCCTCGTCCTGAAATTCACTTCATGGGGTATTATTGATAATTTGGGTTAGAGTTCTTGGTAGCCAACCTAGGTAGTTGGTGTTTGAGGCTTTGTGAGACCTAGTGAATAGGTTTCCCTTGGGGTATTGGGTTTAGATAACCTTGGACAAAGTCCTTTCCATACTTGTGCTAGGTGTGAAGCACTTTCCATTTTGAATTTGGTATTGAAGGGGAATATTTCCCTATTGAGCCTTTGGAGGCTTCCTTTGCCCACTCTACATCACATACATTCCAATAATATAGGATTGATTACACTCAAAAAAATTCCAAATCGTACCCAAGCTAAGAAAAATAATCTAATAAGATCATCATACCCCTTAGGAACAAGTCCATAAGCTTATAAATCCATTACAATCATCGGTCGGCCCAGAAAAGATTATATTCCCCAAGAAATGAGTAAATACATTAAACCCAAATAGGTCAGGACCTAAATCTTAAATAACAACCTCCAATGAAATATTTAAGTGAAGAAATCATAAAATAATGTCGGCCTCAAGCATAACAATATGCTAGCACGATCATGCTTGGAAAAAGAAATTGGAAGATCGGGAAACTGATTAGAAAATGCAGTGATCAACCCCAAAATGAAGAACATGAAAGATACAAAAAGTATATTCCATAGCTTATGCACAATAAAACCAAATGAGTTGCAATTACAGGATAAGCCTTGGGATGAAGCGAAGAACACATTGTCACAATCGCAACCAAAAATAAAAAGCATAGATCGATCGCCACCCAAAATACCAAAAATTACACAACTCAAATATAACAAAAAACAAACTGTAGGAAATCCATTTGGTTGATGCAAGATTGCTAAGATCCTAAGATTCTCCTAAATCAGACACCCTAGGTAAAATAAAATTTTCCATAAGAGAAACTTATGAACATTTGACAAGCTGTGGAACATAAATACCATGATTTTTTTTTATCCAAACCTCCTCTTTATCTGCAACTCTCTTCCTCAATATCTCTACACTCTCCTCTATCTCATCCATCAACTTAATCCTCTTTGTACTCACTCTATCATATCTTCTATCAACACAAGATATCATATCACTACCTCTTCCATTTTGCATAACCGATCTACCTATGATACAAACCCTCATTTTTTGAGTAGCCAAAGTCACATGTTGCTCTATTTTACCCTTCTTACAATTAGATACTAACTTGTCTTCACCAGATCTACCTACAAGATCCTTTTTTCATTCCACAATAATATATGTAGTCTTCTTCTCTCAACAATAAATCTTTACCATACTCAAATCCCTGGCACTTATCACTTCTTCTTCGTTAAAAGAAAATAGATTAAACCTTTATGCATCCTTCTTTATTGTTACTAAATTTCTTCTACAATCATGAATAAATCCTCTATCAAATTACCAAGGCCTTCCCAAAAGAATATGACAAGAACTCATAGATACCACATCACACAATACTTCATCTCTGTAAGGTCCAATGTGGAAATTAAATAAATGTTTCTGTTTCAGCTCCACCATATGATCTTATGAAAACTAACCTATCCCATAAGGAAAATGATGTTTAAGCCTCTTGAATCCAATCTTCTACACAATCTCTTTGGATACCAATTTGTCATTACTATCATTATCCATAGCAACTTTACAATATTTACCTCCTCATTTATAAAGAGTCCTAAAAACTCTTGTTTTGTAAAGGCTCAAATTCCCTCTTACTCAATATGAATCTCCTAAGCATAAGAGACTCTCCTATCTTAGGTTCAGCTTCATTTTTTACAACTTTACTAGAATTTTTTTTGTCATGTTCCATAAGATTTTTTTTACCCATATTCTTACTAGATCCCTCAAAACATTGAAAATCCAATTCTCTTATCTCACCACATTTGAAACAAGTACTCTTGAACTCTTTTCTACCATTCCCTCTTCAAGGTATCTTTTGATTAGATTCAACTTAAATGGTTTTCTTCCCCTTTCCATTGTTTTTAACTTTCTTATCTTTCCCTCTATGGTTACCATGTCTTCTTTTAAACTTATCTTCTTCCCTTAATGCATACTGATAGCACCCTCAACATTACTAGTCCTCAAAATACCCAACTCATCTTGAATATTAAATCTTAGACCATTATCATACCTATCCATCATCTCCTTAGATGCCCCTTGTGACTAGATCTTATAGTCATCTTATATAAATCCTTAGTATATTTGTCCACACTCATGTATTTCTACCTCAAATTCCATAATTTCTTGAACAACTCCAATTCATAAACCTCAGAAATGAATTTAGATTTTAACCTAGCAACCATCACCTTCCATCTAGTGATTTTTGTCTCACCATGTTCTTCTCCATCTTTCTGCAATTCCTTCCACAACAAGGAATCATGACCCTTAAAATTTGTATGTGCTAACATAACCCTATGTGGTTATCTGGTATCTTCAAGATCAAAGTTATCTTCTAACTCTCCAATTTAGTCTATCAAATCCTTAGGATGCAATGGACCAGTGAAAGTAGAAACATCCATCTTATAACTTTTACTTACTTGTGCCATAACTCTCAACATCTCAAGTAGGGATCTCAACATCCACTGTCTAAATATCTTCATGACCTCCTCAAACTCTTCTTCTTTCTTAGGACTCCTCCTTAATTGAGTCAATACATTTATGATCTCATTCCTCATCTCCACTCTAAATTCTTCCATCATTTTCTCTAGTCTTCTATGGTTCATCCTTCTAGGTTGCATCATCCAATCCCTAGGTGGAATTGTCTCTCTAACTGGTAATCTATCATAAGCTGATCCTCGAACCAGTGATCTATTAGACACATATGAAACCTCCTCCAATTAGTATTCCTTAAACACTCAACAACCAATTATAAGAACAACATAGAACCCTTGCTAGCCACCTTGTACAAGTTCTCTGTGATTTCAAGTGAGATCTACACTCTGCAACCTCACATTTAATAGTTTTAGGTCTTCACAAGTTAGGAGCTTATATCTGGAAAAATAAGAATCTCCACCTTATTCAATATAAATCATGCTCATCCTTTAGCTCAACCTTTCTTTGATACCACCCGATATAGTGACGGGTGTAGAAACCTCAAGGATATCAGTTCAACCCCTGTAGCTAACACAACACAATGAAAGGAAACAAGACAAAAAAAATATAATAAGATATTTGGCGGTCATACATACCAAGCACACAATCCTAATCACACTCATAAACCTTCCAAATCCTACCTTAGGAACAAGTCCATAATCTTATAAAGTCATTACAATCACCAGTTGACCCAGAAAAGATTATATTCCTCAAAAAAGTAGTAAATACATTACACCCAAATAGGTCAGGACCTAAATCTTAAAGAACAACCTCCAATGAAATATTTAATTGAAGCGATCATAAAATAATGTCAACCTCCAACATAATGATGTGTTGGCATGATCACGTCTAGAAACACCAACTGGAAGATTGGGAAACTGATCACAAAACACAATGATCAACAAAGAAATGAAGAAAAATATAGATACACAAATAATCTTCTATAACTTATGCGTGATAAAATGAAATAAGTTGTGATCAGAGGATAAGATTCATGATGAAGCTATGGTGCAAGAGCACACCTAACTCAAACTCCTATCTCCTTATTTTTGGCATGTACTGACTCTAGCCAGGTCAGGAGAGTGTGTGTGGACCTTAGAAGGTCATTTGTTTCATTTCCCTAAAATGGATATGACTAGGTCAATCCATGTCTAGAAAGGTTGCTTAACTGGTTTCTTTTAGTTGTGTGTGTGTGAGTTAGTTTGGAAGCCTCTGGAAATCCAACCAAGGCATCGGGAACTTTGGATAAGTTGCTTGGTATCACTGGCACTTGGAATACACTAGTGCCTAGCAACTTGGCCTACATTGCCTAGCAGCTCGGCCTACATTTGTGCCTAGTAACTCGACCTACATTTGTGCCTAGCATCTCAGCCTATATTTGTGCCTAGCATCTTAGCCTACATTTGTGCCTAGAAGCTCAACCTACATTTGTACCTAGAATCTTGGCCTACATTCATACCTAGCAGGTCGACCAACTCTGGAGCTCAGCTTGCATTACTATTGCTCAGAAATATTCAGTCATAACGGCCCGGGAAAATTGGATCGTCTTTTATGGATAGTATGGTTAGTGTAATGGTTCCTAAAGAGATTCTTGTAAATGAGTGGACCATTAGGGTTGTTTCCTATGATAGGATGGTTACTAATAACATCCAAAATAATTCATTTCATAGATCTATAGGGTAGAGGTTGAAGAAGAAGAGAAGCTACAGGAAAGTTAGAGATTTGCAGATTATTGTACAGTTTTGTTTTGTTTCCAGTAATGAGAAGTTAGAGACTATGTGTTTAGTGGATATCAAGTTTCTTTGTGGTTCATTTTTCATGCAAGTAGATTAGTTATTTTATTTTCTATTTTTTAATCTATTAGTTCTTCACCCGTTCTGGGTTGTAAGCAGTAATGACCCCTCGAGATTCCTGAATCCATGGTGAGAAACATGTGTTGGGCTAGAACTCAAGAGGAGCCCTTGTACATATTTCCCTTTTTTTTTTCTATAGGAGAATCAATAGAAAAGATTCTGGAGATCTTACCCTAGGTGAACTTGGTAATATTCCAGCTAGGGAAGAGAATGAGAACAATGTTCTAAAAACATTGGTTGAATGAATCTATTTGTGTACATTCAGCAAGAAGAAGATGAAAAGCATTTCGATGGGGACTAAGTCTTGAAGAGGAGGTAAATTTGAGAGTGACTTACCTTAGTTTAGGGTTGTGAAAACCCTAAGAGATCTAGGAGAAAGATCTCAGAATAGAGCCAAGCTGATTTTGTAGCAGCAACAAGACTTCTGTCCACATCAGATTGGTATTAGAGCCCTAAAAGATTTGGGCGTGTGTTGTTTGGATGTTATCTGCAAAAATGTCTGTCAATTCATCCAAGATGGTGACCAACATGGAACTCACAAAATATGTGGAAGAGAAAAAGGAGGAGAATAGAATCCTAAAGGAAAAACTAGCTTAGATGGTGACTAAGTTGGAAGAAGTGCAACTTAGGACTATAGCATTGAATAAATAGATGAGAGAAGCTGATGTAAAGGGTAAAGAAGTGGAAGAGGAAGACATTATTCCAGAGCCAAACCCTATCCTTCAAGAAGAGCCATTCTTGAAATCATTGAAGGCAATGAGTGGTAAGTCCTTAGAAGGTGTGCCTCTATTTAGTGGCAAGATGGAATCAGAGTTAATCATTAAATGGATAGAAGGTCTTGAAAATCACTTTGACTGTGATAATGTGGCCGACACTTAGATAGTAAGAATAGCCAAAACAAGTTTGAGAGGAATTGCTCTCACTTGGTGGAAGTTTGTCCAAGATGAGAGGGAAAAAGGAGGAAAGAACCCCATAACCAGTTGGAAAGGTATGGTGGCCAAGATGAAGGAAAATTACCTTCCTGATGATTATGAAGTGCAGTTGCACAAAAAGAGATAGAATCTGAGATAAAAAGATTTAGAACTCAGTTCCTACACCGAAGAATTTTACAAACTATGCTTAAGGTCGCATGTGATGGAAGAAGAAAGCTTGAAAGTGGATACATACTTGAATGGACTCAAGTGGAGTATCTAAGAGGAAATTAGTCTCTTAAACCCCAAGACTATACACCAATGTTACCAGCTAGCCCTCAAGGTGGAGGAAAAATTCAACAAGAAGAAAGATTCAAATAGCAGAGGAAGAGGAAGAGACAACAGAGGTCATAGAGGAGGATATGGAGGAAGAAATTGGAGTGAGTCCAAACACACTGAGAATCAAGGAGAATCCAATAAAACAAGCGGTGGTTATAACCATGGAAGATGTTCAAATAGTAGTTCAAGAGGAAGAACTAATAACCAAGGAAGAGGATCTTACTTCTCTTCAATGAAGTGTTACAACTATCAGAAATTTTGACATCTTGCATATTGGTGTCCTGAAAAAGGTTCTACTTCTCCAGGAGGTGGGAAAAGAGTTAACTATGTCCAAGAAGAATCAAGTTGTAGCACAAAGCCATTTGAGGTACCATTAGAATTAGAAGAAGGTGAGAACCTCATGATAAGGAGGACCTCAATTAGAGAGCCAAGCAAAGAAGAACCAAGCCAAAGGAGAGAATGCTTTAGAGTGAAGTACAAGATTATAGGAAAGGTGTGTAGAGTCATTATTCATTCAGCCTCAACTAATAATATCATTAGTGAAGAGGCAGCCAGGAAATTAAATTTGAAAAGGATTCCACATGAAAACCCATACAAGGTTACATGGCTCAACAAAGGACAACATGTGTTTGTAGGAGAACAAGCATGGGTAGAGTTCACCATTGGAAAGTATAAAGACATAGTTCTATGTGACATTCTTCCCATGGATGCATGCCATCTTCTACTTGGAAGGCCACGACAATTTGATAGGCAAGCCATGCATGATGGAACCAAGAATGCATACTCATTCGAGAAAGATGGGGTGACTTTCAAAATTTAGTCCCTGATAGAAGAAGGAGAGGTGAAAACATCAAGTCCAAGTGTGCTCATTGTTGGTGAGAAGGATTTCTTGAATACTCTAAGAGAAGGAGAAGGAATTGGATTTTCTTTAGTATTAAAGCCAAAAGATGAAGCTGCTATCAAGAAATCAGAAATACTGAATGAGGTAAAAGAAATACTTGAAGAGTATAGAGATATTGTGAATGATGGCCAACCCACTCCCCTACCTCCTAAGAGACTTGTTAGCCAAAAGATTGACTTCATACTAGGAGCTACCTTACCCAACAAAGCTTCCTAAAAGATGACCCCTCAACAAAATGAGGAAATAGCCAAGCAAATGAGAGGGTTATTAGACTAAGGCCTAGTTAGAAAGAGCATAAGCCCATGTGCAGTCCCTACTATTTTAGCACCTAAGAAAGGAGGAGCTTGGAGAATTTGTACTGATTCTAGAGCCATAAATAAAATTACCATTAGGTATAGGTTTCCAATACCCAGAATTGAAGACCTAATGGATTGTTTTGGGGAGGCAAAGTACTTTAGCAAGATTGATCTTAAGAGTGGCTACCACCAAAATCATAATTAATCAAAGAGATGAATGGAAGACAACCTTCAAAACTATAGAAGGTTTGTATGAATGGCTTGTAATGCCATTTGGTTTGTCTAATGCTCCCTCAACTTTTATGAGACTTATGAATGAGGTATTGATAGAATGCATTGGTAAATTTGTTGTTGTCTACCTAGATGACATTTTAGTTTTCTGTATAACTAAGGAGGGGCATATTAGGCACTTGAAAATTGTTTTCAAGAAATTTCATGATGAAAAGCTAATGATCAATTTGGAGAAGTGTGACTTCATGAAGCAGGAGCTTGTATATCTCGGTTTTGTTTTGTCACAAGGTAACCTCAAAATGGACCAAGAAAAGGTGGATGCCACTCTAAGTTGGCCTACTCCCAAGGCTGAAACTAAGGTGAGAAGTTTCCATGGTTTATCTTAGTATTACAGAAAGTTCATTAGATATTTCAATGGAATTTGTGCACCCATGGTAGACACCATTAAAGGTGGGATGAAGATAAAGTTTCAATGGACACCACAAGCAAACAAAGGGTCTGAAACACTCAAGGAGAAGATAGCACAGTTTCCTACTCTAGTTCTTCCAAGCTTTGATAAGCTTTTTAAAGTAGAATGTGATGCAAGTAATGTGGCCATTGGGGATATCATAAGCCAAGAAGGGAGACTAGTAGCTTTCCATAGTGAGAAGCTAAATGGTGCAAAGAAGAAGTACTCTTCTTATGACTTAGAGTTGTACAATATAGTCCAAGCACTCAAGAAGTAGAGGCACTACTTTCTGCCAAAGTAGTTCATAGTATATACTAATAACCAAGTTCTCAACTTCCTTAGCTCTCAAGATAAACTTAGCAGCAAACACAAGAAGTGGTCGGAGTATCTACAAGCCTACGCTTTCAATATCAAGCATAAAAAGGGAGTACAGAATGAGGTTTCTGATGCTTTGAGTAGAAGGCTTCTCACAGTCCAAGAATTTTAGCTACAAATCATAGGTATTGATAGCTTCAAAGACCTATATGTTGAAGATGAAGATTTTGCTCAAATCTGCAAGTTATGCAAGGAGTTTAAAAACAACTTTCATGGTGAGTTTTCTGAATATACTTTGCAAAATGATTTATTGTTTAAAGGAGGTCAACTTTGTATTCCTAAAGGGTTTATGAGGGAGAATTTGATTCAATAAAAACATAATGGAGCACTTAGTGGTCACTTTGGAGTCAGTAAGACTCAAGAGCTAGTCACTAGGTTCTATTTTTGGCCTAGAATGAATAGAGATGTTAGACAATATGTTGAGAGTTGTGTAGTGTGTCAAAAAGAAAAGGGCACATCTTCCAATGTAGGTCTTTACCAGCCACTTCCAATCCCAACCAGACCGTGGGAATGCATAAGCATGGATTTTGTAGTTGGTTTTCCAAGAACAAGGCAGGGATATGACAGTATTTTTGTTGTAGTGGTTAGATTTAGTAAGATGGCACATTTTATACCTTGTAAGACCATTCATGATGCTTGTAACATTGCTCAATTGTTTTTCAATAGAGTGGTGAGGATACATGGACTCCCACTTAGTATTGTTTCAGACAGGGACAACAAATTCATGAGCCATTTTTGGAAGACCTTATGGCAAAAGCTAGGCACTAACTTGTCTTTTGGATCTTCCTATCATCCATAGACATATGGCCAAACAAAGATGGTTAATAGAAGTCTTGGTAACTTGTTGAGATGCCTCAAAAAGGATTATGGTCAAGCATGGGACAAACTCATTGGACAAGCTGAGTATGCATACAATGATACAGTGAACAAATCAACTGGTAAGAGTCCTTTTGAAATTTTTTATGGCTTTCACCCAAGAGGGATTTTTGAGCTTAGAGAATTGAAGGAAGGAATGCATGGTAGTGGATGTGCTGAGGAATTTTATCATTCAATGAGGGAAGTACATGAAAGTGTGAAAAAGAACTTGATTGAGAATGTTGAAAAGGTAAAGCAAAAGGTGGATGCAACAAAGAGGGATGTTCAGTTTCAGATTGGAGACTTTATGATGGTACACTTGAACAAACATAGGCTACATAAAGGTGTTCCTCACAAGTTACATATGAAGAGGCTAGGTCCATGTTAGATACTTGCAAAGTATGGAAGCAATGCATACAAGGTGGAGCTTCCTAAAGATATTGGGTTGTCACCGGTTTTAAAAATTGTAGATTTGATAGCATACAAAGGGCCAATTCAAGATGCTAATTAGAACCTTTAAGAGGTAATACAAGAGGTGAAAGATCTAAAATTAACCCCTACTCCATCTATGACACCTAAAAAGATACTAGACTCAAGGTTCTACAAGAAGACTAGGAGAAGAGACTATATGGAGCACCTTGTCAAATGACATTGTAAAGAAGATGTTGATGCTACTTGGATCAGAGAAATAAACTTCAAGAGTTTGGGCATTGACCCAAGCATGCTCAATCCAAGGATGGATTAACCTTTCTTTTGTTTGGGGGAGTATGGTGCAAGAGCACAATAACTCAAACCCCTAGCTCCTTATTTCTGGCATGTACTAACTCTAGCCAAGTTAGGAGAGTGTGTGTGGACCCATGAGAGTGTGTGTGGACCTTAGAAGGTCATTTGTTTTATTTCCCTAAAATGGATATGACTAGGTCAATCCATGTCTAGATAGGTTTCTTAATTGGTTTCTTTTAGTTGTGTGTGTGTTTGAGGTAGTTTAGAAGCCTCTAGAAATCCAACCAAGGCATTGGGAACTTTGGATAAGCTACTTGGTATCACTAGTACTTGACATACACTAGTGCCTAGCAACTCGGCCTACATTGCCTATTAGCTCAGCCTACATTTTTTCCTAGAAGCTCAGCCTACATTTGTACCTAGCAGCTTGGTCTACATTTGTGCCTAGCAGCTTGTCCTACATTGGTGGCTAGCAGCTCGGCCAACTTCGGAGCTTGGCTTGCATTACTGTTGCTCGGCAATATTCAGTCATAATAGCTCGTAAAAAGCAAATCTTGTCTTTTATAGATAGTATGGTTAGTGTAACGGTTCCTGAAGAGATTCTTGTGAATGAGTGGACCGTTAGGGTTGTTTCCTATGAGAGGATGGTTACTAATACATCCAAAAGCATTCATTTTAGAGATCTAGAGGGTAAAGGTTGAAGAAGAAGAGAAGCTATAGGAAAGTTAGAGATTTGCAAATTATTCTACTATTTTGTTTTGTTTCCAGTAATGAGAAGTTGCAGAATGTGTGTTTAGTGGATATCAAGTTTATTTGTGGTTCATTTTTCATGGAAGTAGATTAGTTATTTTATTTTCTATTTTGTAATCTATTAGTTCTTCACCCATTCTGGGTTGTAAGCAGTAATGCCCCCTTGAGATTCTTGAATCCATGGTGAGAATCATGTGTTGGGATGGAACTCAAGAGGAGCCCTTGTACATAGTTTCATTTTTTTTTCTGTAGGAGAAGCAACAACACAGAGTCTGGAGATCTTACCTTAGGCGAGCTTGGTAATAGTTCGGCTAGGGAAGATTATGAGAACAATGTTCTAAAAACTTTGCTTGAATGAATCTATTTGTGTACATTCAGCAAGAAGAAGATGAAAAGCATTTTGATGGGGACTGAGTCTTGAAGAGGAGGTAAAGTTGAGAGTGACTTACCTTAGTTTAGGGTTGTGAACACCCTAAGAGATCTAGGAGAAAGATCTCATAATAGAGCCAAGCTAGTTCTGTAGCAGCAACAAGACTTCTGTTCACATCAAGCTAAGAACACGTTGTCATGACTATAACCAAAATAATAAGCACATATCGATCACCACCCAAAACACCAAAAACTAACCAGCTGGAACATAACAGAAAAAAAAAAAACTATAGGAAATATTTTTGGTTGATGCAACATTACCAAGATCCCAAGATTTTGCTGCCTCACAAGACCATATCATAGAGAGACCATATTGTGTGATGCTAAGACTTAAAGTAATTGTATATTGTATTTTATATTAAACTAATATTTATAAGAGATATTAGTATTGATGTATATTTTTATTGTCCATTAAATAGTTGATGATAAAAGATGACATGGCATAGGTGCAACATGTTAACCATTTCATTTGGCCTAGAGAGTTAAACAATATAGTTATTTTCATATTTTTTTTGTAATTTTTATTTCATATTCATATCATTTAAATTGTCAAGAATTAAATTCTCTTTTAAAATTGATATGCTGGTATATCTTTACTATTCTAGGAAACCTCAAATGAAGGCAAGGACCAACATATTTAGACCATGAGAATACAACAATCATCCGAGGTAAGGTAATTGAACATAATTTTAATTTATTTAATATTGTAAAGAGCCTATATAAATTATTCTAGAATGATTTCATTGTTAACATTTTCAATATATTAAATGATTATAAATGTTTTCATAGACTCATAGTCACACATTGTTATTTTAATGTACATTAATCGATTGGGTTTATATTTCTATTGAAAACTCCCACAAAATTTGAAGAACAATCACATGTATTAGAAGGTGCATGTATTTATTTTATATTGTAGATACATATATTTAAATAGAAGTATCAATATACGTGTTTAGTTTATGATCATTTTGTCAATAATTATATATTGATTTGTATTATTTTTATTTTATGTGCTAAATAACTCTACACAATTTGACAATATCATGTACCCTCTACCACATATATCTGCTACAACTCCTAACCATTCTAGGGAAGCATGTTTTTTAGAATTTCTATAAGAGAAAATATGTAGAGTTGACAAAATAATTTTTTTTTTTTTTTTACATCTATATTATAGTTCAATATATTTAGATTTTTATGTTAGGTTAAAAATTACAAGTTATATTATATGATTTACCTAGTTTTTGGTTTGAATTGGTTTTGTGTATCCCTCTTAAGATCCATGGAATTCTTTGAAGAGGATTGATTTTAATGATCCGCCATAAGTTTAAGATTTTCTAGAGACACATAGCACTCAATTGTGGATATTTAGGGGATGAAAAGATAGTTATTCATTATGTATATTGTACATATAGTTCTCAAGTTTTTGTATGCTACATGATAGAAACTCCCAAGTGTGCTTGCACAAACCTACTATGACTCTAACTATTCCTAGTTTTCCCAAGACCCTTAGCTTCCTTCTAGGATCTTCCAAGTCCTCACTTAGATATTTCAGGACTTCTACAACACCTCTCTAAGAGATTATATCAATTGTGCTTCACTTAGGGGTAGCTATCAACAAGTTTCACTTCTCTCCTATACACCTTGGATGTCTCCAAGTGCCTTTTGGTCTCCTTTCCTTAAAAAGTGTTTGTATGGGGTATAATCCATGCTTGGAAAACTTATTTATCTTCACTTGATCTCATTAGGATAGGGTATCAAGACTTTCCCAAATGATTTCAATACCTTAAGTGAATTTGGTGTTTTATGTCTAATACTCCTTCTAGCCCTAATTGACTAGTTTTTCCCACTTCATTCAAAATAATCCCAAACAAAGCCAAAAAAAATAAAAAATTCTCATACCCTTTTCCAATACATTATAAATTTTTTAGGTCTTAGGATTCTAAGGTCTCCTTACAGTGGATTCCAAAAATTAAGGGCAAATAGGCCTAATTGGGCTATTTTGGTTGAGTTTGATGTTTTCTACATGGAAATGTATTTGAATGGTGCAAGGCCTGATCTTCTTGGGAGGTTTATGTATAATATCACTTCTTACAAAACCATGCTTGGTTTTATCATTCCAATCATACCCCTGCACTCAAACACCATTACTTCCCTAGAAAACACCTAACCAAATACACTAGACTCGCCTAGGGCTTGCAATTAAAATTGGTTAAAATGCTTCTCTGAGATCCTCCCTCCATATTTACCCTATAAAAGGGATCCCCTACCATATCCCTCATGGTCATGATGAAATTCAAAGTGGATATCTATGGGGGAGCCATCTTACACTAAACTGCTATGTCAACACTAGCAAACTGCTTAACACAAAAAATAATTTACAAATATAATCTAATGAACACTTAGAACCTTAAAAACAAAAAAAATATACTATAAGTAACCTAAATACAATTATCCAACACAAGATTTAGTGGTTCAATCCATTCAAGAACACTAAGCAACAAAAGCAAGCGACTGTCAACAAAACAATGTATAGAGTAACTTCTTTCACCTTCAAAAATATTCTCTATATCAGCCTACCTCAGGAAATGGGACTCCTCATGGAATTTTATGCTTTCCCTATATTTTTAGGTGGTTACAATAAATAACCATCCTCAAACATTGAAGGGAATCAAATCTTGGCAATGTTATCATGCAACTTTGCAAAGTTGCAAATGTTGTGATGACAACATTTTGACAACTTTTAAATTTTTGCCTAAAACATAAACTAATGACCTATAACCTATAGGAAATGATGGAGAAAAATTATAGAGGCCATTTTAGGCACAATTCCAAGCTTCCCTAAGCCTTAAAGGATTTTGGACCCAAATTCCCACTTTTTAAGATTTCTAGCAGTACACACTATCAAAGTAAAATCAACTAGAGTGGATTGATCCTAGTCAAATCCACCTAGGTACAAACTCACAAGACCTTCTAAGGTCTAAGAAAATACTCCTGACCTTGCTAGGGTGAGTACACGACACAATTAAAAATGAAAATAAGAGTTAGCCTAGGTGCTCTTGCACCACTACATTTTGTAAAATATTTATTGAGTTGGTGTATATATATA
>MU224363.1:4483508-4496234 GCA_018584345.1 Thuja plicata
TATATATTAAAAAGTCCATATTAAATCTATTATTTTCCTTATGTGCATATGTTCCTACTTTAATACTTATAATTTGATTGTAGAATGAGTTTAGAATGATTTAGTTATGAATAGTGGCATGTTGTGGATAAATTATTTCACTTTGATAGAAATTATTAATAACAATTGGTAATCCATCTATATGTTAATTCATAAATTTCATTGCCTTGGAAAAATTGACCATATTCAATAGTTATTTTTATACTGTTATTAATGATAAAATTTATGCTTAGTAATAACATGTGACAAGTAATCAAAATTAGATTCAATTTCACATTCTACTTCCTTTCATCTTTGAAAACTTTCATTAAATTATAAAACAAATTAGTTACTAAGCCTATGACTAAACATATTACTTACTGAGTCTATGATCACCCTCAAGTTTGTAAAAGAAACAAGACACCTAAAAAAGGTGAAGCACAATTATGATTACACCGATGCTTAATATAGACTTGTTAGTCTTTCTCTTTCCTTTCATACTCATTTTCTTTTGGACTCATTCATAACTTGGATTCACATTTATTACATTTCACATTGGTGATTAGTGTTTATTTCATCGTCCATTACATGCATCTTCATGTTATTTCATTCATATCATTTATTCCTTTATGTTCATTTATAGTTTCATTATCAATTAATTTTACATTACCCACCATATGGAAATGTTAGTTTGTGTTATCCAAGTTAATCACATTCATCTCATTTATACCTTTTCATTTTTTAATAGTTTGAATTTTATTTTACGTTTATTTTATTATAACATAAACCTATTAAGTGTTAGCCCAAGCTAAAATTTCATGGTTCCCTATTTTCTTTCCTTATCTCTGCAATTATTCAGGCCTCTTTCCTAAAGCCCTAAGTCTTGCTAGGTTAAATTCTTGGCTAAAAGACCTTAAACCCTTAGAATTGTTCTATTTCCTTGTTACTTTTTTGAGTCACTTAAAGTCTTTTAAGTCATGTGCACTTTTACCATGTCTTTTAGTCGTGCAATCTCCTGACCAAAATTGAATATTCCATTTCCTTTGGAGATTATGAGTGTGCCATTAATCTTGTCATAGAATCATTATAATCTTGTGTTTGGTGCTAGATCTCACAATATCTTGCAGATAGCATTGAAGGTCTCAAGATTCAGCGTAGGCCTTTTATCATGTTCTTTTCATATGTTCATCTTACGGATGGCATAGGATCTCATGATTAACCCAGAGTTGATGAATATGTTTAGTGACTTAGAGATCCCTTTAGGCACACAATATTCAAATAAAGCTTTAGTTAAATTAAACCAAGATGGGCTAGCCAAGGATCAAGTATGAGCCATAGATGCATAAATAATCAGGGGGCTCACGCGTGATCGCTAGGTAAAGGTCAAAGTATTCTAATATTTCAGAGATGTGTCAATATCCATTGATCTTTCATGATTGTGTGGTGCATGCATGATTACAGAGTAAACCATGAGTCAAGGAATTCATTTGGAAACTTGGAGACAAGAAGAAATTTAGGACTACGGGTTAAAGATGAGTTAGATGCTGGTCAGAGATAGGTTAAAGGCTGAGTTAGATTTCTAGAGATTCAACATGATGTTGCCATGTGTTTCCAAGGATAGATGAATCTAAGGGATTTTTCTAGATCTATAGATAAACTCTGAAGTTAACAAAATTTCTTGTGACATAGAGAATACCTTCAGTCGTGCAATCTCGGAATAAACCTAGGTCATTATCAAGTTAATGTGAAGTTTTCACAGAAAGGATCATAACCGTTGATGTTGTTTGAGATATGGGGCTGGAATAAAATCTCACAATCAAATGATCAGGTACAAAGTTTTTCAGAGACTTAGTGTGAGGTGTATATCTTGATCTAATCATTTGGTTTGCGCGAGATCTCAAAACATACCAAGGGTTACTAAAAACATTCCACACCTTCAAGTTTCTTCAGTCGCGTAATCTCTAGATAAATCCAATGTTCAAATGCATGTTAAATTCAAATGACATATAACAAATTGAATGTTTGAAGATGTTAAGTTGATCACCAAAATGCAGAAAGATAATGAAAGACATTAAATCAGTTAATGGATTTTATTGTCATTGAAGCCAACTTGACATAATATAATTGGTTATATTCAAAGTATCAAAAGACTTCAGAGAATCAGAAAGATAAAGATTATGCTTTCAGTAATGCATAAAAGACAAGCATTCACTAAGTGACTATAAACATCAATGACTATTGGAACTCGACGGACAGAGATCACCAAAAGTAAAGTCACAGTGATGCCTGAGGAAAGAAAATGACAAGCATTACCAAAGAGAAGAATCACAAGCATTACAGAAGGCCCAAATTACAGTGTTAACCAATGAGAAGAACTCTGCAGTGAAGCCCGAAGGATAGACAACCCTGAAGGAGAAACCCGAGGAGAACTAAAGTGTTGACCAAAGCTATCAAAGAGTTAAAACACTGAAGTTAACTGGAGTTTAGAAATGAAAAAATATTTAGCTGGCAGAGATAAAAATAGACTTAACTGGTTGTTATCATTGTTTTCATTAACAAGATAAAGCTAGAGATAAGTAAAGGATTTAGAGCTATTTTATCCAGTTGGAAAGAAGATCTCTAAGAGATAAAACATGATTTGTGCTTTAAATTAGATTGGCTATGATTGTGGATCACGCCAAGATCAAGAAAATAAAGAACCTAGAAATGATGATATCATGTCTATAAAGAGACAACTTAATTAATTACAAATTAAGGTGAGTGATTAAAAAAGAGGATGCTGGACAGAAACTAATGAAGAACAAATTCATACAGTCTTGATCAATCAAGCTGAGGAAAGAGCTAAAGATTTCCACAGACACCAAGAAATAGATAATAGCATCACCGAGTAGAAACAAAGGTGGAGAAAATGTATTTTAATGATATATTGATCATAATGGTTTAATGAGCTTACAATAGATCTGAAAATCTGCAAGTATAAGTTGTCTATGTGAACAAATCATATTGTTTCAATTTAACCATTGATTTAGAAATTCTCTTAACAAGGTGGGATTTAAAGATCCTTTCTATATTGAGATACATCCCAAGGAGTATCAAAAATTTTGATCATGAAGATAGCATGAGATGCTAGATATTGTTTGACAAACTAGGGTTTGGTCAGAGAAGGTAGCATAGAGATGCTCGATATCAAGTGCCAAACTAATCTTTCAAATCCTCTAATAAGGTCACACCTAACAGTGCATTTTTCACCTTTAACAGGGTTGGCTCTTCACTGAGCTCACTTCAAAAGAGTAAAAATTGGGTTACCGGTCCCAAGTGGTTTTTCCCTTAAGATGGCTTCCACGTTAAAAATATATGTGTCAATGCGTTTATGAGTCATTACTTTAGTGTTTTGCATTACACATAACTAATTTGGATTGATCAGTATACACTAAGATATTTACTATGATTCGGTAAATTGAAAGACTACTATTTGATAAACATAAAGAATAAGTTTTAACAGAGCACTCTGAGCAATAATTATTTATTATGTATATTTGAAGGCATACATCTTGTAGGACTGAAGATAACTAGAGGCTTAATATTGTGGTGCTAAGTTTTTTGGTTGATTAACTGGAATATTTTTGAGGCCACTGATTCACCCCCCATCCCTCTCATTTGTTACTAACAATTGATATCAGAGCTTGTGTGCCTAAAAAGGGATTTTAATAGCTCAAGAAAAATATCACAAGATGAACAAACAAGTTATGCCCATGTTGAATAAAGACAACTTTACATCATGGCAACACAAAATAAGATTGCACCTATCAGGCATTGGTAATGATGTTACTCAATACCTTGATACTGAATATGTGTTGCCTATAGGACCTCATACTCTTGCGAAATTGAGATAAATGCATGAGCATAATTGCATGATGATAGAACTTTCCCCATCACTCTCTAATGTTGAGTTTGAACATGTCAAAACCTGCACCTCTGCAGAGAAAATTTGGGATAATTTGAAGCTGGTACATGGAGGAGATGCTAATGTACTAAGAGCCAAGGCACAAAACCTAAGAGGGAGGTTTGCTGACCTAAGGATGAAAGAAGGAGAAAATATCACTCAGTATAGCTATAGAATCAAAGAGGTAGTCAATGTTATTTGAGGAGTTTGAGGTGTACTTGAAGAGGAGAAAGTGGTAAGTAAAATCTTAAGAACCTTAATGTCTATATATGCTATTATATTTTCTGCTATTTGAGAAATGAGAGTAGTTGTAAACAATATAGTTACTCTAGATAGTCTAGTTGGTAGAGTGATTTCATTTAAGATGAATAAATTTGATAATAGTGTCTTAACATCGATAGAATATGCATTTAAATATTCTTTGAAAATAAGTAAGTAAAGTCATAGACATGCTATTAGAAATGATAGTGAAAGTGATAATGAGGATCAAGGACTTGATGAGATTGAAGCACTAATGGAAAGGAGATTGCAGAGAGGCAAAGGCAGATACAAAGGTAAATTACCAATTGTATATTTTAATTGTAAAGAGGTTGGACACTTTGTTGTAAGATGTCCTAATAGAAGAAAAGGTGATAGAAGTAATGATAGATCATATGAGAAGAAGTTTGATAGAGGTGATACTAGAGATTGCTGAAGAAACTGACAGTCTAAAGGAAGAGATACATGAGACTACAAGGTCAAAGGAAAGAAATCTTGTTAACTAGATGAGAACAGAGCTGATGATACTGACACCAAAACTAAAGAAGACATTGAGATGGTATTTGTAACTAGAAGGATTATTCAGATGAAAAAGAAGAAATGTATGTAGAAATTGCAATCATATATAATGTTAGTAAGAATGATGTCTGGATCATAGATAGTGGTTTCACTCACCACATGACCGGTGATAAGGGAAAGTTTGAAACTTTTGAATACTATAATGGTGGTTTAGTAAGAATGGGTAATGACACACCTTGTCCAGTTGAAGGTAAAGGAACCATAATGTTGAATAACCTAATCAAATGTGAAAATGCTTACTAGGTAAAAGGACTGAATTATAATCTATTAAGTGTTTCACAGCTGAACAATATAGGTCACCAAGTAGCATTTGAGAATAAGAAGGCAAATATATTTAATGAATTAGGAAGGTTGATCGGAACTGGTGAGAAGACAAAAGGTAACCTTTTCTATCTTAATGACATTAACACCACTTGCTTAATGGCTAGAAACGAAGACATATGGTTGTGGCACAAAAGATTGTGTCATGTGAATTTTGACAATATGATCAAGATAATAAATAAAAGCAATGCGAGAGGCTTATCGAGCATGACAAAACCCGAGCATATCATGTGCAAGAACTATCAAAAAGGCAAGATGAAAAAGTCTAGTTTCAAGAGTAAAACCCATACATCTAATGCAATTATAGAATTAGTCCATACTAATCTATGTGGACACATGAGGACAAAGAATTACTATGGAGATAAGTATTTCATTCTCTTTGTTGATGATTATTCTAGAATGATGATAGTTATGTTCTTAAAAGATAAATCTGAAGCATTTAAGATGTTTAAATGGTATAAGTCTATGGTAGAAAAACAAAGTGAAGAGAAATTGAAATTCTTAAGGTTAGATAGAGGAGGGGAATTTTTTTTAGATGAATTCACTAATTTCTGTAATGAGCATGGAATTAAAAGACACGTTTCTGCACCAAGAACACCACATCAAAATGGAATTATTGTGAGGAGAAATAAACTAATTGTTCACTATACAAGGACATTGATGATTCAGAAAATAATCACTCAGAATTTCTTGAGGGAAGCTTTCAGTATTGTTTTCTACACATTGAACATAATACAATTGAAGAAGGACACACCGAAGACACCCTATAAGCTTTGGTATGGTTACACACCCAATGTAAGTTACTTGAGAATCTTTGGTAGTCAATGTTATATTTTGAAGGATGATAGAAATGGAAAGATTAACTCCAAAAATGATGAAGGTATCTTTCTAGGGTATTCCACCAAAAGAAAGGCTTATAAATATCTTAACGACTACCCTAACAAAATATTTGAAAGTGCAAATATAAATATAAATGAATTTGCAGAAAAGAATGATAAGGAAATCATAAGAGAACTAGAGGACTAAAATGGATTTTTTTATACTAAAGAACCTGACACTCTACCTAAACAAAAATGTATCACTCCAAAGCAACAAAACATTGCACTCGAGCATCAGGATACAATTACCAAAAATTAGGATAATACTCAAGATGTTGTACCAAGCGATGGAGATCAGAATGAAGGTCAAGAAGATAATCAAAATGATGGACAAAGAGATAAGACAAAACTTGCCAAGTATGTCAGAAGACATCATCCACAAAATCAAATCTTAGGAGACAAGAAGACTGGAATGAGAACAAGAAGTAAGTCACTAAAAACTAGATGTTTACTTTGTGATTTTGAGCCTAAATCTATTAATATTGCAGTTGAGAATGAAGAATGGGTCAGTGCTATGAATGAATAAATAGAACAGATTGACAAGAATAGTACATGGACACTAGTACCAATACCTAATGACAAGAATGTCATCGATACCAAATGGATATTCAAAAACAAGCTGAATGAGAATGGAGAAGTCACAAGAAACAAAGCAAGGTTAGTATGCAAAGGGTATGCACAAGCAGAAGGTATTTATTATGTAGAAATCTTGTCACCCATTGCTAGAATATAAGGAGTAAGAATCTTACTTGATTACACTGCATTTGAAGGATTCAAGTTATACCAAATGGATGTCAAATCTACATTCCTAAATGGAGTACTAGAAGAAGAGGTATACATTGAACAACCAGAAGGGTTTGTTGATCCAAACAAGAGGAACATGGTATGTAGACTAAATAAATCCTTGCATGGATTTGAAGAAGCACCTAGAGCCTAGTATGAAAGACTTCACTACTATCTCATTAGCATTGAATTTGTAAGAACAACTGAAAATAGCAATTTTACTTAAAATAAGACACCAATGGTAATATTCTCATTGCTGAAATATTTGTTGATGATATCATTTTTTAGGGAAATGCAATGTTATGCAAATCCTTTGCTAATGAGCAAAGAATTTGAAATGTCTATGTTTGGGGAGATCAAATTCTTTCTTGGTCTACAGATTCTTCAACAAGATATAGGCATATATATCACTCAGTCCAAATACATCAAGGAAGTGCTGAAGATATTCAAGATTGAAGATTCCAAGCCAGTTGGAACACCTATGGCTACTAGATGTAAGATGAAAAAGAAGACAAATAAATCGAGGTAAATCATACCTTGTATAGATCAATGATTGGAAAACTAATGTATGTTGTTCATAGCAGACCAAATATAGCTCATGCAGTTGGAATAGTTGCAATAGTCTCTGCTAATCCAAAAGAATCACATATGACTATTGTCTAGAGAATTCTGAGATATTGAAAGAACACCGAGGACTATGGCTTATGGTATAAAAGAGAAGGAGAATTTGAGCTACAAGTATGTATAGATGTTGATTGGGCTGGAAACATTGATGACTGTAAGAGCACACCTAGAGGTGCATTCTTCATGGGTGATAGACTTGTCACATAGATCAACAAGAAGCAAGGATGCATCTCTCAGTCTACTGCAGAAACAAAATATGTGGTTTTTGCTACAAATTGCTCCAATATTGCATGGATCAAAAATTTTCTGGAAGGTATGAATACAAAGATTCTTGAACCAGTGATTATATATTGTGATAATACCAGTGCAATTAACATATCTAAGAATCCAGTCATGCATACTAAAACTAAGCATATTTCCATCAAATATCACTATCTGAGATAACAAGTGCAAGAAAAGGAGGTGATACTGGAATATGTTCACTCAAAGGAACAATTAGCTGATATATTCACCAATTCATTACCAAAAGATACATTTGAGTACTTGAGACAAAGACTAGGGGTACAACCCTTGTCTATGGGTCAGTAAGCTAACTAGGAGACTGCATCAGCCTACACAAAATCAAAAGATCATTCATGTTGATCCAAGAACCAAGATGAACAACAACAAATACATATGTATATAGCAAGGTACAAATTTTCACCGGACAACAGAGACATTGTATTATTGATGGATAGGGAAATTCAAGGAATATATTATATAAAGGGATCAAAGATGATATAAAAGATAATTGTTTAGCATTTTTGTTAGAGGAAGAGATTATCTCATTATCATAGGGAGAGAGATTATCATTATTATAAAGGAGAGATTATATCATTATCATAAGGGAAAGATGATATCATTATCCATGAAGAGAGGTTCCTAAGAATCAAAAGGAAAAGTTAATCTTTATCCATAGGGAGAGATTACATATGAAATATCCATCTAAGAAAGAGAAGTAACTAAGGGAGAGAGTTCATACAAAGGGAGAGATTGTTGTCAAAGGAAAAAGAGATTATCAATAAGAGGAACAACCAAGCTATAGCACATATCAGAACAAAGACAAAAGTTTCTACATCTATCTAGTGAAGGGATTAAAGATTGAAGAAATCCACTATGCAAGAAATAAATCTAAGTGATATGAGCTTACCGAGAGCCAAAAATTTGTAATAGTTACAATAGCAAAGATTGATGAAACTGTTATATTTCATATTGTATTAGAAATAGTATAGTATGATAATGTAGTGTGTTGCCATCAATGCCAAAGGGAGAGATTGATGACATATAACAGATTGAATGTTTGAAGATAGTAAGTTGATCATCAAAATATAGAAAGATAATGCAAGACATTAAATCAGTTAATGGATTGTCTTGTCATTGATGTCAACTTGATATAATCTAATGGGTTATATTCAAAGTGTCAAAAGACTTTAGAGAATTAGAAAGATAAAGATTATTCTTTTAGTAATGCATAAAAGACAAGCATTCACTAAGTGACTATAAACACCAATAGCTAGTGGAACCTAAAAGACAAAGATCATTGAAAGTCAAATCACAGTGATTCCCGAGAAAATAAACCCACAAGCATTACCCAAGTGAAGAATGACAAGTATTATTGACCGACAAAATTACAGTGTTATTTGACAAGAAAAACTTTGCAGTGAAGCCCAAAGGACAGACAACCCCGACGGAGAAACCCAAGGAGAACTGAAGTGTTGACCGAAGGCTATCAAAGAGTTAAAACACCAAAGTTAACTAGAGTTTATAAATGAAAAAATATCTAGCTAGAAGAGCTAAAAATGAACTTTACTAGTTTTTATTATTGTTTTCATCGACAAGATAAAGCCATAGATAAGTAAAGGATTTAAAGTTGTTTTATCTAGTTGGCAAGAAGATCTCTACGAAATAAAACATGAGTTATGCTTTAAATCATAATGGCTAAGATTGAGGATCATGCCTAGATCAAGAAAATCAAGACCCTAGAAATGGTGATATCATGTCTCTAAAGAGACAACTTAATCCATTATGAATTAAATGGACTGAATGAAAAAGAGGATGCTCAAGAGATACTGATGAAGAACAACTTCATATAGTCCTGATCAATCAAGTTGAGGAAAGAGCTAAATATTTCTATGGATACCAAGCAATAGAGCATAGCATCATTGAGCAGAAACAAAAGTGGAGAAAAGGTATTAAAATGATATATTGATCAAAATGGTTTAATGAGCTTACAATAGATCTTAAAATCTACAAGTATAAGTTGTATATGTGAACAGATCATACTATTTTAGTTTAACCATTGATTCATAAAGTCTCTTAACCAAGCGAGATTTAAAGATCCTTTCTATATTGAGATACATCCCAAGGAGTATCAAAAATTTTGATCATGAAGATAGCATGAGATGTTAGATACCATTTGACAAACCAGGGTTTGGTCATAGAAGCTTAGCATAGAGATGCCTGATATCAAGTGACAAACTAATCTTTTAAATCCTCTAACAAGGTCACATATAATAGTGTGTTTGTAACCTTTAACAGGGTTGAATCTTCACCAAGCTCACTTCAGAAGAGTGAAAAATTTGGGTTGCCGGTCCCAAGTGTTATTTTCCCTTAATAGGGTTTCCATGTTAAAAATCCATGTGTCAATGTGTTTATGAGTCATTAGTTTAGTTTTTTTCATTACACATAACTAATTTGGATTGATCAGTATACACTAATCTATTTACTGTCATTCAGTAAATTGAAAGACTGCTATTCGGTAAACATAAAGAATAAGGTTTAACAGAGAACTCTGAGAAGTAGTTATTTATTAAGTATATTTAAAGGCATGCATCTTGTAGGACTAAAGATAACTAGAGGCTTAATATTGTGGTACTAAGTTTTTTGGTGGATGAATTGGAATATTTTTGAGGCCTCTGATTCACCCCTCCCCCCTCTCAGTTATTACTAACAATGTCAAGTTAAGGGTCGAGGATAGAGATAAAGGTAAAGATCAATCAAGTTTTATTTGATTATATGTCTAGTGTAAAGCCTTAAAGAAAAAGTGATCAACATCTATTCTATGAGGGATTGCACTTGCGCGGCGCATGGAAAATTTGATCGCAGGCTTTCGTTACTTAAAGGACATTGAAAAATTGGTTTTAAAGTTGATAAAGAATCCATTCTCAGCCATCCAATTCATTTTTTGTGCCACATATGACCATTGTAACAAATTTTCAAATATTTAAATTTTTGTCCATGGGTTTTTCATGGCAGTGGACTCAGCTCTTTGATACAGAGTTATTAATGAATCAATCTAATCTTTTGGGTCAAATTTGCATAGATGTTGAAAGGTGTAGAGATTGAGATATTATATAGAAATATGAATTTATGTCCAGATTTGATAGATAGATGTTTCTAGATCAGAGAATAAATGCATATAGCAGCGCTGGTCTCTTCTACATTTATGTTCAGCTACTCTCTATGTTATGATATGAAATTTCTTGCACCTAAGGGTACTCCGCTCACATCTATGGCCTAGGGTAATTAATTTCATATCATATTTGCACATATTGAAGAGAAGAGATAGGTTTCAACTTGACATCATTATTTAATGCTTACATTGACTGGTTATAAACCCTAACCCTAAATGGTACGAAGCTTGTTGCATTCCTATTCCTATAAATGAATATTCAAGACCATTTAAAAAGGGCTGGAGATTTGGGAAAGTAGAAAGCATTAACCCGATACTTGTTTTGATTCCAAGATAAAGAAGATGTATTTCAAATTATATTAAGATAGGATTGAAAGTTGTTTGATCTTTTGCATTTTTTAGTATTGCATATTTCCTTGTCATACTAATTCAGGAACTAGTTTCATCAAACATAATATAAGTAGTTTTAGATTTGAGTCTCTCCTTTGTGTTATCTATTGAGTTGTAATTTTTTTGGCTTACTGTATAAGTTCAGCTTATACATAAGTGTATTCCATAAGTCTTTGGTCTTGGATCAAATTAATGCTTTGGATATTACATTAATTCTTCCTGGATATCTATTTAAGGATCTTGTAGTGTGTGATCTAAGAGTTCTTATGTTTATGGATTTGAATCTTTGCCAATAATCTATTTTAGCTTCAGTATTGTATTTAGGATTTATCCCAATGGATAAGGCACTGATTTAAAGCAAGTATTTTTTGTGCAGATACATATCTAAATGGTTTTTCTATGTTTCGTCCCTAAAATTAATCAAACACATTACCAAATTCTTTACTTTTTAGTTGTTCTTCTTATTCCAGCCATGGTAGTAGAGAGTCAATGAATGCTATGTTGGCATTTAGTACTTACTTACCATTTATGTATTTTTCAAATCCAGAAGTAGAAGGTGTTATAAATAATTGAGTATAATTTGGACTAGGTGTACCCGCCTTGGTTTTTTAGAGACAGAAGTGCAAAGGGAAGTCATGACCCTATAGTTGGTCCAGTTATCTTATAGAGCTTTCATTTTTGGAGCTAACAACTCCTAACATCAGTCTTAAGATATATTGGTTGATTTTCGTAGTGTAACAGTTTTAAACACCAATAAGATGGCAACTCCACTAGGGATAGTGTAGTAAAACTATCATAACTAGCCAGTAAGAAGAATGCAGAAGCATAGAGTTTCTCAATTTTAGTCCTTTGTCATTGATTTATCTTGAAGAGTTCTCTATTTGCATTTTTTCATATTTGTTAAGTGTTGTGATCCCAACTAGTGTTGGGTGGCGACTTTAAAGTAATCTCTGTAGTAGGCTGAGTATTAAAAATTATTTTATCACACACTTCCCAATATGAGTTACAGAAGGACTAGTTATCAATCAAAAAGACATCCACAAGATAGGTTGGGAAATGATTTCCCAATAACATCCAAATCTGATCAGCTTAAAAGAGAAAGGGATAGCATAGGTAATCCTCAAGATGAAAGACAAAGAAATGACACTAGGGAAGAAAGACCAGTCCACCGTAGTCATGAAGGAAATACATTAGAATATGAAGAGTGTTAGGGATTTTTCTTGTATGAACCACAATGCTTGAAATGCCTATTTGAACCTTGTACCTTCTAATTCTAATTCAGAGACAAGAAAAGCCTAATTTCTAAGGAATGGATAAGGTCCTTCTTCATTTTTGAGCTCCACAAATACTCAGACAGGTTTTACCTTTCAAGATGGTTGTTAACACAGTATTTGTTGATGTGGACACTGATTAGCTATGTATCTTTATTGGACCAACTTATGAATAATCTTGCTGATGACCAAGCATAACCATAAACAAGA
>MU224363.1:4505546-4517661 GCA_018584345.1 Thuja plicata
TAACTATTACAAGTCTTATGATATATATAGATTCTAGACCATCTTGGAATCCCTAAGGATGCAACAAGCTTTGGATGGTCTCAAAACCCTAACCCTAACGATACAAGAGAGAGACAAAAGAGAGAGAAGAAACGATGAGGTGACTGAGTCAAAAAGGTAAAATCTGATATCTTTTGTTCTTCTCCCGACCCTGTGACTGCAATCTGATTGTAGATGGTAGCTGGTATAGTTATGTGAAGTCCTGGTAGTTGTTCTCACCTTCTCACCTACATTTCCTTTTGAAATAACTGTCCATATTGTCTATGAATAGTGCAGCGCCAAGTGGTACCTCACTCATCGTCTAGAATTTCTTCTCTGAGCTTCCTGGCACTTCTGGAAATTCAGCCATAACTCTGCTCTGCCCTGCAACACGTTGAATCTCCTCTTTTTCACTGACGTTGAAACAAATCTAATCCAGGGATCAACAAACTCTCTGTGCATGGCCTTTCTGCAATTAGACCCTTCTGATCAATTCTGGAACACGAGCACAGAGAAACCATGGCTGCCGAGAGTTCATAGCACCAAATCTGCCACCAATCTTTCAAATTCAAAGTCCTGCAACCTCGCGACTAAATGTTAGGCTCCTTGTCGCGAGCACTTTTCCTTAACCACGGTTTGATCTCCAGACCTGGTGACAATGCACATTGTTTACCTTGGCTGACCCAAGTCCATCTATCAATCAAGCGACAACAGTGGAAATTTAAGTCGCATGGGTTTATCTTTAACTCATCTTCCTTCTCCAGACTTGGTGACAAACCGTTTATCATTAATCTCCATAGTTATTTCTAAGTCGCTGGATGCTCATATCCTTTCTCAAGACCACAGGACAACCCTAGTCGCTGAGTCAGGAGATAACTTTAACTTGACCTTGACATATAGCACGTTCCTTTATTCCATTTATAGCGACTTTGCGACATACCCTAATCGCCAAGTCAGGAGAAATTTTTCCCTGGGGCACTTTTATCTCCAGACTACGCGACCACCGTCAGATCCCTTCATTCCTTCATCCAACAGCCGGCGCGTAATCGCTTAACATTTCAACATACCCTTAAGTCATCTAGAGACTTTGCGACTGAAGGAAAAAATACCTTAGTCTCTTTATCGCTTGATCCACTTTCTCCTTCTAGCGACCTCCCGACAACCACTTACCTTATGACAGATGGCATCTATTCTTTTGTCCACTTAATGCATACTGGAAAGATGAATCATTACTCCTATTCTAGCGACATCCCGACTAAGGTAAATCACTAACATCAAACAGTTAGTCGCATAGTCTAGACTGTTATCCCTTAACTGCCATTTGATCTCGAGACCACGTGACTGAAGAAATACTTAACTATTTTCCCTAGCCTGATCTAGTGATCATGCGACATGAAGTAATCGCGAAGTCTGATAACATTGCTTTGACTTTTTGACTTCTCTCGCGATCACCCGACTGAGCAGTGGGTCCCATTCTTATAAAGCTTATATCATGAAGTTCATGCGACTACCCGACTGAAGGAAATCGCCAAGTCTCGAGACACTGAAAGAATATTTCATTTTGTAACGAGACTACGCGACACAAGGAAAAAGTGAAGTCGGGAGAGAATTTAGCATATTCGTTCTGGGTAACGCGATCAGGCGACCTGAATTAAAGCACATGTCTTAAGTGACTTTGAAAAAGTAATATGAAACATAAAGACATGGCATAGGGTTTTTTAAATGCATCATTTTAACACTTGGATATTAGGGTTTTTCAGGGTTTTAGCAATTTTGGCAAGGTTTAAGCATGAAAACCTAAAAATTTTCAAAGGGGCAAAACAAGGAACAAGGCGAAGCAGAAAAAACAAGAAATACAACCAACAAAGAGGTTTTAGATGAGAGATTAGGTACTTATGGAGATTATAGTTCTCCTGATGAAAAAGATGAAGAAAATGTTAATCCCTAAGTTTTGTTGATGATTAGTGACCAACACTTAGTCATTTACTTAGGAAATTTTAGTTGGTTATCACTATGGCTGAGATAAAACAATTCAAGGCTGAACAAAATTCCCGACCAAGTATACAGGTTGCCAAGTTACATCATGCCGAGCCAAGTAGAATATTTAAGTGTCGAGCAACAGAGATGTTAAGTGTCGAGCAGAACAATTTTTGCATACATGTCAGGATTGATTCAAAATTTGAGGTAAAATGTTTAGGCCGACTTGTATGAGCTCTGGGCTGACATATCTAAGCATTTAATATTTATCTACAAAGTTATTTACGTATTTAATTGTTTTATCCTATGCATGGCATGGAGCCAATCAGAAAATTAGAATGCCTTGGCAGCATAAATATTAGATCTTGATTGTTGATCTAGATCTCGCTAACAGATTTGAAAAGACATATAAGATTGCTTATAACCCTATTAGAAAAGTATGAAGGGAAGGGTTATGTGTTCAGACAAGATGAAAAGTGAGTTATTTTTGTGAAGAAGCTTAGATCAAGCAGAGTTATAGAGCAGTGAATAGCAGAGAAAAGACATATCAGATTGTGGGATCACAGAAGGTATTGGAAAGAGAAGATCTGTCATCAGCATCTGAGTGCATAATGAAGGATCACTACTTGAAACATTCTAAAAAGTGTATCAAGTGAAATTTATTAAAAAAGTGGTTCTAATAGACCTTCTTTAAATCTCTTAGCCAAGTGCTTACTTTATTGTAAGTTGAAATCCTTTCACAAGGTAGATTGTGATGACATGTAACTGATTAAATGTTTGATAATGTTAAGTTGAAGATAATGCAAGGAATCAAATTAGTTAATGGTTTGTATTGTCATAGATGTAAACTTGATATAATCTATATGGTCATGTACATAATGCCAAAGAATTTAGAGAATCAATGGAACAAAGGTTATGCTTTCAGCAATGCATAAAATTCAAGTATTCACTAAGTGACAGATAACACCGACGGAGTGCACACCATCGATAAAGGAAAAGAAGAAAAGTTATAGTGAGACCCAACGAGTAGAAGACAGTGCTGCCCGATGAAGCAAACTAAAGAGTTTCCCAATGAGTAAAAATCCAATGATGCCCGATCGATGGAGATCTTGAAGTTAATTATAGTCACACCGATGGAACTGGTAGTTGTAACCGACGACTAACTGAAGAGTTGAATGACAGAATAGAGAGTTCAGAAAATGACAAAATATCTAGTTGGCAAGAACTAAAGATAGACTTAACTGGTTGTTTTCTTTGTTTTATTTGACTAGAGTTAAGTAATTTAATTAAAACTGATTTATACAGTTGGCATAAAGATAACTACAAGACAAATCAGGAGTTATGCTTTAAATCAAATTGGCTAGATTGTTTTTCACGCCAAGAATCAAGAATCAAGAATCAAGAATCAAGAATCAAGAATCAAGAATCAAGAATCAAGAAACAATGAATATCATGTCTATATAAGAGAAAAGCTTAATTCAATTTTGTATCACATGAAAAGGGGATTAAGGGGAGTAAATAGAAAGAGGATGCTAAAGAGAAACTGATGAAGAACAACTTCATGCAGTACTGATCAATCAAGCTGAAGGATGGCTAAGGAATTCTCTAGACACTGACAAACAATAAGAACAACATCAAAAAGAAGAAAGTATGGAGCACAAAAGAATTGAATTGATACATCGATTAGAGAGGTAATGTACCTAAATATATTTGAAAATTCGCAATTCAAGTTGCACTAGAAATAGGTCATTTTGTTTCAGTTTAACCATTGAAGAATCAAGTCTCTTAACAGAGCAGGACTTAACAATCTTCTATATATTGAGGTACATCCCAAGGAGTGCCAAAAAGGTTGATTCATGAAAGTAGCATTGGATATGCTTGATGCCTATTGACAATCTAAGAGAGAGGTTGATTCAAGGATGGAAGCATTAGATGCCCGATACTAAGTGAAAACCTATATGTGTAAAATCCTTTAACAAAGTCACACCTAACAGTGTGTTTGTAACCTTTAACAATGTTGGCTCCTAACAGGGCTCACTTCATAAGAGAGAAAATTTGGGGTACCAGTCGTAGTGGTTTTTTTCCTTAACATGGTTTCCACATTAAAATCCATGTGGTATATGTGTGTATGATATATTTCTTTACTATTTTGTATCTTACATAATTCATTCTGGATTCATCGGTATACTCTACATATTTATTGTATTTTGATAAATAGTTTTACAGCTTATTGATAATCAAGGAGAATAAGGACAGACAAGGAAAATTGACAGACAGTTAATCATTATAAGTGTTTAATGGCATCCATCTTGTAGGGACATAATAATTTGAGGTTTATTGATTGGTGGTTAATTTAAAGGATAAGTTTTTGAGGCCACTGATTCACCCCCCCCCCCTCTCAGTTATTACTAACAATTGGTATCAGAGCTTGTGTTCTTAGAAGGAAGGTTTCAAGACCTAAGCCAAAGATTACAAGATGTACAGATGAGATGTGCCCAAGTTGAACAAAGATAATTTTTCTTCATGGCAGAGTAGAATAAGACTCCACTTATCAGGTATTGGTAATGATGTTACTCAATTCCTGGAAAATGAATATGTGTTGCCCACAAGAGCACCAATAGTTTAACAAATGAGAGAGAAGCATGAACATAATGGCATTATGATAGATCTTGCTTCCTCACTCTCTGATGCTGAATTTGAAGATGTCAAATATTGCAAAATTGCAAAGCAGATGTGGGACAAATTGAAGGTTGTACATGGTGGTGACAAAAATGTTTTGAGAGCCAAGGAAGAAAGAATTAGAGGAAAGTTTGATGATCTCAAAATTAAAGAAGGATAAAACATCACTCAGTATAACACAAGAATTAAAGAAGTATTCAATTCTATCCAAGGAGTTGGATGTGTACAGGAAGAAGATACAGTGGTAAGTAAAATTCTAAGAACCTTACTACCTACTTATGCTATTAGAGTATCTGCCATTCAATAAATAAGAGCAGTAGAAAATAGCAATGTTAGTCTAGACATATTAATTGGAAGACTGATTTCATTTGAGACGAATAACTTTGATAATAGTGTCTTACCAAACATAGAGTTTGCATTCAAAGCTTCTATGAGAATAAGTAAACAAGTCACAAAAACACTATGAGAAAAGATAGTGATAGTGAAAATGAAGAAGATGATCTTGATGAAATTGAAGCACTTATGGCTAGAAGAATGCAGAGAGGCAAACATAAATACAAAGGTAAATTATCACTTGTTTGTTTTAATTGCATAGAGATTGGATATTTTGCTGCAAGATGTACTAAAAGAATAAAAGATGATAGAAGTAATTACAAATCTTTTGAGAAGAATTCTGACAGAGGTGATTACAGAAGCTACCGACAATTAGAAAGAAGAGATACCTGAGACTATAAGGACAAAGGAAAGAAGGTCAGCTACCTAGAAAAATGCAAGGATGATGATACTGACACCAAATCATATGAAGACATCAAGATGGTGTTTGTGGCTGTAAAGGATTATTCAGATGATGATGAAGAAAGGTATGTAGAAACAAATCTCATTTCTAAAATTAGCAAAAGTGGTGTTTGGATCATATATAGTGGCTGCAGTCATCATATGACCAGTGATAAGCAAAAGTTTGAGAATTTTGAATGCTACAAGGGTGGATCAGTAAGAATGGGAAATGACACACCTTTTCCAGTTGAAGGTAGAGGAACAATGATGTTGAATACCCAGATAAAGTGTGACAATTCTTATTGGGTAAATGGATTGAATTATAATCTATTGAGTGTTTCTTAGTTGAATAATTTAGGTCACAAAGTAGGATTTGAAAACAAGAAGGAAAAAATATTTAACAAATCTGGAAATCTGATTAGTATCGGTGAGCAGACAAAAGGTAACTTATTCTATGTGAATGATACTGACTCCACTTGTTTGATTGCTATAAATGAAGACATATCATTATGGCACAAATGATTGTTTTATGTGAACTTTGAAAACATGATGAAAACTAGGAAAAAAGAGAAATGTCAGAGCCTTACCGACAATGACCAAGCCTGACAACATCATGTGTAAAAACTATCAAAAAGGTAAAATGACAAAATCTAGTTTCAAAAGCAAAACCCATATATCTGATGCAATTCTAGAATTAGTCCATACTGATTTATGTGGACCTATGAGGACAAAGAGTTATTATGGAGATAGATATTTTATTCTTTTTGTTGATGATTACTCTAGAATGATGACAGTTGTGTTTCTAAAAGATAAATCAGAAGCATTTAAGATGTTCAAATGGTATAAGGCTATGGTAGAGAAACAAAGTGGTAAGGATCTAAAATGTTTGAGATCAAATAGAGGAGGTGAGTTTATATGAGATGAATTCACTAAATTTTGTAATGAGCATGGTATAAAAAGATAGGTTTCTATACCAAGAATGCCACAACAAAATGGGATTGCTGAGAGAAGGAACAGATCAATAGTTGATTGTGCAAGAACACTAATGACAGAAAAAGGCATCACCCAAATATTCTGGAGGGAAGCTGTCAGTATTGTTGTTTACACATTGAATAGAATAAAATTGAAGAAAGACACCAAGAAGACACCTAATGAGCTATGGTATGGATACACACCCAATATAAGTTATTTCAAAATTTTGGACAGTCAATGTTATATCTTAAAAGATGATAGAAATGGAAAACTTGACTCCAAGGGTGATGAAGGAATTTTAATAGGGTATTCTACCAAGAGAAAGGATTACAAATGTCTAAACAAAGCCTCTAACAAAATTATTGAAAGTGCAAATGTAAAGATAGAGGAATTTGCATAGAAGAATAAAAAAGAAAGCACTAAAGAACCAGAGGACTATAATAAGTTCACTTACAATGAGGAACCTGACACTCTACCCTATAAACAATGTAGAGCCCCTAAGCTACAAATCATTGCTCCTGAGCATCAGGTTGCATATACCAATGGTCAGGATAACAATCAATATAATGTGCAAGGTGATGAAGATTAGAGTGAAGATCAAAATAATGATCAAGCTGATAAACAAAGAATTGTACCTATACTTTCAAGATATGTAAGAAGGAACCATCTAGAGGTCCAGATCATAGGAGATAAGAAAGCTGGTACAAGAATAAGAAGTAAGTCTTTAAACTCAAATTGTTTAATTTATGAGTTTGAGCCAAAATCTGTCAATGTTGCACTAGATAATGAGGAATGGATAAGTGCTATGAATGATGAGATTGAGCGGATTGAGAAAAAAAAAACATCATCACTTGTGCCAAGACTAGATGACGAGAATGTGATAGGTACAAAATGGATATTCAGGAATAAGTTGAATGAGAATGGAGAAGTCACAAGGAACAAAGAAAGACTAGTATACAAAGGGTATGCATAAGAGGAAGGTATAGAATATAGAGAGACCTTTGCACCAATTGCTAGGCTAGAAGGAGTAAGAATATTACTTTCTTATGCTACATTCAAAGGATTCAAGGTATACCAGATGGATGTCAAGTTAGCATTCCTAAATGGAATACTTGAAGAAGAAGTATACATTGAACAACCAAAAGGGTTTGTTGATCCAGATAAGAGGGACATGGTATGTAGACTTCACAAAGCCTTGTATGGATTGAAACAAGATTCGAGAGCCTGGTATGAATTACTTAATTCCCATCTAACAGTATTGGATTTGTAAGAACTACTGAAAACAATAATCTTTATTTAAAAGAAGATACTGATGCTAACACCTTGATTGCTAAAATATTTGTTGATGAAATCATATTTGGAGGCAATGATATGCTATGAAAATAATTTTCTAATGATATGAGCAAAGAGTTTTAGATGTCTATGTTTGGTGAGATCAAGTTCTCTCTTGGTCTACATATCATTCAATAAAGTGAAGGAATTTTCATTACACAATCCAAGTACATCAAAGAGGTCCTAAAAATATTCAAGATGGAAGAATCCAAACCAGTTGGAACACCAATGGCTACTGGACGTAAGTTGACAAAGGAGGACAAGAAAATAGAGGTAAATCAGACTTTGTATAGATCAATGATAGGAAAACTCATGTATGTTGTACACACTAGACCAGATATTGCACATGCAGTAGGAATTGTTGCTAGATTTTTTGCTAACCCTAGGGAATCACATATGATTTCTATGAAAAGAATTCTAAGATATCTGAAGAATACTAGAGAATTCGGCTTATGGTATAGAAGAGAAGGCAAATTTGAACTTAAGGTGTTTACCAATGCTGTTTGGGCTAGGAATCTTGATGACCGGAAGAGCACAACTAGAGGACCATTCTTAATGGGTGAAAGACTTGTCACATGGATTAGCAAGAAGCAAGGATGCATCTCCCAGTCTACTGTAGAAGCAAAGTACGTTGCTACTACTGCAAATTGTTCAAATATTGCATGGATCAAACAGTTGCTGGAAGGTATGCATATGAAGATCTTAGAACCAGTGATTATCTATTGTGATAACACTAGTGCAATAAATATTTCCAAGAATCCAGTTATGCATACAAAAACTAAACACATTGCCATCAAGTATCATTACTTAAGAGAACAAGTTTAAGAAAAAGAGGTTATACTTGACTATGTGCAATCCATAGAAAAATTAGCTGATATCTTCACCAAGCCACTACCCAAGGATACATTTGAGTACCTGAGAAAAAGACTTGGGGTCAAACCCTTGTCTACCAGTCAGTAAAATGACTGAAGGTTGTATCAGCCTACATATTATCAGAATATCATCCATGTTGATGCAAGAAACTAGATGAACTTAAATGCTACATATATATACATACATGTATATATCAAAACTGAGTACCAGAGATTATTGTTGTATTGCTGATGGGTAAGGGAAATTCAAGGAATATATTATGGATAGGAGGAAAATGATTGTTTGACATAAATGTCAGATATTTGTACAATATTTGTTTGGAATTGTTGTCAAAGGGAGAGAGATTATCCATATTATCACATTCTCACATTCTCCTAAGAAAGACTATCCATTATCAGATTACTCCAATAGGGAGAGATTATATCCTTAAGAAGAGAAAGTTGTATGAAAGATAATACAAAGGGAGAGTTGTTGATTCTAAAAAGAGAAAAAGACATCAAAATAGGAGAACAGTCAAAATGAGAGAGATTAACACAAGAAAATGACTCAACACATCAGAAGAAAAGAGAACTGTAGGAATCAAATCTAAGCTAAACCAGAGCTTATCAAACTTCAGACATTTATCAGTTGACAAAAGGGAGAGATTGGTAGTTTGATGAATCTCAACAATTGTATTTCATATTGTATTAGAAATAGTATAGTGTGATAATATAAGTTTGTTTCCATCAATTCCAAAGGGAGAGATTGATGACATGTAACTGATTAAATATTGATAAGGTTAAGTTGAAGATAATGCAAGGCATTAAATTAGTTAATGGTTTGTATTGTCATTGATGTCAACTTGATATTATCTATATGGTCATGTACATAATGCCATATACTTAAGAGAATCAATGGAACAAAGGTTATGCTTTCAACAATGCACAAAAGTCAAGTATTCACTAAGTGACAGATAACACCAACAGAGTGCACACCATCGATAAAGGAAAAGAACAAAAGTCACACTGAGACCCGACAAGAAGAAGACAGTGTTGCTCGATGAAGAAAACTACAGAGTTTCCCAACGAGTAAAAATCCAATGATGCCCGACGGAAAGAAATCTTGAAGTTAACTGTAGTCACACCGACAGAACTGGCAGTTGTAATCAATGACTAACTGGAGAGTTGACCGACAGAACAGAGAGTTTAGAAAATGACAAAATATCTAGCTGGCAAGAGCTAAAGATAGACTTAACTGGTTGTTTTCTTTGTTTTATTCAACCAAAGTTAAGTAATTGATTTAAAACTAATTTATACAGTTGGCATAAAGATAACTACAAGACAAATCAGGATTTATACTTTAAATCAAATTGGCTAGATTATTTTTCACACCAAGAATCAAGAATCAAGAATCAAGAAACAGTGAATATCATGTCTATATAAGTGTAGACACCTAAAATTTACCAGGTGTATCTCAAGCTTTCCAAACTGTAAATTTTAGCCAAATGCCTTAAAATATCATCTCAATGTAAATCAAATGGATCAAATCAAATGGACAAAATTCGAATCAAATTAAAAGATCAAATAATTAAATTCAAGCCTAAAGGGATTAATCAAATTATGAAATTGATTTTTCAAATTGTATAGTTCAAATCAAAAAGGATCAAATCCAACCCAATCACCCTTCCATGGATAATTTAATTAAATGGTGGAGTTATTTAATTCCTAATATCTTTTGAGACAACCAACCAACTTTCCCTCCATTTGAGAACACCTCAAAGCTTTTGACTTAACCAAACTTTGATCATGATTAACTCACTCTACCCCCTACCATTGGGAAAATGCTATAAATACAAGTCATTTCCTTTGTATTTGGTATCCAAGAATTTCAAGAGCAAAAGAATCTTTATTATAGGAATATGAGGAGAATTTGAGATATTTTGAGAGAGTTTTAGCATTTACATTTCATTTATCATATCATGTTTAGGAGAATTTGTTATTTTCTCATATAATCTTTGAGAATTTTTGAGCATTTTGAGAATTCTAGCTAGATTTGAGAATTCATTTTTCATACATATCTCATTCTAGGATTTTCCTTGAGAGAGATTAAGCCTGAGAGCTCTCTTAACAAAGCTTGGATAGAGAACCATGAGATGATATAGATCGTTTAGTTTTAATTCTTAGATTAACTTGTTTATCTTTCCATAGAATTGTTGCTTTCATTCTTAATTTCATGAAGGTGTATTTTCTTACACACATAATCGTGCCCACCATGGGGCTCTAAGCCTCTTTGCTACCATTTTTATCGTAATATTTGGTCATTTTTCTTTGTTATTGGTATTTTTCTTGTAGAAAATAGGAGAAGAGCCACGTATGCTATGCTAAGAGCCACCTACGAATTAAAAAACACCACCTGAAAAGCTTGATTCATCTCCGTCTATCATTCTACTGCCACGTGTGAGATAAATTGGACCACCTACCAGATAAATCATGCCACCTATTGGATAAAGTGCACCACTTGTGACTTTTCAACATCCACTTACGAACAATCTCTCACTGCTTATTATACTTTTTGCACCGCTTGCTATTTTTATTTTACCACCTATGGTATTTTAAGGGTTGTGTGTTAAGAGTAAAATCCACTTTTAAAGTTTAAAGTTATGCTTAATAACATTTGGTAGCCATTGTTTAGCTATAAAATGTCATGTAATTACTTTTTCTTTAAATCAGTTTTTGGTTAATTCTGTCACTTTTGTAATTCTCTGTATTTTCTTGTTCTACAGATGAAAAATCACCCAAAGGAGTAGAAACCAGAGAAGCGGATCTCAAGGCCTAGCAAGGAGGTAAGGGTTAAAACCAAGAATGATAAAGAGATTCATAATGCAAATTTGTTAGAGAGTTTGTTTGAGAAAGAGCATTTATATGATCATTACATTAAAGTGTTCTTTTTGTATAAAAGAAAATTTCCTACTCTCTAATTAATTTTGCATCCTTACTTTCTTTAAAATCTTTGATTGATAAGTCATTCATTTGTAAGAGCTTTTAGGAGGTTTTTGTGTCATTTAAAGTTTTTCAAGTTCTCTTCACTTTGTTGTGCTTTGTGTTGACTAACTTGTTGGAGGAGATGGAGTGGGAACAATCGCCACTAGGTGAGTAAAAACAAGCCAAATACTCAAAAATGTGCCTAGCCTTTTGCTACCTTTGAAATCAGGTATTTCTCTCATCAAGCTTGCATTTGATTAAATTGTGGCTTTCTTTTAAATCTAACATAAGTAGAAAATCCTCTATTTCGTCCAAATTAAACAAGCATTAGGCATATGCTCTTCACTTTTCGAAGTGAATAAAAAAGCCAAACGTCCAAAGCCAATTTGGTAGAAAGACAAGCATAAGCAAATTAAACCACACATTTCAATTCTAAGAACCTCCTTGTTAAGGGGTTGAAAATGAACAAAACTGTTTGAAGTGTTTGGAACAAAAGAAAGACAATAGGGATATGCTCTTCACTTTTTGAG
>MU224363.1:4524316-4538501 GCA_018584345.1 Thuja plicata
CACATTTCCATACTAAGAACCTCCTTGTTAAGGGGTTAAAAAATGAACAAAGTTGTTTAAAGTGTTTGGAACAAAAGGAAGACAATAGGGATATGCTCTTCACTCTTTGAGTGAATCAAATTCCCAAACTTGTTGGACCAAGTTCAATTCCCACTTTAATGAACATGCTAGCTAATTAGAGCTTTAAAGGGCCTGCCTCCTGAGAATTTCCTTATGAGGATGGTGAGAGGGAATAACCCAAAGTGGGAGATACTTTCTTTTACCGCAATATTGTCTGACCCACTATAAATAATGCACTTTTCCTTAATCAGAAAGTGACTAAAACTTGTGCAATCCATCCTCACTTCCTCTAGTAGTCCTTCGAGATTGCTCAAAATAATACTTTTTGTGTGTGTGGGAAGCCCTCAAAGGGGTAAAGGATCTTGTCAAGGTTTAGACTGGAATAGGTTGAGACCTGGTAAAATAGTAGACCTACCTTTTTAGAGCCATGTTTAAAAGCCAATTTTTTTGAGGCTAAGGTAGACTGCTTGGAAGATATTCTTGTACAAACCTATTGAAACATCTGAGAACATACACTTTTAGTGCGTTTTTTAGGGACATGATGCAAATCTTACATGTGTGCTGAGTTTGTATTTCATTTTCATGCAAGAATACTGTTTGACAAATCTGATCATAGACATTAAAATTTTAAACCCTGAAAAACACTATTAAAATTGAAAAAATTAGTTTTGATCAGGAAAATGCCGCGTAAAATCATTGAAGAGCCACTTACAAACAAAGATGGGCCGCTTAACAAACATAAAATGCCACGTGACAACATCAAACAAACGCATGCTAACTAGAAAGAGTCATGTAACAATATTAGAAAAATGCCTAACAACAGAGAAATGCCGCTAGCCAACTGCAGAGCACCGTGTAAAGGATTTCCAGTAACCGCGTAGTATCAGTTAAAGGCTGCCTACACACAGGTAAGAGCTTCCTGGAGATATTAAAAGGAAAATAGTGGGTATCTGCGAAAATTTTAAGAAAAATAAAATTGATTTTTGGATACCCTTTTGGATGTTCTATCATTGAGAATACCTATCTTGATCAGAATCCACCATTTCTAAGCATTTTGCAAATTTGTATAGGGATTGGTCATTGAACAAGTTTGAAAACCTAGGATCCTCATTTTGACATATGTTAATGCCAGTTTTTACTCGATCCCATTACATAAAAACTACCCTACAACCAGACGGGTCTTATCTGAGACAAGAGTGTCCCTTCCTGGGTGATTCCTTTTCCGCAAATCTTGTACACAAAACCCTCAAGGAAACAAAACTGAGGATGTATTTTTCATTTGGTCATATAGATGTCAATCAGATTAATCACGTGAAAAAGGACTTAACTAAACAAGGAAATGTTGATCCTAATGACGAAGGATCCAACACCAATATCAATGGAGGGACAAACATAGACCCTAACAATCAAGGGATGAATAAAACCAACAATGGGGGCAATATGGACCCAAATGAGGAGGAGATAACCAGTGAAAAGGTTATCGAGGCTATTAAAAGCCCTTTATTTATAAAAATTGTGGACAAAGTACTGGAAAAGGATAAAGAGAAGTACTTCCTAGACCTAGCTCAAACGGGTCTCAAAATTTCACATGATTATGATTTTGCCAAACTTAAGAAAGAAGAAGCAAAAGCTAAACCCATAGATATTATGAACAAACAATTCCAACTTTTTCAACTACAATTGGACACATTGAAACAAGGTGGGGCTCCTAAACCTTTTTCTATTGAAGCCTTGTACCCTTTTCCTTTTGACAATTCTTTGGTCATGATGCCATTTCCAACAAATGCTATTTATCCAAAATATGATAAATATGAAGGAAAATCTGATCCCCAAGACCACTTAAGGGAATTTTGTGCCCTAAATCTAGAGTTCATGCATGACACAACTTACCTCATGAGGTTATTCCCTAGATGTTTGGGAGGCATGGAAATGGAGTGGTTCTCAAAATTACCCTCCGGTATTAAGACCTTTGAGGAATTGGCCTCTAAATTTGTAACCCACTATTCTTATAAAATCAAACACGAGGTTACAATGCTAATTATATGTAATACCAAACAAAGAGATGGAGAGGGGTTCCTACTTTTCCTACAATGATGGATGGTAGATACCCTCAAAGTGTATCATGAAATGAACTATCGATTAAGGCTATAATGTCCTAGGTCATTCCAAGACTTAATTGAGAATGGAGTGATAACTGAAGAGGTATTGGTGAAAAGTTGAGAAATTAAACTCTACAAAGATAACAAAAATAACAACAACAATACCTCCAACAACAATCAAAATCGAAATAACAACAACAACAACAACAGTCGATATTGGACAAGGAATAAAAACAAAAATAAAGGAGTGGTTAATGATGGAGTGGTGCAGGCTAATACTTTAAAAGATATCCCTTTCAACCTCACTCAAAACTTAGCTCAAGCCAATAACGTGAATCAAGCACCCAAAGTGCCTTTCGACAACAAAACTAATAACAACTTTGGAAATAATCAAGGGGCTTCGAAGCCTAAACTATTCTTTGAACCTACACCCAAGAGAACATTCACTACTTTGGGTGAAACATTGGAAAATGCATTAAGGACACTTATTGCAAATAATCTTATCGATCTACCAAAGGCTCAACCCTATAAACCACACATCAAACCAAACTGGTGGAATGAGAACAACCATTGTGACTATCATCGAAATAGGAGACATAAGACCAACAATTTCCTATGTCTCAAACATGTGCTACAAGATCTCATAGACAATGGTGTGATAAAGGTGGATGGACCTCAAAACAATGAAGATCACACCGCTTTTAAGACTCCTTTTTATAAGCATGAAAAGGGAGAATCTTCTAATTCCAACAATGGGGGAAACAATGCAAATAATGTAAAAAGCAGTCATAATGTCAACTTTGCCCATACTTATGACAATACCATCAATTTTGTTGTGATTAAAGACCAACCTATTCAAGGATTCGCTAATTCCATCACAAGGGGGTAAGCCTCAAAGGTTACCTTACAAGGAGTTACTCCTATTACTATTGGTCCCAAGGCACCAACTATTATGGCTAAACAAATGTCACCCACCACAAAGTCTTATAGTTTGGTGGACCAATTACAAAAGACTCCTGCCCAAATATCAATTTTGGAGTTATTAAAATTATCTCCTAATCACAAGGAGATTCTAGAAAAGGCCTTATGTGAGACCACGGTCCCTATAAACTTGGAAGAAGACAAATTTCAAAACACGGTAGGACATCTCATAGCCCCTCATTTCCTTTCTTTTTCAAAGCAAGATGACATGTCTATCACACATCCTCAAAACTTACCCTTGCATATAGAGGTATTAATCCAAAGATGTAGGGTTAATAGAGTCCTCATAGATGGTGGAGCTAGTCTAAATATTTGCACTTTAAACCTTGTCAATTCATTAGGTCTATCTGAGTCTTCCATTGATCCAAAGAAGCAAATAACTATTAAGGCTTATGATGAAGAGGAAAGATCTTCAAAGGGTATGATTGTTCTACCAATTCAAGTGGGACCTATCAAAAAGGACCTACAACATCTTACTAGGAAGGCCTTGGATACATGAGATGCAAGCAGTACCTCAAAATTATCACCAATGCATGAAATTTCCATACCTAGGGGAGGAGATCACAATTGGAGGAGATTCAAACCCATTCCAATATTGTAATGCTTTCAAGCCATGTCATGAATTGTATATTCCTCATAATAGGGAAATATTTATGCCTGATATTACCATGGAAGAAGCCAAAGAAGAAAAACTAGAACCAACATCATAAGTCACAACTACTCCTAACTCTATTCAAACTAACTCAACTACATTGACTAAGGGAAAAGAAAAGATGAGTTATGAGGGTTCAAATTTGAAGGATACTTCAATTCAGACTTCAACATTGAAATTGGAATCTTCTAAACCCACTAAGGAAGAAAGAGAACAAACTAAGAAAGATCATTATGAAAAGATGAGTGACCTAATGCATCAATTTGAAAAACAATGTAAAATTAACTCAAAAGGAGTAGGGGAATATTCTATTTCCCTCTTTGATTTACCTACATCTCCAAGGACACATGGGAAACCATCCAAAGATCATCAACCTCATAATTACAATGTCCATTTTGTGAGGGAATGTGACAAACAAGAATTAGAGAAAGAAGATGATGAGGTATTAGAAAGGCTCTATAAAGAGGATGATAATTCAGCTAATCCCAATGAAAGGGTGCAACATATCAATATCCAAACTGATCGATATGGAAAAGGATTTGATATCATGAAGAAAATGGGGTATAAGGGAAGAGGACCCTTAGGAGTTCGACATAGAGGGTCGTTATAACCTATTGAACCCGTTTGGAGAGCCAAAGAAGAGAATGTCGGCATAGGTTTTCAACATAAAGGAGAAAGTTCAAGTCCCATGCATGATTTCCATGCACATATCCATATGGTAGGTTCTGAAAGGGAAGATGATTCTAGAGACTATGAGTGGGATTCCTTGTCCAAAGAATCTTATCATGACATAGAGTTTGATACCATTCACACTTATGCAATTCCTCCTAAAGTTGAAAATGAAGATCATATGGCTCAAGGGTCGAATTCAACTCAAACATAAAGTGAACCTCAACAAGTCAACATAGGACAAGCACCTCTTTTAACTCAATGGGTAGGTGAACCTTGGGTACCTTCATGGGTGGGAGATTCTACCCTAGTGTTTAATCCACATTCTTTCTTTCCCATAGAAATCTTAGAGGACTCAGATGGAGAGGATTTCAATCCTTCTTCCATGGACCATCTTGAAGAGGCACATGTCATAGACCATGATGATACAATGTATGAACCATCTAATGAGGTCATGTCCTTAACTCCTTCAAATTAAAACCCATTCAATGATTATTTGTTTTTAATGCATCCCAAACTTATCGATTGGGAGCTTTCTAAGTCAAATGACTTACTCTACTTCCCAAATGACAATTCAATGGCTTTATACCTCAATACGGTCGAACCCAATTCTACCACCAGTGAACTCACTCTAAACATGATGATAGGGGTAGGTGTTCAACCTTTTAATCCAAAAAATGAAGAGAAAATATTAAAAAAAAATGAGAAGGTCTAGTGGTGAAAACCACCATGTGGTAGTGATAGACCCAAAAAAAGTAAAAATAAAGGATGTTTCCGAAGGTGAAAACCCAACTGTGGCACCTAAGGGAGAAAGGTTGGACACCTTTCCAGCTCACAAAGATGAAAGATCACCTATACTTATTGAACCCACATAAAAGGTCAGCATTGGAACAAAAAAGGATCCTAAATTCATTCACCTAGCAGCAGCTTTGAGTTCTTTGGAAAGAGAAGAGTTCATTGCAATCTTTCAAGCGAAACAAATCAACTTTGCATGGACATATGTTGACATGCCCAGATTAGATCCAAATTTCATAATGCATCACTTAAATTTGAAACCAGGGGTCAAGCCTGTAAAGAAAAAGTTGAGAAAAATGCATCCACACATAGCCATATTAGTCAAAGCTAAATTGGAGAAATTGCTCAAAGCAGGATTTATAAGAGTAATAGCATATGTTGAATGGATCTCCAATATTGTACCTATTACCAAACATGATAAAATAATAAGAGTTTGCACAGATTTCAGAGATTTAAACCTTGCTTGTCCAAAAGATGACTTTCCCTTACCTAGCATTAATGTTATTGTAGACCTCATGGCAGGTCATTCTATGCTTTCACTTATGGATGGAATCAATGGGTATAATCAAATTTGCATAGCACCTGAGGATCAAGAGAAGACAACTTTTACATGCCCACGGGGTACCTTTTGTTGGAATGTAATGCCCTTCAGTCTTAAAAATGTCAGAGCCACTTACCAAACAGCCATGACTACCATTTTCCATGATATGATGCACACCTTTATGGAAGATTATGTGGATGACATTTTAGCTAAGTCACATAAAATAAAAGATAATCTATCCATACTTAACAATATTTTTTCAAGGTTATAAAAATTCAAGGTGAGACTTAACCCAAAGAAATGTGCTTTTGGGGTACAATATGGAAAACTCCTAGCGTACATTGTTTCAGAAAAAGGCATTGAAGTAGATCCTAAAGAGGTACAAGCAATAATGTGCATGGACATTCCAAAGAATATTAGTCAAATGAGGTCACTTCAAGGAAGAATTCAACCTATTAGAAGGTTCATTTCTCAATTGGTAGAAAAATGCCATTCTTTCACCAGATTGCTACATAAAGATACCATCTTCACATGGGATAAGGAGTGTGACAAAGCCTTTTTATTGTTGAAAATATACTTGATGAATCCTCCTATCTTAATGTCACAAATTCAAGGGAAACCTTAATTACTCTACATTTCAGCAACAGAAAAATCTTTAGGAGTCTTATTGGCACAAGAGGATGATCAAGGAAAAGAAAGAGCTATCTACTATTTGAGTAGAACTTTGATCAAATATGAGTCAAATAATATCTTCATGGAAAGAACTTGCCTAGCAGTGGTATTTTCCTCTCAAAATTTAAGACACTATATGTTGTTACATAAGGTGAAACTCATAGCTAAAATTGATCCCTTGAAATACTTACTTAGCAAAACAACTTTAACTGGAAGGATTGCGAAGTGGGTCATGGTACTTAGTGAATTCGACATTTAATATGTTGATAGGAAAGCAATCAAAGGTCAAGTTATAGCTGATCAATTGGCTGAATATCCTCAAGAATCTACACATCCTATACAAGTCAAATTCCAAAATTCTACAATTGTGAATGTCGAAGCTAAGACATGGACTCTATACATTGATGGATCATATACCAAAAATGGTAGTGGAGCAGGCATTCTTTTGATTACACCACAAGGTTACACAATCCCAAAATCTTACAAGTTATTGTTCCCTTGCACCAACAACATAGCAGAGTATGAAGCTTTGGTCATAGGAATCAAGACAACTTTGTAATGGAATGTCATAGAACTACAGGTCTATGGGGACTCTCAATTAGTCATTAATCAAGTTAATGATGAATATAATACTAAGGATGAAAAATAGTTTCCTTAAAAGAACTTGGTGGACAACTGGAAGCAGTACTTCTCTTTGATTAATTTTGTACAAATTCCAAGGGACAATAATAGAGAAGCCGATGCAATGGCTACTTTGGCATCTTTACTTCAGCTACTCGATCAAAATGAAAAGTTTGAGCTCTTGGTGGAAGAATTGGTGAAACCAACATTTGACCTACCTGAGACCCAAATTATTGCCCTTTTACATGGACATGAATCTCTATGGTATGGACCTATATATACTTACCTCAAAAATCAAACCCTCCCTATAGACCAAACCCATGCTCAAAAGTGAAACTTCATAAGACAAGCAACCCGTTATACTATCCTTTCTGACACATTGTATTGTAAAGGTCTTGACGGAACACTCCTTACATGTCTAGAGGAAGATGAATCAAAATTAGCTTTAAAATATGTCCATGAGGGGATTTGTGGGTCACATTCAAATGGTTTAAACCTACCTAAGAAAATCTTACATATGGGGTACTTTTGGAAAACCTTTGAAAGAGATGCTTGTCAATATGTTAAAGTTTGCAAGAAATGTCAATACCATGGAAACCCTTTTGTCACATCATGGTCATTCTATCAATGGGGTTTTGACCTAATTGGCATGATTTATCCACCATCTTCAAATGGACACAAGTATATAATCACAACAACAGAATACTTTACTAAATGGGTTGAAGTTGTCCCTTTATCAACTGCCATAGGAAAATAAATTTCCATGTTTATCCTAAATCATATCATTTGCAGATATGAAATTCCTCATGCCATCATCATGGATAATGGAAAATAGTTCAAGCACAAAGATATTGATGAACTTTGTGACACATTCCACATTACACATCACTCTTCATACATTTACTATCCCCAAGGTAATGGAAAAGCAGAAGCAACTAACAAGAACATCCTAAAAATACTTAAGAGATCCATTGGAAAATCAGGAAAGGATTGGCACCTTCAAATCAATCCAGAATTATGGGCCTATACGACTAGTATTTGAACCATGATAGGAGCTACACCTTTTTCTTTGGTTTATGGGGCCGAATCTGTTCTTCCTTTAGAAGTTGAAATACCATCCCTCAGAGTTTCATTGCATGGATTAATAATGGATGAGGATTATAGAGTTGCCCGCCTTCAACAATTGGAATTGTTGGAGGAACATCAAACTCAAGCTTATGATCATTTGAAAGTGTATCATAATCAAATTTGCAGGAACTATAACAAACATATTAAGCCAAGAAACTTTCAAATAGGAGATATAGTATTGAGAGAAAATCCAAAAAATTAGGATGATAGAGAAAAGAAAGGGAAGTGGGAAGCAAATTGGCTTGGTCCTTTTTTCATTGTTTCTTCATTTGGAATGGGGATCTACAAATTGGTTGATTGTGATGGTGATGAATTGCTAGAACCTATCAATAGCATTCATCTATAAAGAGTATAAGTTGAAGAGTATCAGATGAGTCAAGCATCACCCTTGTACATGAGAAAATTCAAAAATACCAAAAAAAGGAGAAAAGATCAAAAATACCAAAAAAATCCAAAATTTCAAAAAAGCCAAAAGCATTTGAAAAAGAGAAAAAAGTGCCTTGGTGAAAACCTAGCAATAGGCACCTTGGTAGCAAAAAAAAGAAAAAATAGAAAAAGAGCAATAATACCAAGAGGTGAAAACCTTGAAACAGGTGCCTTTTGTCCTTTAGGTGTTTCCTAGTTGCAGTTGTACATATTATGGTTTCCTCATCTCACTTATCCATATCCTCATTGCATTCGTCATTCATACATTGTCCTAATAAAGTCTTAGAGCTACATTTTGTCGCATTCTCAGCTTAGTTTCCCTAAGTATCATATTGGCCAAATTTATCACTTGGGGGCCCACATCTTAGATTTTTGGTACCAACCAGATTCAATAGTGCAACATTTCGGTCACATATCAGAAGTAGATTTTCCAATTCAGGAGAGACATTTTTGAACCTTTGATAACTCTCATTGTTCAACCCTAAACAATTTGATCGCATAACATGATCCTTGAACATCATTTGACTTATTTTATCATGATTAAAAATTGACACACCTTAAATGATCAATTGTCTAGAATTCTTATTTGAAAACCTTGATACATTTCACAAACACTTGAAATTTTGATATTTTTTCATTAAATTTTTTGAGTCATGTTCTTTTTAGCTAATCTATGATGTTTTGGATAGATTGGCAAGGATAAAAGACATGATTTTTTCTTAAGCTTTTGAGTGACTGTTTTGAGGAAGATTCTTTAAAATTGTGTGAATTAGTCTAAAGACATGGTCATCAAAGAACCATAGAGGACATTCATACAAGATGAAGGGTTAACCTTTTTTTGTTTACGTAAAAGGATACCTTGGTTATTTATATTTTCCATATCTTAATACCAACATCCACTTGCAACATTGAATCTGATTAAACCGATATTCATAGTCCCATAGTTGGTCATCCAACTAGTGAGGGTTGTACTTGGTTTCATAGGAAGGGGTTACCACATGAGAGAAAGTCATATTCATATTCTTATGATCACAGTAGCACCACTAAGGATTGTATGGACTCCTAGTACCACAACGCTCTATGATGAAAATTTATCTCAGTTTGCATTCCTTTCGCAAACCTTAAAGACAATTAGTTGCATTTTGCATGTTAGATTAGTTGCATTTTGCATGTTAGATTAGTTGCACTTTGCATCTTAGATTAGTTGCTTGTTTCTCTTTCGCTTGCATTCTCAAATACTTAGTTCTCAAAAAGGCTCATCTTTCTAACAATTTTTCCAAGTTCAAGGGGGGAACAAAGGGTTGCCAACACTTCATCAAATCATATTGGTTTCAGGTCATTCAAAAATGGGATATTCCTTTGCATTCATTATCATTATTCATTATACATTCATGTCAAGAGATAAACAAGAAAAAGATACATTATTCATTAATCATTTTCCATATCATCATTTAGAACAACATCTCATAAATAAAATTGCATACATTCAAAAACACAAACAGATAGATGCATTTCATTTACCATAAGCACTAAGTATTGCATTCATTGCATTGCATAATCCATACATTGTTAAAATGAATAAACATATAGAGATAAATTGCATTTGCATCATTTGTATCCACATATCTATGTCCTACTCTAAGAAATTTGCATACATTGCACAATAGAAATAAATGCATCATAGAAATATATAGACATGCATAAAAGGGAATCTCATAACATCATCAAAATCAAAGATCATCATCAGATAATAGTCCATCAACAATGTCTATAGCATAATCAGTACATAAAAGGTACATAAATAACAATGGTACATCAATGATACATCAAAGTCCTGATAAACAAATACATCTAATACATATGGTACAAATCCTGGGTCCATATCTGTCTCATGACCTAGTAGGGGCACCTGATCCATCCAAACCTGCGCTTGACCCACCTGCACCATCAGGATCTCTATCACCTACTTTATCCTATGAACCAGGAGGTGCCTAACAAGTGCTCACACTGGTCGGTAGCTAAGCCAGAGTGGCCAAAAACTACTATAACATAGTTGTGACCTGATCTAACCTGGCTGTCACTGTGGTCATCCCAGCCTGTAACCCCTGAACATCCCACACTATATCATCTAAAATCGGAGGTTCCTGCGATGATAGAGGACCCTATGGTTCCTGTAGTGCTAAAGGAACCTATGGGTCAACCTATGGTATCTACCCAGGAACCTGTCTCGCCTCCTGGACTTGTCTGTGCCTCCGTCTAGCCCAATCTACATCTACTCTCAATGGAGCCTAACCTTGTGGACCCTATGCACCTGATAATCTCTACCTTGACTATCTGAAACCACCACCTCAGCCTCTCGCATGTCCACATCTCATCTGAGGCCCAGCTTCCCTCTATACCTATGGCGCTCTGGGTGCTCTCTGGAATCTACACCGACATGGTCTACCACCGTCATCACCATCATCTCCACCATCACCATCATCCTCAAAAATCTCATCAACATCCTGGATAGGCTCCGCCAGATCAGTGACTTTCATGAAACGATGTCGCATGAACCACTCTCGATACTCTGGTGACATCCCTACATTGGTAACCTGTGGTAACATGTCCCACACACCATATCTGAGCTAATCCATCTATAAGCAAGCTGACTGGTAGTCAACCTATGTGTCCCATATCAACCTCTCTACCTGTACTCTAGCATATAATGCCATACCCTATGGCATATCATGCATCTGGCCAAACTAGCATAATACTCTGCCAAAGAAAAATCTCTCAATAAGCAAAGATGATCGACCTATCATCCATCAAGGTGAAAACATGTAAGGTAACTCATCATCATCCTCCTGCCACCTCTCACACTGCAAGTACAGCCTCCAAACCACCTGATCGATGTCATCAATCGTATGTCTCCAAAAATCAACCTTGCCCAGATGATGCTGGACAATCATGCCATCATATAAAAATGCATATGGATACCTGCGAGCCCAGATCGGCATTGACACTGGCCTAGTAATAGGGATATGCTCCCATGTCCACAACTATAAAAAAAATGCACTTGCTGAAATAGCTGCATTGAGCCGATATACAATCTCATGCAAGTCATGATATAATTGTGCCAAAATGTAGGAACCCTAATCCAATCTCTATGGATGAGCTATCAGTCCTCGATAATCTGGCCCCATCTGACCGCAAAACCACGTCCTCACCTATCTGGCAATAATAATCCTCCTATCACAACTCCTAATAATGCTGGTAGGGTAGGAAATGAGGCAAACTATGCCCAAGTAATGTAATCATATGCTGCTATCATATACTGCGTCATAATACACCTGCTCTCCATGAGTCAGGATCCTCAAAAGTCTATATACATCCTCTGGCATAATCGTCATCTCACTGAGAGGTAAATGAAAGGTATTATGGTAAGAGTGCCATCACTCTACCATAGCTATCAATAAACCTCAGTTCAGCTGAAACTGAGGGAGATCCAAGAGGAAACTAAGACCACAAGTCTCAATGGTTCATTTCTCCAGTGGCATCAGCTCATCTACTAGATCAAAAATCCACAACGCAACTCCTCGCACCCACAACATGCGGTAATGCTCCTACATTTTGAAACAAAGTGCATCATGTTAGTTTTTCTCTTGATGAACCATTCTAAGTCAATCACAACACATTAAATCTATCTTTTCTCTAACTTGAGTGTATCAACTTATTGTTCCTAACCTCTAAATCATGAGACACATGGACAATTTGTAATCATTTTTAATCATATCTTATTAACTTATCAAACATTCATCATTATGACTTTTCTAACATCCTAAACACTACGCGACATTCTGGACAAACTTTTTTTTGCTTGGAACCTAATTGAGTCATCTAGATGATCAATCGAATTGAGTTCATCTATTTTTTCCTCTATCCAACTTTCATCTTTATGGTAGGCAACACTTCACTAAGTGTACGTGGCTTTTTAATCTTTAAAAGTAGCACTTTATTACGTGGAGGCAGCACTTTACTTTTTAGGCACTCTTTTGAAGGCCTACGCGAATTTTAAATCCTCATACGCAACTTTTAAAACATGGAGTTTTTAGGTTGCATATTACCTATTTTGGGTTGCAATTTTAACCTAGCTCCTACGCGGCTTAGGATTGCGCGTATGCATCTTTTCACAGTGTGGACACGGCTTTTAACTAACCTACATGGCATTTGACATATCCTATGTAGAATTTTGCTAAACTTTTTCTACAAAGCAATAAAAACATGCAATAAATGCAATTTTAAGAGCAATAAATGCACTAAAAGAGTTCAAACTACTCACCTAAGGCCCGTAGTTAGGAGGTCTCTCATATCTGTGCGCTCGCTTGAATCTATGCTCTCAAATAGGGACCACCATCGCTATCAGTCGTTAGAGGCTTAGAGCAAATTCTCAATAGTAAAAAGTGAAAATGAATAGTAAATTTGAGTTTTTCAACCTATTTATGCTATTTTGACCTATTTTATGAGATTTTTGACCCAATTAAACCTACTTTGCATATTCTTCTCACTGGGGCATTTTTCTATTCGACATCTTTTCACATCATCATTTATCGAAAAAGCTATCATCTTTGATCTATCCTATCAGCATTGTTCATCAAAATATTCACATCTAAGATAAATATGATTTCATTTCCGAGGGGGCATCATCATATCATCAAACATGGATTCTGCATCATATCTTGTATCAAATTTGGGGCATTAAAATTTTAAACTTTATCAATCACAGCATCATATTGGAGTTTCATATCAGGGTTTCATATCAAATTTTCATATCAGGCTTTCATATCAGAGTTTCATATCAGGGTTTCATATCAAATTTTCATATTAGGGTTTCATATCGGAGTTCTATATTAGGATTTTCATATCAGAGTTTCATATCAAGATTTTCATATCAGCTCATCAGTATCAGCTCAATGATTAGGACAATCAAGCTTTCTTTGAATCAATGCACTTCGCACATTACTTCAAAGAAGGGCATTTGTAGACACCTAAAATTTACCAGGTGTATCTCAAGCATCCCAAATTATAAATCTCAGCCAAATGCTTCATAATATCATCTCAATGCAAATCAAATGGACATTTATCATATCAAAGGAACAAAATTCAAATCAAATTAACTACCAAAGAGCCATGACTACCATTTTCCATGACATGATGCACACTTTTATGGAAGATTATGTGGATGACATTTTAGCTAAGTCACATAAAAGAAAATATCATCTATCCATACTTGACAAGGTGAGACTTAACCCAAAGAAATGTGCTTTTAGGGTACAATCTGGAAAACTCCTAGGGTACATTATTTCAGCAAAAGGCTTTGAAGTGGATCTTGAAAAGGTACAAGCCATAATGGACATGGACATTCCAAAGAATATTGTAGACACCTAAAATTTACCAGGTTTATCTCAAGCATCCCAAATTATAAATCTCAGCCAAATGCTTCATAATATCATCTCAATGCAAATCAAATGGACATTTATCAAATCAAAGGAACAAAATTCA
>MU224363.1:4540542-4551969 GCA_018584345.1 Thuja plicata
TGCTTGTCAATATGTTAAAGTTTGCAAGAAATGTCAATACCATGGAAACTTGATTCATGCACCAACACAAGAATTAAACCCTTTTGTCACACCATGGCCATTCTATCAATGGGGTTTTGACTTGATTTTCATGATTTATCCACCTTCTTCAAACAGACACAAGTATATAATCATAGTGACATAATACTTTACTAAATGGGTTGAAGCTTTCCCTTTATCAACTGCAATAGGAAAACAAATTTCCATGTTTATCCTAAATCATATCATTTGCAGATATGGCATTCCTCATGCCATCATCATAGATAATGGAAAATAGTTTAAGAATGAAGATATTGATGAGCTTTGTGACACATTCCACATTACACATCACTCTTCATCTATTTACTATCCCCAAGGTAATGGAAAAGTGGAAGCTACCAACAAGAACATCCTGAAAATCCTTAAGAGATTAGTTGGTAAATCAGGAAAGGATTGGCACCTTCAAATCAATCCAACATTATGGGCCTATAGGACTAGTATTTGAACCTCGATAGGAGCTACACCTTTTTCTTTGGTTTATGGGGCCGAAGCTATTCTTCCTTTAGAAATTGAAATACCATCCCTCAGAGTTTCATTGCATGGATTAATAACAGATGAGGATTATAGAGTTGCCTGCCTTCAACAATTGGAATTGTTGGAGGAACACCAAACTCAAGCGTATGATCATTTTAAAGTGTATCAGAATCACATTTCTAGAAACTATAACAAACATATCAAGCCAATAAACTTTCAAATAGGAGATATAGTATTGAGAGAAAATCCAAAAAATTAGGCTGATAGAGAAAATAAAGGGAAGTGGGAAGCAAACTGGCTTGGTCCTTTTGTCATTTTTTCTTCATTTGGGATGGGGACCTACAAATTGGCTGATTATGATGGTGATGAATTGCTAGAACCTATCAATAGCATTCATCTTAAGAGGTTCCACACCTGATTCAGAGGAAGGAGTATCAGAATAAGGAGTATAAGTTGAAGAGTATCAAATGAGTCCAGCATCACCTTTGTACATGAGAAAATTCAAAAATACCAAAAAAAGGAGAAAAGATCAAAAATACCAAAAAAATAGAAAATTCAAAAAGCCAAAAACATTTGAAAAAGAGAAAAAGGTGCCTTGGTGAAAACCTAGCAATAGGCACCTTGGTAGAAAAAAAAAAGAGCAATAATCCCAAGAGGTGAAAACCTGGAAACAGGTGCCTTTTGTCCCTTAGGTGTTTCCTAGTTTTATTTGTACATATTGCGGTTTCCTCATCTCACTTGTCCATATCATTATTGCATCTATCATTTGTGAATTGCCTTAATAAAGTCTCAAAGCTACATTCTTGTCGCATTCTAAGTTCAGTTTCCCTAAGTTTCACATTGATCACATTTATCACTTGGGGGCACACATCATAGATTTTGGTACCTACCAGGTTCAATAGTGCAACATTTTGGTCACACATTGAAAGCAGATTTTCAGATTCAGGAGAGACATTTTGGAACCTCTAATTAATATCATTGTTCAACCCTAAATAGTTTGATTGCATAACATGATCCTTGAATCTCATTGCCTTATTTTATCAGGATTAAAAATTGACACACACTAAATGATCAGATTGTCTAGAATTCTTATATGAGAATCTTGATACATTTTGCAAACACTTGGAATTTTTGATAGGTTTTTCATTGACTTTTTTGAGTCATGTCTTTTTTAGCTAGTCAGTGATGTTTTGACTAGATTGGCCATGATAAGGGACATGATGTTTTCTTAAGCTTCTGAGTGAGTGTTTTGAGGAAGATTCTTTAACTTGTGTGAATACGCCTAAGGACATGGTCATCAAAGAACCATAGAGGACATTCATATAGGATGAAGGGTTAACCTTTGTTTGTTTACACAAAAGGATACCTTAGTTATTTAGATTTTCCATATCTTAATACCAAAATCCACTTGCAACATTGAATACAATTAAACTGGTATTCATACTCCCATAGTTGGTCATCCAACTAGTGAGGGTTCTACTTGGTTTCATAGAATGGGTTACCACATGTGGAAAAGTCATATTCATGTTCTTATGGTCGCAGTGGCACCAGTAAGGATTGTATTGAATCCTAGTTCCACAATGCTCTATGATGAAAATATATCTCATTTTGCATTCCTTTCGCAAACCTCAAGGACAATTAGTTGCATTGCATTGTATTTTGCATGTTATATTAATTGCATTTTGCATGTTAGATTAATTGCATGTTTCTCTTTCACTTGCGTTCTCAAATGCTTATTTCTCAAATGGCTTGCCTTTCTAGTAATTTTCCAAGTTCAAGGGCGGGATAACATGTTGACAACACTTCATCAAATGAATTGGTTTCAAGTCATTCAAAATGAGATTTTCCTTTGCATTCATTATCATTAGTCATTATTCATTATACATTCATGTTAAGAGAAAATCAAGAAAAAGATACATTATTCATTAATCATTATCCATATCATCATTTAGAACTACATATCAAGCATTAAATTGCATACATCCCAAAAACACAAAAAGATAGATTCATTTAATTTATCATAGCACTAAGTATTGCATTCATTGCATTGCATAATCCATACATTGTTAAAACGAAAAACATATAGAGATAAATTGCATTAACATCATTTGCATCCATTTATCTATGTCCTACTCTAAGACATTTGCATCCATTGCACAATAGAAATAAATCCATCATAGAAACATATAGACATGCATAAAAGGAAATCTCATTACATCATCACAGGAGAAATGAAAGCTCATCATAAGATAAATGTCCATCATCAATGTATATAGCATAATTAGTACATCAAAGTCCTGATCAAAAAATACATATGATACAAATGATATACATCCTAGGTCCATATCTGTCTCATGACCCAGTAGGGGCACCTGAACCATCTCCGGCCAAACCTGTGCCTGAACCCCATACACCATTTGGATCCCTATCACCTGCTCTATCCTATGAACCAGGAGGTGCCTGACTAGTGCTTGCACTAGTTGGTAACTGAGCCAAAGTAGCTAGGAACTGTTGTAGCATGGTCGTGACCTAATCTAATCTTTCTATAACTATATTCATCCTAGCCTATAACCCCCGAACATCCCGCACTATATCATCTGAAACTGGAGGTGCCTGCGACACTAGAGGAGCCTATGGTGCCTGAGGTGCTAAGGGTACCTGCAGTATAACCTGTGTTGTGCTAACCTATGGGTCAACCTATGGTATCTGTCTAGGAACCTGTCTAGCCACCTGGACCCATCTATGCCTGTGCCTAGCCCAATCTATGTCCACTCTCAAAGGAGCCTAACCCTAAGGTACCTTTGCCCCTACTAGTCTCTGCCTCGACTGTCTAAAACCACCACCTCAACCTCTCACATTTCCTCCTCTCATCCGAGGCCCAACTACTCTCTGTACGTGTGGCGCTCTAGGTGCCCTCTAAAATCTACATTGGCATGGTCTACCACCATCATCTCCACCATCACCATCATCCTCAAAAAGCTCATCAACATCAGGGATAGGCTCTGCCAAATCTGTGAATCTCATGAAATGATGTTGCATGAACCACTCTCGATACTCTACTAACATCCCTGCATCTGCAACCTCTGGTAGCATATCCCAAACCCCATATCTAAGCTAATCTATCTGTAGATAGGCTGATTGGTAGTTAACCTATGCTCCCCACATCAACCTCTCAGTTTGTACTTGAGCATATGATTCCATACGCTATGGCATATGCTGCATCCATCTGAACTAGCGTAGCACTCTCCCACAGTAGAATCTCTCAATCACCAATGGTGATTGGCCTATCATCCATTAAGGTGAAAATATGTAGGGTTACTCATTTTCATCTTCCCACCATCTCTCACACTACAAGTACGGCCTCCAAACCACCTGATCTATATCATCAATCGTGCATCTCCAAAAATCAACCTTGCCTAGATGATGCTGGACAATCATACCATCATATAAAAATGCATATGGGTAACCACAAGCCCGAACTCACACTGACACTGGCCTAGTAATAGGGATATGCTCCCATTTCCACAACTGTAAAAAAAATGTACCTACAGAAATAGTTGCACTACGCTGATATACAATCTCATGCAAATCATGATACAACTACGCCAATACACAAGAACCCCAATCCAATCTCTGTGGTTGAGCAATCAGGTCCTCTATAATCTGGCCCCATCCGACTGTAAAATGACTTCCTCACTTATCTGGCAATAATAATCCTCCTATCATAACTCCTAATAACACTGGTAGGGTGGGAAATGAGGCAAACTACACCCAGGTAATGCAATCATCTACAATGGTGTTATCTCCAAACACCTGTCTACATACACTGCTATCATATACTTAATCATAATACACCAGCTCTCCATGAGTCAGGATCCTCAATAATCTATACACATCCTCTAGTGTAATAGTCATCTCGCCTAGAGGTAAATGAAAGGTATTATGGTCAGAGTGCCATCTCTCTGCCATAGCTGTCAATAAACCTCGGTTCAATTGAAACCGAGGGAGATCTAAAAGGAAACTAAGTCCACAAGTCTCAATAGTACACCACTCAGGAGGCGTAAGCTCATCTACCATATCAAATATCCATAACGCTAGACCTCACACCTACAACTTGAGGTAATGCTCCTACATTTTGAAACAAAGTGCATCATGTTAGTTTTTCTCTTAATGAACCATTCTAAGTCAATCAAAAAACATTAAATCTATCTTTTCTCTGACTTGAGCATATCAAATTATTGTTCCTAACCTCTATATCATGAGACACAAGGACAATTTGTTATCATGTTTAATTATATCTGATTGACCTATCAAACATTCATCATTATGACTTTTCTAACATCCTAAACACTACGTGACATTCTAGATGAACATTTTCTAGCTTGGAACCTAATTGAGTCATCTAGATGATCAATCAAACTAAATTCATCTATTTTCCTATATCAACTTTCAAATTTATGGTAGGCGGCACTTAACTGAGTGTACGTGACTTTTTATGCAAAGTGGCCTTTTAATCTTTCAAAGTGGCTCTTTATCACGCGGAGGTGGTGCTTTACCAAATAGGAAACTTTTTGCAGGCCTACATGGCATTTCAAACATCATATGTGGCTTTTAAAACATGGTGTTTTTAGGCAGTGCATTTTCTTTTTTGAGCTAGCAATTCTGACCTAGCTCCTACGCGTCTAAAGATTGCATGTACGCAGCTTTTCACATTGCAAACATGGCCTTTTACTACCCTACGTAGAATTTTACCCATCATACGTGACATTTGGTTAAAATTTTTCTAGAAAGCAGTAAAAATATGCAATAAATGCAAATTTCAAAGCAATAAATGCACCAAGAGGGTTCAAACCACTCACTGGAGACCCGTAGTTAGGAGGTCTCTGATATCGGCACGCTCGCTCGAACCTGTGCTTTGTATGGGGACCACCATCGCTATCGGTCGTTAGAGGCTCAGAGAAAAATCTCAATAGTAAAAAGTGAAAATGAATAGTAATTTTGGGTTTTTCAACCTATTTAAGCTATTTTAACCTATTTTGTGAGATTTTGACCCCGTCAAACCTAATCTACATATTCTACTCATCGAGGCATTTGTTCGCCATCTTTTCACATCATCATTTATCAGAAATGTAATCATCTTGGATCTATCCTATCAACATTGTTCATCAACATCTTTTACCTACGATCAAGATGATTCCATTTCTGAGGGGGCATCATCTTATCATCAAATTGGGATTCTGCATCATATCTTGTATCAAATTTGGGGCATTAAAATTTCAAACTTTATCAATCATAGTTTCATATCAAGATTTCATATCAAAGTATCATATCAGGGTTTCATATCAGAGCATCATATTAGGGTTTCATATCGGGGTTTCATATCAGAATTTCTAGATCAAGGTCTCATATCAGAGTTTCATATCAGGGTTTCATATCAAAATTTTCATATCAGATTTTCATATCAGCTCATCAGCATCGAATCAACGATCAGGACAATCAAGATTTCTTTGAATCAATGCGCTTCGCACTTCAATTCAAAGAGGAGCATTTGTAGACACCTAAAATTTACCAGGTGTATCTCAAGCTTTCCAAACTATAAATTTCAGCCAAATGCCTTGAAATATCATCCTAGTGCAAATCAAATAGATCAAATCAAATGGAAAAAATTCAAATCAAATTAAAAGATCAAATAATCATGAAATCAAATAATTAAATTCAATCCTAAAGGGATTAATCAAATTATGCAATTGATTTTTCAAATTGTATAGTTCAAATCAAAAGGGATCAAATCCAACCCAATCACCCTTCCATGGCTAATTTAATTAAATCATGGAGCTATTTAATTCCTAATATCTTTTGAGACAACCAACCAACTTTCCCTCCATTTGAGAACACCTTAAAGCTTTTGACTTAACCAGACTTTGATCATGATTAACTCACTCTACCCTCTACCCTTGGGAAAATGCTATAAATAAAAGCCATTTCATTTGTGTTTTGGATCCAAGAATTTCAAGAGAAAAAGAATCCTTACTATAGGCATATGAGGAGCATTTGAGATATTTTGAGAGAGTTTTAGCATTTACATTTCATTTAGCATATCATGTTTAGGAGCATTTGTTATTTTCTCATATAATCTTGGAGCATTTTTGAGCATTTTGAGCATTCTAGATAGATTTGAGCATTCATTTTTCATACATATCTCATTCTAGGATTGTCCTTGAGAGAGATTAAGCCTGAGAGATCTCTTAACAAAGCTTGGATAGAGAACCATGAGATGATATAGATTGTTTAGTTTCAATTCTTAGAATAACTTGTTTATCTTTCCATAGAATTGTTGGTTTCATTCTTAATTTCATGAAGGTGTATTTTCTTACACACAATAAGAGACAAGCTTAATTCATTTTTGTATCACATTAAAGGGGGATTAAGGGGAGTAAATAGAAAGATGATGCTAAAGAGAAACTAATGAAGAACAACTTTATGAAGTACTGATCAATCAAGCTTAAGGAGATCTAAGGAATTTTGCAGACACCGACAAACAATAAGCACAACATCATAGAGAAGAAAGTATAGAGCACAAAAGAATTGAATTGATACATTGATCAAAGAGGTAATGTACTTAAATAGATTTGAAAATCTACAATTCAAGTTGCATTAGAAATAGGTTATTTTGTTTCAGTTTAACCATTGAAGCATCAGGTCTCTTAATAGAGTAGGACTTAACAATCTTCTATATATTGAGGTACATCCCAAGGAGTGCCAAAAAGGTTGATTCATGAAAGTAGCATTAGATATGCCTGATACCTATTGAAAGTCTAAGAGAGAGGTTGATTCAAGAATGGCAACATTAGATGCCTGATACTAAGTGACAACCTATATGTGTAAAATCCTCTAACAAGGTCACACCGAACAATGTGTTTGTAACCTTTAATAGGGTTGGCTCCTAATAGGGATCACTTCAGAAGAGAGAAAATTTGGGGTACTGGTCCCAGTGGTTTTTTCCCTTAACAGGGTTTCCACATTAAAATCCATGTGTTATATGTGTGTATGATATATTTCTTTACTATTTTGTATCTTACATAATTCATTCTAGATTCATTGATATACTCTTCATATTTACTATATTTCGGTAAATAGTTATACTACTTATCGGTAATCAAGGAGAATAAGGAAAGACAAGGAAAACTGACAGATAGTTAATCATTTTAAGTATTTAATGACATGCATCTTGTAGGGACATAATAATCTAAGGTTTATTGATTGGTGGTTAAGTTTAAGGGTAAGTTTTTGAGGCCACAGATTCACCCCCCCCTCTCAGTTATTACTAATAGATTGTAATGATGTTTAGTTCTTAACTGAAGAGACCTTTAACTAGGTAGATTGAATTTTGTAATCAAAACTCTTGTAGCCCTAACTAGCACACTTTATTGCTACAGTAGTGAAGATTTTTTGGGTATCATCCCCACCCCAGTTTTACCTATTTGGGTTTCTGGGTTACCAAAATTTTTTGTTATGGGTTATATATTTCATGTTGTGGATGTTATCTGATGTTAGGTTAAATTCATATATGTATGAATGTGGATCAATTTGTTTTAAGTGATCAAGTTTTAAGATCTGATTCACCCCCCCTCTCAGTATCTTGCTTTCCCAATATTGTACTTCCAACAATTCGTATTAGAGAACAGTTCTCCTTTAAAAGATTTTAATCAGCTTGAGAGTACAGATCTTGAGATGGAGGTTTACAAGTTGGGTAAAGTCATTGGGAATTAGAAGATTGAGATTCAGCTAGCATTACATCAGCTTGAGACAGCTAGACGGGAATTGAAGAAATCATTGACATGTAGGAGAGATATGGCTAAACAAATGAATGATAATCATTATCAGGAAGATGACACTGCAAATCTATTTCAGAATGGAAATTATACTGAGAGTGATGTAGCAATTGCAGATCTACTAGAAAAGAACAATGTACTATGTGAAGAAGTCAGGAACTTGAAAAGAGAACAAGAAATGCAAACAATAAGACTATGTGAAGTAGTGGAACAAAAGAAGAAAGTTGAAGATGACAAAGCTATGGCAGAAGAAGATAAAAGAGTGATAACTATCAGACTCGATGAAAGGACACATGACGTGCAAATCATGTTAATAAATTAAGTTAAAATGGAAAATCAACTGCTACTTGCAAATTAGGAGATTAGTAGGAAAGATATGGAGATGATGAATCTGAGATCTGAGAATGATCAATTGAAAGATGATTTGAGATCTAAGAAGGAACTAAATGAAAGGTTGAATAAACCTAATGAAGCTTTGACTCACTTTGAGAATCTAATGGAAGCATCAAGAAGACCAAAAGATTCTTCTAGATTAGGTCACACTGAACCAAAGACATCTACTAAGAAAGGAGAATCATCTAAGAATGGTGAAAGGAGGAATGCAAAGACAAAGAACAACAAGCCTGTTTGCCACCACTGTGGAAAACCAGGTCATACAACAAACATTTGTCAAAGCAAGAATGGTAAGTACAATCATAAACCTAAGTTCAATGGTTATTGTTTTAATTTTAAGAATTTTGGACATAAAGAACATGAATGTTGGGCTAAAGCAAATGATACACCTCCCAAACCAAGATTCAATGGTTATTGTTACAAGTGTCAAAAATATCGTCATAAAGCACAAGATTGTAGATCCAATGCTAAATAGCAATCAACATCTAAGACACAAACAAAAGCACCTAGGAAAGGAAACACTTACAATTGGGATTATAACACAAGGAAAAGTTGTCATTACTGTGAAGAATATGGACATGCACCTGAAGATTGCTTAAAGACACATTTCAGAGGAAAATCTAATAGTTGGATGAATGGAAGCCTAGTTTTCTTTAGTTCTTTGAAGATTGGTCACACTAAGAGAGAGTGTAGAACAAGAGTACCTACTACTACTATTGAGGAAATTAGAGCACAAATGAACCATACATGGGTAAGGAAAGCAAAAATGAGCAGCAATGAAACTACTAAAGCTGAGGTCACCCAATCCAATGGATCAAGTGATCACACCATCTCTAATTGAGAAATAGAGGTATGTAAGGAATCGCATTTAAATTTCAAATCTTACATCAGTTCCTAATATGTAAATGTGAGAAAGTCCATATTTTCATATGTTGAGATGCACCAAGACATGTTGTGACAAATGCCGAGATGAGTTAACTGCACTATAAGTGTCAAGCTGGTTGGCTGAGTAATTTTTGTGATGGTTGAGTATGGTAAGACGAGTGGTATGCAAGTTGTGTTAGTCAACCAACGGTAGCTAGTTTGCACTAACCCAATGGGCAAAGAATTTATTGCTTATCTACCTTGACCTTTCGAGTCTATATAAGGATGAACTGCTTGTTCTTCATTTTATCTTGCAATTTTCAGTATTATAGGGTGATTGAAGAAGTTGCAGAATTGATCTTAGTGAATTTTGTATCGAAGATCTTGCCAGCATGTTGTCGGAAACCCTAAGGTGAACACTGTGAAGTGCTACTTGATGAGGTACACTGTTCTTCATTTTCAAACCCTAACTTCAGATATTATGGCTACAAGTTCTTCTACACTAGTCAAGGGTATGGAGAAGGAGCTGAAGCAAGTTTAGCTGGTGAGAAGTGATATGTGTGCACCTCCTAACTTCTAAGTCATTCCTGAAAGTGCAATTTTAGGTGATCTGAATAGAGCCCTCTCATCTATTCCACCAAAGGTACTCATGATCCATGATGTTAGATATTATTACATGGTTAAGATTGGTGAAGTAGGTGATAGTGAATTGAGGAAATCCTACAACAATTTGTGTGAAAATGGAGTTCTGAAGGATGAATTGAAGCATTTAGCCAACAAAGGGTTAACTCGTGCCCTAGAGACTCTGCCAGATTTCAAAGTTGAATGTATTAAGGTTGTTCTAAGTGGATTTCATGATATGCATATGTGGCTGGACAATGGACCAATTAGGATCACTAAAGACATTATTCATTGAGTAACTAGATATCCTATTGTCAAAAGAAAACAAATGATGAGAGATCAAAGTAAGGAAGATATAACAACTAACATAGGAGCTATCTAAAATAATAGAGGTATGACTATCTCTACAATTGAAGATTTAGAACTTGACTTTGGAGTGAGAGTGATTGTACATAAGTTCTATCAGTTGATCTGACTGGATAGTGTTCCCTTCATAGCGGTGGACCAAGCATGGAAGATAGTTAAAAAGAATCACACTTACAACCTTGCCGAGCTGTAATTGATGCAACTAGTTGAGAACCTATTATCGATTAGAAAAGCTAAGAGCTCATCATGTAAGTTTGGTTCCTTACTAGTTTCCATATTCTTCTATGTCTAGAATTCATTTCCTACACTATGAAATATTATTTGGAAGAAGGATAGACCTATTGTTGTGCATATTAGTGAATGTATTCAACAATTAGGTAGTAATTTTAATAGTATTATGGGAAACTACTTTGTGGAATTCAAAAAGAGAATGAGGTTGAGGACTAGAATTCCTAGTTCGCTAGTGGAAAAGCACTATGAGTAGATATGTTTTCTAGTTGACATAGATTACACATACATTGAGGCTGTGACACCTAGGGTATCATGGCTAGAGCCATTTCCCTACAAAGTTAACATTGATGAAACATCAATAGCTATCACAACACTCCTAGCAGAGGAGATTGATACAATAGTAAAGAGACTTGGAAATTATGATGAAGCTAAGGAAAAGATATCTATGAATCTAAAGGAAGGAACCATGGAGAGAAAGAGGAAAAATATTCTGAAGAATCTAAAGAAAATGGTTGGATTGCCGAGTAATGAGGAGTCAGAGGATTCACCTCTAGGCTGAAGAAGAAGA
>MU224363.1:4553721-4566195 GCA_018584345.1 Thuja plicata
AGAAGAAGAAGAAGAAGAAGAAGAAGAAGAAGAAGAAGAAGAAGAAGAAGAAGAAGAAGAAGAAGAAGAAGAAGAAGAAGAAGAAGAAGAAGAAGAAGAAGAAGAAGAAGAAGAAGAAGAAGAAGCCAGCAGTAGCCAAGGTAACTAAGCCTAGCCAAGAAAAACCTAAAGTTACCCCTCTCATTGTTAATCGTCCAAGGACAAGGGCATCTGTTGTTACATTTCCAGTAGTGAAAACTAAATTATATGCAAAGAATAAGATTGGAGAGAGTAGTTCTGCCAAGCCTACAAGTAAAAAGACCAATAAGGAAACTACATTTGGATCCATAAAGTGATGAAGAAAAGACTGAAACTGATGAACCCAGCAACATACCAACTGCACTATTCAAAAGACCCACTGATATTAATGAGGTATGTGATAATTTGAGGAATTATGTAGGGTTATCTGGTTTTATGTTTATCAAGTATGAGAAATTGAATGTAGAAGATATGCATAAAGTTCAGGAAGCTCTACTAGATATGTTGAGCACTTTCAAGTTAACTCCTATAAAGATAGGAAATAATGTACCGAATGAACTATATGAGTTTCTATCTAGAAAATGGGAATTTGCACTTACTACTAAGAGACAGATTAGAGAAGGTACATTAGCTAAGGTAATCCCTGAGCTGGCTAAGAAATAAAGAGATAAATTTGTTGAGGATTAGAAGCATAAATTCATACGTAAACTCAAAGGATATGCTATTTTGAAAAATAATATTGAGAGTGTAGTACAACATAGTACTAGGATATGGAAGGAAATATTTGGATTGGTAGCTCCACAAAAGAAGAATAATGATGAAGGAACATCTGAGCATAAGGATAAAGAAGTTGAAACCACCCTTGAAGCACAGAAAGAAAAAGAGCAAATTGCTACTGAGCCTAACAAGAATAAAGTAGAACTAAAAGAACAAACAGATACAGTAAACACTGTTGATCTGAAAGTAGACAGTCCAATTGATAACACAATTGATGCCTCTATCAATTTGAATGCCAAGGGTCAGGATGAGCCAAGAGATACAAGTATAGAATCACCTATTAAGGCTACTGAGGCTGAAGGAGTGAAGAGTATAGAGGAAGATGAAGAGGAACATCAAGAGAAATCTAAAGTTAAAATTGAACAAAAGGAAGCAAAGAAGGAGAAGACAGATGAACAAGAGGTAAATACACAAAATCCACCTATTTTAGAGGTTGTGAAAATAGTTTTAGATAGTGGAGAGGAGATGAGGGATATTGAAAATGAGCCTAAGGAACAAGAGGCGGTGCAAGTGGTTGTTGATTTACCACACTCTACATCATCTACTCCCACTAGACCCAAACCAGGTGGTATGCCTGATCAATAGGCAATTTTGACTGAATTGGAAGATGCAATGGTGACTGTTATTGACACAAGAAAAGGTATTAAAGAAACAAAGCTGAGCAGTAGCTCACCTAAATTTAAGAGGAAAAAATTTATGAAGAAGAAGTGTCCCACTCTTAATGTTACATTAGATGAAGTAATTATGATTCCACTATGGGATCCCACTGTTTTATCTTATGAATAGATTGAGACTCTTCAAGAATTACTCAAGAGGAAGAAAAGGCAGGAAGAAATGAAAAGAGAGCAGAAGCAAAAGAAGGTGTTACATGACATCAAGGATATATTTGTAAAAGCTTTTAACATGGTAGATGAAAATGCTCAAGATCCTATTCTTGAAAAGCTAGTTCATATTGTGCATAAGGTAAATGATGAAAACATTGAATTAAATGAGAAGTTATTGCAATGGTTTGAGAGGAGATTCAAGACCAAAGTACTAACAAAAATCTTAGAAGAGATTGCGACAAAGCAGGTTGAACTTTCTTCTCTCGTATACATTTTGGAGGAAGTTGCAACTAATGTTTATTATTTCTACAAAAAGTTATGTGATGTAGAATTATTCACAAAGGATAATCTAAAGGCTATAGAAAAATTGCAATTAGACTTGAAGTCAACTGGGAGTTCACTGAGTATGGATGCTAGCACTAGCTCCTTTTATTTTAACAGATTGACTAATGCACAAAGGAGAATAGCCGAGCTCATGGCTGAAGATGATCAGATAAGGGCCAAATTGATTACTATTTAGACAAACATGATACCTCATCTAGAGGTAATTTAGAAATAAATTTCAACTGCAAAAGAATTGGTTAAGAGAAATTCAGATTTCTCTACTGGAGAAATTTTAGTGAGTCTAGCTACCGAGCTAGAAGTCAAATTAGAGGTTATGAAGTATGTTCAGGACAGTTGGGACACTTCATTTGCTTCCATGTTACAACTTCATAAATATTTTTTGGATAAATACAACTTAACCCCACCTAAAATTAGTGACAAAAACAAGGGGGAATCTGACAAGGATACAACGTAAGAGGAACGGTACTGGTATAATAATTGTAAATATTTTTTTAAGGCATGTATACTATGTAAATTTTTGTATGTAGTACAGAGTACATTCCTAGGGGGAGTACATTGTGTCTTAGGAAACATATTGGATGGAACGAATCGAACGAAATGATAAGTGTGTTTTTTCCACTAATATCAAAGGGGGAGATTATTAATCCCTAAGTTTTGTTGATGATTAGTGGCCAACACTTAGTCATTTGCTTAGGTAGTTTTAGTTGGTTATCACTGTGGCTGAGCTAAAAAAATTCAAGGCCAAACATTGTCGAGAAAGTATATAGGTTGTCGAGTTACATCATGCCAAGCTGAGTAGAATATTTAAGTGTCGATTGATAGAGATGTTAAGTGCCGAGAAGAACAATTTTTGCATACATGTCAGGATTGATTCAAAATTTGAGGTAAAATTTTTAGGCCGACTTGTGTGAGCTTTGGACCGACATATGTAAGAATTTTATATTTATCTATGGATTTATTTATGCATTTAATTGTTTTATCCTATGCATGGTATGGAGCCAATCAGAAAATTGGAATGCCTTGGAGGCAAAAATATTAGATCTTGATCATTGATCTAGATCTCGCTAACAAATCTGAAAAGACATATAAGATTTCTTCTAACCCTATTAGAAAAGTGTGAAGAGAAGGGTTATGTGTTCAGATGAGATGAACAATGAGTTATTTTTGTGAAGAAGATTAGATCAAGCAGAGTGACATAGCAGTGAATAGCAGAGAAAAGACATATCAGATTGTGAGATCACAGAAGGTATTGGAAAGAGAAGATCAGTCATCAGCATCTGAGTGCATAATGAACGATCACTACTTGAAACATTTTAACAAGTGTATCAGGTGAAATATCTTAATAGAGTGGTTCTAACAAACCTTCTTTAAATCTCTTAGCTGAGTGCTTACTTTATTGTAAGTTGAAATTCTTTCACAAGGTAGATTGTAATGATCTTTAGTTCGTAACCGGACAGACCTTTAACCAGGTAGATTGCATTTTGTAATCAAAACTCTTGTAGCCCTAAAAGGCACACTTTATTGCTACAGTAGTGAAGATTTTGTGGGTGTCATCCCCACCCCTGTTTTACCTATTTGGGTTCCTGGGTTACCAAAATTCTATGTTATGGGTTATATATTTCATTTTGTGGATGTTATCTGATGTTAATTTAAATTCATATATGTATGAATGTGGATCAATTTGTTTTAAGTGATCAAGTTTTAAGATCTGATTCACCTCCCCCCCCCTCTCAGTATCTTGCTTTCCCAATATTGTACTTCCAATAGAAGAATCCCTTTCTACTCTTCCAGATCCTGATAGTATGGATGTAAAACTTGTTTAATTAGAAAGAAGAATCAAGGAGAAAGTGACTATCAGACAAAAAAGAGAAAAGAAAAAGGGAAATAAGGTCAGACTGGATCAAGTTCCTTGAACAATGAATGAGGAAGCTGTTAGAGTTAGAGGAAATGAATTATGTTTAAAAGCCACATTATTTTGTAAAGGAACATTTTATTCAAATAGTTAATCATCAAGGCTCTAATGAGAAGGGAAGCAAGGAATGGCAGTCATGGATAACTTTAAGAAACCCCCTCCTAGGAAAAAGTGTAAAATCCCAGCGAATCACACATTAATTTAGGGGAAAAATTTTCTTGATGATGGCAAATGTTTTTTCCAAATTAGCAAAATAATATAAAGGCAAAGGAGATTTTTTCCCCACCCAATGAAAATTCCATAAAATCCTAGAGAATAATACATTAATGTGGAGAAAATATATATTGTGTGAGGCGAATGATTTTTTGTTAAAGGGTAAAAAAATAATTGTGCTGGTGAATTTTATGTGCATTTTGAAAAAATATATATTTTTTTGGCTAATCTATCGTTAAGTATGAGAAAAATAAATATTTGATTGGCGATTTTCAAAATATGGGACTTGTCAATGCGTCATGTGGGCCAACCCCAACTAATAACTTGTTTGCAGATTAAACACATGTTGGTATCCATAAGCACAAAAATTTACATCGACACACAACCTAACAGTAACATCCATCATTTTATAATTTTAAATGTCTTATTAGAGACCATTTGATGATCCTAGATGAATGGCTGAAGTTTAATTAATTTGCACCATAACTATTATCTAATTAATGCAACATCACGTAATGACATCATTATTTACACGTATCAAGTCTTACATCTATTTAGGTGGACGGTTGATAATGTATCACAGTTTTCGTTAATAAAAGAAATTATTTATCACTGACACTAAATCTGGCTATTTCTAATTTCACACACTCGTTCTTTTAATAGGAAAGATTTACATAATTTTGAAGGACAAATGAATTAATTAGGTTAGAGAAAGAATTAAGGGCTATTTATAGATTATCTACTCTTCCTTCTTTAATTCTCCTTTGGTTTGGGTTTGCCTTTGCCAGTGCTTGAAAGATTGCCTCTGGTTTTTGGTTTTTGGTTTTTGGTTTTAGGTTGTATTAGTATAATTTTAGATATTGTGGTAGTTGTTTTTGAAGATGGACACTCCTATCCATTTGATAAGCACCTCTATAGAGGAATAAAAGGCCTTTTTGGGCTTGATCTCAAACCAAACCCTTGAATCAGTTTGCAATGAATTTGGTGCCTTAAAAAATGAGGCTGTGAGGACGGTGCTGGGCTGTCAATTTTTAGAAAATGTTGATAGGTACGGAGTTAACATAGACATTACGTCCCATTTTTTGGCATCTCTTTTGGACCTCAAGGGAGAGAAGGTGGATATGCTCATTCTATTAAGGAAGCTATTCCAACCTGAATTCTTGGGTGACATTATTGAGGTTGTTGTTTATGCAAAATTAGGGGTGGGGATCCCTTGGGCAAGTGTTATACACAAGATTTTTGAGTCAGACAAAGATGTGGCCATTCAACCTTTTCTTTTGAACTTGGATGTTCAGCAGTTGACACGTCATAGAAAATGGGAAAAGATTGGTAGGGATTTTCTTCACAAACGGTTTATGTTGGATGACTTGGTGGACTACAGATGGTTGTATGAATTCGCAGAGCTTTTCGTCTCTGGAAAGTTCTACTTAGACGGAGGGGAAAATCCTTAGTGTTATGTCCCTATGATCTCCGCCTGAAAATTTTAAAATTTTCACTATAGTAGGTTTTGTCTTTAAATTTTTGTAAGGACTTCAAGTGAAAGTCTCCAAGTCTAAAATTCTAAATTTCTGAGAAATTTTGAATATTGTAAATTTATAGAAAATATTAATGAAAATTTTGCAACTTCATTTCAATTTGTTTTCATGGATTTAATTGTAAATATATATGTGTGAGTCGTGACATATGTGATTTTATAATTTGTGAAATTTAAAATGAACCAAACAAATGTTAAATTGTTAATGTATGACAGCATGTTATTTATTTAACAGTAATATAACTTAAATTTTGCATGTATCATGTCACATGTGTGACTGTGCGACTGCCAAATTATGAAATTTTAAAGTAGTTATTCTTTCAACTTTAAACTAAAACTCAAATCTAAAATAAGAAAATGCCAAATGGAAATTCATAAAACATCTAATAATTACAATTTAGGGACTACCACTCACATCGAGTTAATATCGCCTCTTTGGTAGCGGAGTTATCTGTCGTCACTAGAAACTGTAAGTGGTATGTACTTTTGGCAACTACACATGGTATGTACATTGTAATATCAACTATGAGCATTGATAACATTGACACGTACCTTAAACCTATTTATTTAGAATGCTAATTTGTAAATGTATTATTCAAGACCGTTGATTAATGTAGATCAATAGCAAGAGTTTTATCTCAGGCACAGTTTCTTGAAATGAATGTCTTGTCAGAGTGAAAGTGACATTCTTTAGCCATCAGGCAATTTGCACAGTTTCCAAAATCATACTAGTACAAACTATAGTTATTAGTATACTGACCACTAACTATATTAGTAATTTCCCACACTCCTGTATTAATGCATTAATGAAAATTATTTACCTAACCATATGGAAGATAAGGATTCACAGGGATATTAATAGATATTCTTTCTTTCTTCTTCATCAATTTCAATTTTCTTCTGCCATTCAGCCTCGACCCTCGAATTTCAATTTTTTGTGTAGTTTTAAGATTTAGGTTTTAAGTTTAGGCAGAGATGGACAGACCAAGTAGGTTGAGAACTACATCGATTGATGAGAAAAATCCCTTTTTGGGTAGGATACTAGATGAAGTACTCACTTTTGTTTGCAAGGAAGTGGGCTCTTTCATTAACAATGTTGTGTTGATGGTGCTCGACGATGAGTTCATTCACAATGAGAAGAGATACCGTGTTAGCATGGATATTACGTCCCACTTCCTACTGAACCTTAATGAAAGGCAGTTGACGCGACATCGAAAGTGGGTGCGACTGGGGAGGGACTTCCTACGGAAGTGGTTTCACGTCAACAACTTTGAGGAGATGGACTACAACTTGCTCAAAGAATTCGGGGAGATTATCCTCAACAGGAAATTCTTCTTAGATTAGGATGGATATGAAGACCCTTAGTGTTTATGTTCTTGAAATGGGTTTCCGCATTTCCTTTTTTTTCTTATATGATCAACTAGTGCCCTTGTGGCAACATATTTTGTAACTGTTTGGATACTTCCCATTTTGTGGGTAAACATACTTCCCATTTTGTAGGTTTTTACGAAGAAACTATAGTCTAAACTTAACTATAAAACTCTATAATTATAAAGTATATTATAATATTAGTGATGTAAATTTTTGAAATAATTAATAAAAAATTTGATGTTTGACTATTAATAATTATTGTAATTTTTCTATCTTCCTATGGAAATGAGACTCGTATTAGTGTGTGGGATAATAGATTGTCTGCGTAATATTGTTTAATTGCAATTTGGTAAAGAAATCTAAAGACCTTAGATCTTAGACTTTACTTTTGATAAATAATAAATAATAAATTATATGCCCAATGCCCATTTAGTGAATTGTGATTCACATTGTCAAATCGATGTGTGAATCTATGATATCATATAATATGTATTATAATTTATGAACCAAAAAATGTAACAATGTTTAATGTATGTGTGTGATTTATTTAAGAGTATTAACTTAATTTTTCCATGTCAATGATAAATGTAATTATATTATGTGGCATGTGTGCGACTGTGAATGTGAAATTGTAAAAGTTTAAAGCCTTTTATAAATTATGGCTAGTAATCAATGAATAAATAATTATAGTATTAGACAGTTATCTATGATTGCAAGGTTTTAAAATTAATTAGCTATTTCTAGATTAGGCAGTTTCAATATTTAATCTTATTTAAATTTAATAAATTTGTGGCGTATGGTGTTATGTGTAATTACATTTTTGGAGACCGTTGGCTGAGTAGAGATCAACGACGTACAATCATGACATGTTGTAAACTCACAAGACTTGTACACTCATTCAATTTGATGACATGTGGTGACATAACCAGTCACACAATCAATGTCATCCAATAAATATAATTCAAAGTAAATAAATGGGACCCTCCACATATTATAGTGACTGCCAGCGATCGTTGGATGAGCAGAGATCAACGATTATGATATATGGTGTATTTCAGGCTGAAAGGGAAAAGAAATATCATTTTGCAATCCTATTCCAAAATCATGACACCTGTACACTCATTCAATCGGATGACACAGGAACACTCACACAATTGGTGTCATCTAATAGATAAAATTCAAATTAAATAAATGGGACCTGCCATAATTACAAATGATGGTGACTGCCACTGACCCTTGGATGAGAAGCGATCAATGATGTAAGTTGTATTTTATCCTGAATGGGAAATGAAATCCCATTTTAGCAATCCTATTCTGAAATAACGACATGTGTACACTCAGTCAATCAGTGTCATTCGATGACGAGTGAAGACCGAAAGACCGAAAGATAAAGGAATATTAAAAGAAACCAGTGACTGTTGGATGAGCACAGATCAACAACATATGGTGTATTTTGGGCTGAAAGGGAAAAGAAACCCCATTTTTGCAAACCTATTCCGCAATCATGACATGTGTAGACTAAGCTAAGTTTAATTAAAATCATAATTGGAGTAAAAGAGTAACTTAACATTTAATTAATAATAAGCTCAATTTGACTGTTGACCAAACAATTAAGTCACACGTGCCCTAGTAACATCATATATCTAGAGAAGCAATAAAAGTTAACACGAGTGACAATAAAATTTAACACAAGTGACGAGTCAGGACTGATGATTCAGTATTAATCACTATTGTACAATTTTAACTTAATTTTTTATATTTTTCACTTCTTACTAGTATTATGTATTGGAGAATCAGAGATTCAGAAAGGGGTTATGGGTAACGGCTTCTAGGTTGAGGATTGATAAATGCCATAGAGTCTCTCAGCTCTCTGCCCACTCACAGTTTGCACAAATTGAATTTTTGGGTAAAATCCTAGACACCCATGTCCTACCCTTTAAATTTTTCAAATCTAGAGGTTTACTGTTTAGATTGTAGTCATAGAATTAGGGTTGAATTTTCAAACACACCTGTAAATTGTAGCTGTCACTAGTATACCATTTTCCACGATGGGAAAAACAAATACTAGGAGTACGAGTAAAGGGCAAAGAAAGAAAATAGTGATAATAGACTTCCACAAACTAGTTAAAATACTAGGTTTCATTGATGAATTCCATGATATTTTTGACCCTGTTATCCATGAAAATAAGGGAATCATGGAAATTAGATTTGCACTTGAAAATAAGTGTAAAGATCTAATGAAGGATTCAAAATTTTGTCCATTTAACAACACGTTAAAGGAAAAGACAAATAAAATTACACCATGGGTTCTTGGGTCAGCACACATGGTGTTACCTCAAGTATTACCTTGTCCAAAAGTTTTCATCCTCTGCGCCCAAAATTATGATGAAAATAGAAAAGTAATTGTTAATAAAAATACTCAGGAGGAAATTTTGTCGATAACAAAGATTGAATTTGCTAGTCTGCTGGACCTAGGGTTTGAAGCACAAAAATCAAATGTGCACTTTGACTTGGGAAAGCTGGCAGAGACTTATGAAAATTTAGATGCAAAAAGGAAAGATTCATATATCAGAGGAATAACAAGCAATTCTAGCTTTGGATCTAGATCATAAGCCTCCTTATGATTATGATATTTTTGTTCAATGGGTTCAGCATAGTATTTCCTTGCTAGCATTTTGTTTGGGATTAGATAGTAACAAAGAAGTGGGTAACAACATTCTTGAAATTATTTTTGAGATTCATTGTAAACTAGAACCAGTAAAATATAATTTTATTAAGCACACTGTTCATTGCATTCAAGAACAATTGCTAATGATTAAAAGAGGTTCACAGAAGATATTTAGGTTCACAACCTACTTGTGCTATCTTCTTTTAGCAAAGCATCATGCAATATGTTAGACAAACAAGTTTCAAAGTCAGGTCCAAAATGCACTATATGAATGGACACCTCAGATAAGGATGAGTGATAACAGAAGGAACTATAAAAAATTTGTAGACTTCTTTTTTGCACCTATGTATCCTAAAATTACAGGCACTTTTTTCCTAGATTGCATGTGTCTTGTAGAGATTGCATTCAACTCAGAAGTCAAATATAATTGGCTGACTAGTACTTCATGGAAGACTACACTATGTTAAGGTTTTATGGTTTAGTGGTAGAACCCTATAAACTTCCAATACATGTTATAGAGAGGGTATTTGCATTGGAATATGTTTGGAAGATGGAGAGAACAGATGCCATATTTAATGGTTAGCAAAATAAAATGATATTTCCTTCCTTTCCTTTCTCATTGGGAGGGTTCACATTGTATGCACCCTAAAATGGTCGCCTAGACTTTGGGCCCCATTTATTATTTTATCAATTTATCAAATTTCTAAATCAATGCTTTGGAACATTTTCAATTCAAATCAATTTCCTTGATCAAATTGTAATTAATTCAATTATTCAATTATTTCAATATTTCCTAAGGTTTAATCATTTTTATTTAATTAAAAGATTTAATCTCTCTTTTAATTAAATAGAATTCCTCTTATTTAATTAAAAGATTTAATTTTCTTTTTAATTGAATAAAATTCATCTTATTTAATTAAAAGATTTAATCTCCCTTTTAATTAAATGAAATTCCTCTTATTTAATTAAATTCAATTCCTCCCATTTAATTAAATAAAGTTCTTCTAATTTATTTAATTGAAAGAAAACCCCTCTTTTAATTAAATAAATAAAAATCCCCACTTAAAGTACTTTATTTGATGAAAAAGGAAATAAATTAAATGAAAATTACATAAAATCCCTTTTTCTTCACATCTTCCTAAGTGGTGGGTTTTCGCCTCTTAATCTCAACCATTGATCAATTATTTTTGCCTCTTAATCTCAATCATTGATCAATTTATTTTGCCTCTTAATCTCAACCGTTCACTTTTCTATATAAGGAAATGTCTCTTTCTCATTTTCATATTAGATTTTTTAGTATTGTTATGTTGCAGGTTTGGAGAGCAATTTTGGAGGAGCATTTGAGCATTTGAGCTTGGAGATTGCAACTTCTCTCTTCCTGTCTCATTCCTTCTTGCATTCATGCCTATTCATATAGATTAAAATTATGCTTATTTCTATAGATTAATCTTGCATTTCCATTTCCTTTCATAGATTAATATGCATTATTATCATTTAGATTAATTTCCTTTTATGCATTGCAATCATATAGATTAGATCTCATTTTCATGCATTCGAATCTCTTGTTTCATGGTGTATTTGCAATAGACACAACTAGGTCTATTTGAGGGCCTTCATTTTACATTTTTACACATCCATGACTAGAGAGCTATGGATCGATATTTGAGGCCTCATCCTTCAGCAACCTTGAATGGAATGATTCATAGAAGTGTGACAACATTTATGCACACATTTTTTGGTGACCACCGTGGGGCATGATGCTCCATATTTTCCTTCATTTTATTCAAATCTCAGATTTTCTAATCTTTACATGGTTATTTTATTGAATTTTTTCAAGCCTAACCCTTGTGCAAATTTGCTTGGAGATGAAAACCCTAGATTTTCAAAGATTTGATCATATCTCCCAAACGGCTTGGAGTTTTGGTTTGAAATTGTTTTGGCAAGTTGGTGACATATCAGAGAAGCTCTAGTATAAAATTTAGAATTTTCCAATGTATGCTGGATTTTTTATAATTTTTTCTTTATTTTTCACAAAACCTTAATTTTTGATGCAAATTAGTGAATTTTCCAAAAAATTTTACATTTTTAGAAATTTCTTTAAATTATATAGGGGGTCCATTCTTTGATTTTTAAATTTGGATGCAATATTATAGCTCATTTGGTCAATTTATAAAAACTGGTCTATTTTGGGAAAGTGGCTCTCTAGGGCACAAATGAAAAGATCTTATTAAAATTTTGACATTTTCAAAAATCTCTCTATTTTTTGATAGAGGTCTCTTTTCTGTATTTTGGGTTTAGGGTCCGAATTCATGTGGTATAAGTCAAATCTTATTGACAAGGTCAAAAATCAAAATTATGATTAGCGTACAGTTATTTTTCACATGGTTCAATGCATGATATAAGTTGTCATTTGGATTATTTTCTAGTTATCATTGCTCCTAACAATTTATTTTCATATCTAACCATCTCAGGGTTTACATAAGTTGAATATACATTGCATATCTTGTTTGCTTGTTTGCTTGTCTTGTTCATTTGAAGGTTCATGACTTGCTTTCATGGAAAATGCTTAAAACAAACAAGAAAAAAAGGTAAAATCTACTAAGCGCATTGTGTTGGAATTGAGGTATTTTGTTACATCTCTATAAAATTTGGATTTTTGGATTAAAAATAAACCTGTCATGTGTTTGGCTTGAGTGTTTACATGCTTTCATAGAACACATTTCAATTGATGTTCTTAATGGGAAATGAATGGACATAGATTTGATTTCATACAAGTTTGTGTAAGTGAATGCTTGTGTTTAAACCTTAAGTA
>MU224363.1:4575040-4588612 GCA_018584345.1 Thuja plicata
TGAGGGCCTTCATTTTACATTTTTACACATCCATGACTAGAGAGCTATGGATCGATATTTGAGGCCTCATCCTTGAGCAACCTTGAATGGAATGATTCATAGAAGTGTGACAACATTTATGCACACACACATTTGAGAGAAGAGGATTCAAAGTGGTAGAGGCTTTTGTTTCAATTTTTTGCTTTTCTATTGACAGTCACTGGCAGTATGATCCACTAAACATAATTGGATCAAAGATTAGAGCGAATGGGAGCTCCATAAGAAAATGTCAACATGAAAGTATGCCATTAATAGAAAATTTAAAAAAAATGGAGTCCTAGGATGAGGTCAAAAAAGAGATGGAGAAATACGCCACTAAAAATAATATTTCAATACAGGAATTGTGATCACAAATTATTGCATTGCACAAGTAGAAAGTAAAAGTGTAGCAAAAGACATCCTACAATTTCTACCAGCAAGCTTCTCAACCATATAAAAAAACTATTTCAAAGAAAATAATGCTTCAATGTGAAGATGATAATTGGACTACAACCAAAATTAAAGATTTTTGGGAAATGAGGAAGAATCTCGGTGAGCCAAAGACCTCTGCAGATCTTTATGATCCAGATGAGGATGAAATATTAAGAAATTTATGGAATGTGGAGTATCCTGGTCAAGCACATCATAGTGATTATGATGATCAAGATACTAGTTTTGATTGGCCGGATTCTATGACAATTGCTACTGGAGTTAGTGCGTCCACAAAAGAAAAATATGGCAAAGGGGTAGAGATGGTAGAAAAAATGGGTTTTCCAGGTAGGGGTGGTCTGGGTCCCACAAGAGAAGGGAATTGGTATCCACTTGCCACACCTGCTCCACCAAAATGTGGTAGTGGACCAATAATTGGAAGTTCATTAGAAAAAGGTACTACTCAGTCTCATACCCTTGCACCTTCATTTGTTCCAACTTCAAATCCAGTTCCACCTTTGCCAAGCACTTAGATTCACTCTAAATCAATTTCCACTACCACTAGTAGGGATGGCATGGGTAGTACTAGTGGTCTGAAAAGGACATTACAACTAGACATGAAATTAGTGGATCCCAAAGATCAAGGCAGTGTAAAGAAGAAAAATGTTATGATAACAATGCCAATGGTGTATGTGATTGTGAGTCTAACAATTGCCACACCTTCAGGACAAAACCCTCTAAATAGTCTAAATACTCCACTTGTAATGGGTCAAGGTGTTACTGCTAATAATCCTCATGGTAAAATTATTAGAACCACAGGTGGAAGCTTGTACATAGCTACAAGTTCTATTTCACCTTTCAAACATTCAATTGTGTCAGAAAACCCTAATTTTCGTTACAACAATTTTGTAATGAACTTTGAACAAACAAAAAATAGGAATAGAAAAAATACTAAGACATTGAAGAGGGATGCAGTTGCTGCAACTCGTGATGCAGAACCTGCATCGAATAGGTTATTTCCCACATATGACCCAGAGAATGAAAGGATGGAGTTCATGGTTGTTATGCCCCCAGCTAGAGATAACAATCCACTAGAGAGTCACATAGATCCATCTGAATTTCAAGTTAGCACACTCCAAATGCATTTATCAAAAATTAAAAATGTGGACAAGATAAATGTGTCAAAAATGACCAACCAAGTTGTCTATAGTTTACTGATGAAGTTGGAGAGAGAAAATGGAAAGCTTCAGGGAAGAATAGAAAAGTTACAGGCAGACTTGGCAAATGAAAAGGCAAAGGAGAAAGCAGCAGATAAAAGGTGCAAATAATTAGAGAAAAGGATTAAAAAATCATCCTCTAAAGAAGCAATTGTTCAACAAGAACATATGGAGGTAGAACTAAAATTTGTGAGGGAAAAATAGGAAGAGAGAAATAAAAATCTGGAGGATGAAAATGCCTCTTCAGTAAAATTATACAAAATCTTGGAGAGTGCGACAGAAGTAAACAATAAATTAAAGAAAGAATTGGAGGATGAGAGGGTAAAATCAAAATAGTTGGAAGAGAAAGAAAATCACTGGGAAGAGGAAGCAAAGAAAATAAAAAAATAGAGTGAACACCAGTTTCTAGAATTGAGAGAAGACCTAAAGAAGGAAAAAAAGACAATTAAAACTTACGAAAATAGCTTGAATGACCAAATGAAAAATAGAATCAAGAAAATAAAAAGAGACCTTTGGAGGAAAATAAAGGTGACTGGTTATAGGTTTTGTTGTTGGGTTGAATTGAATGAAAGTCTTAGAGATTTTTTTGAGAAGCTCAAAGAGCACATTAACAAAAAAAAAAGTTTGTCAGAGAGAGAAAACTGCAAAATAGATTTTGAAAAAAATCAACACAACGAGTGACAGGAATTTGGGAAGAAAGGGAATTTATGAACATGCTCTTGCATCAATAAAAGAAACCTTTGTCTTACAAAAATGTCAAAAACTAAAGAAAGTAGAGGAAACTCTTGCCTTATTTTAGATAAAGCTCGCCAAGATGAATCAAACAACAACTAAAATGATAGGTCATGGTTTGTCGAGTCCTGGTCCTAGTAAGTCATTAATGAATTTTTTTGGAAGAGAAGCTTACAAAAAAATGTTGGAGGAGACAATGCGAAATGATTTAGGCAAGCTTCCTCAGGAAACAACTTATGAAGGCATTGCAAATTGCATCAAACCATTGACAAATTTGAATGTAGTATTGGAAGGATCATTTCTTTCAAGTCAGTCTAATAAGTATGAATGGCTAACAAGGTTGCAGGTCATCTACTATAACTTGACAAATATTAACCTTCCAAGTGATGTATAATGAAGCTTATTAAACAATCTGGCAGAATCATCTTGATGTAATAAAAAAAAGTATGTGAAAGTACTTTCAGTTTCAATCATCTCTATATTATTTATCTATTGGCTTGAATTGAGTTAAAAGTAACAAGTTTAAACTTTGTTTTTTTAACTGGATCAATGTAGAAGATGCTATAATACTATTGCTAATTTACTAAACCATCCTATCAAATGTAGAAAAGTACAGTTATAGAGATGGTGTACTAGTCTTGACTCTTACTGATTTTGATTTTGATTTTGATTTTGATTTTGAGACTTCACATTAGGAAAATCGACCTGAAGCTATTGTTACTCCCTTTTTTCTATAAAAGGGAATTCAGGGTCATTTTCTAAGGGTAATGAAACTGAAATTGGGTATTGAATCTTGAGTCATAATTCATTTTCAATTCACTTTTGCGAATAGAATAACACATATTTGTGTTCTACTTCTTACTACTATTAAAAAATTAATTGTTACATTGTGTCATATTTGTAAATAAATTAATGAGAATCTCTATTTCTAAGAATTGTATCATATGAATTGCTATGTTTTCAAAAAAATAAGAAAAAAATATTTAAGAATTGTACCATATGAGCTGAATAATGCAAAAGATAACCATTATTAATTGTAGAATTCATGAGATTATCAACCGCATTCATGTTTTTTGAATTTTGACATTGGAATATGATATTATGCATGATGATGAGATACAAAAACTGACAGTAGACTACAGCAAAAATTTTAATAAATACCTAGGACCTTCTACTTCTAAAAAGGTTTAAGTTTCCACATCATCTCATTATTGGGATCCTTAGATTCCTTTCCATCAACCTCATAGCCTCATTGGTTCTTTGATATGTTTTCTGCACTCTGTATACCTCTACTTAACTCAAGTTCAATGCTAGCATTACCAATACCAGTACATGAGTCAATGAGAGTCACATCATTGTCTTTAGCACTGCCACTTTGGGTTGAAATGTTGCCCAACCCTCTTCTCTGACATTTATTCCTCCACAATTTTGGTGCCTTGTCGTAAGGAAAAGTATGAACTTCATACCTGGATGTATAGAGCCTCAAGAAATTTTCCAAATTCTTGTCTAGTTTGTTTCTTATCTTTGATTTTAGGAACCCCAAAGCACTAAAAACTCTCTCATCCTCCACCGACCCCAATATCATGGTCAGACATAAATCAGCAAGCTTGAAAAATTCTGATATTGAATCAATCAACATTTCACTCTTAGCTAGATATTTCCAAAGCCTTGTTGCCAATCCATCTTCATGGGGGTTCTCCATAATATTATATTGTTCCCTCATTGTCTGTGAAAAATGGTCTGATTGTTCTCTCAAATGAGATTCATCTAAAATTCCATATAGAGTTACTCCATTTAACTCTATGGTTTTGCAAAAATGATCTATCAAAGTTAGTAGCTTATTTCAATAATCCTTGGAATTGTTCATACTCCAATATCAAGGAAACAAAACACACATGGATTCAAGTAGTTTTACTAGAGGGAATATTACTCTAATCTCTAAGGAAATATCATAGGCAATGCACTTCACAAAAGTAGTTACATGCTCAAAAATCTTGGTAAAGTCTTCCCTTCTAACACTTGATACTCGCTTCCTATTTTTCCTTCCTGGTTCCTCAGACTCAACCCTGGAATAGTAGTACATTGGTATCTCAACTCCACATACTCTTGCACATAACTCCCCATTCACACCGATCTTTAAAAAATTTTCAGGATTGTCCAAATCTGTGATTTTAAGCTAGCTGGAAAATTTTGCATCATCACATGATCGATAGAGATTATCTAGCGTCATGCATGTCAATTTATGAAGTGCAACATATTCTACAATATACATTGATCTTTCTTGGGCCTTTTTCATTATATTTCTCATTTCCTCTAGTAGGGGGAGAATACCTGCTAATATTAAGAGTGTCTCTACATTAGATAACCTTCGTAGTACCTCAGGAAATTTGGTTAGCCCTGCTTCTTCATGACTTGAGTTAATTAGACCAAGCAACAATTGATATTCAAAAAACACTCGATGCATTGGGCCATCCAAAGAGATCCATCTAGTATCATTATCCTTTAGAAGATTTTTGTCATCGGTTAGTCCTTCGACAAAGTGTTGAAATTCCCTCAATCATTTTAGACTTTGATAGAAGTATTGGTAGAGATCTTTGATTAAAACTTCAATATTTTGTACTTGACCATGCTTGCTAACAACTCCAAAAGCTAGATTTATTTTATGGGCTATGTAGTGAATGGGAGTAACGTAGGGAACACAAGAAGATTGTATCTTTGTGCAAAGACCACCCCTATGGCCTTGCATTACTGAAGCTCCATATGCTCCAACACACACCAACTTATTGGCAATCGTCATGCCATTTATATCTTCATATTCAATTAGAGATCTCTTTACTAGTTCAAATAGATTTTTAGCTATTGCATTATCCTTCATTTTAGCAATAGTTAGTAGATGAGGTTGGCAGACAAAATTGTGTACATTATAAAAATGCATGCATACCCATGAAGTAGTATCTACTATTGTAACCTCGTCTAAAGACAATACAATAAAATTTGACTCTTTAATTTTTGCCTTTAGATCCTCTTTTTCAACATCGGCAAGACAACTTGCCCATTACCATCCACTATTTACTGACCAATGACTATTAGAATAGTTAGAAATTTTTAGAAAGTGTAATAAAGCACTCAATGATGGGTAGTCTGTCATAGGACACTCTCTGCTCAAAATATTAAAAACAACACTTAACTAAACAAATTTTCCCATTAGTTCTACTTCCAATGCTTTTCCAAAACAAGATCCAATAGAGCCTTTAAATTGAGCAGGCTCCATCTGTATATTCAACTGAAATTCATATAATTCTACATTCCTAACATGTAGAGACTCATCCTTTGTTTTCCATCTTATCAATGATTTTTCAACTCCAACCCATATGCTTCTCTATGGTGTCGATTTTCAACTGCAACCTCTTTTCCTTCTTATTTATCTTGGAGCAAATCTTACATCTACATTCTACCGAAGGTTGACCTTCAATTGGATTGTCCACTAGTTCAATGAATGGATAATTTGACACCCATTCCATTTGAAAATTCCTTGACAACTCCCACTTTAGATCATTTTTTGAATTGTTTTTTCTTTTCTTTTTCCCTGCACCATCATCATCTCTGACATTCTCAGTCTCATCCAAGTTGTTTATATCATTATGGCTACTCTGGGTATTTAACTAAAAATCCTATTCAATTTTATCATGATTTGAGATATCAGGTTCACCTACCTCTTCAATATGTCATGTAGTTTTAGGTTGTGAATCTTTCGCGTAGACTTGGTTGCTAGAACTAGAAAGGCTATTTTCCATGCACCCTTATAGCAGTAATACTAAGGCTCAGTTTGTATTCATTCATCTTAGAGACTTTGCATCCACTTGGTGGGAAACAAAGAGAGAAAAACTTCACATAGATATTACCACTCTTTCATGGGAACTATTCCTATAACTCTTTCAAGCCAAATTTCTAGCTGACCATTAGCGACGGGAAAGAGCCGAAGAGTTTCACAACCTAAGGTAGCTAACTATGTCAGTTGATGACTATGAGAGGAAGTTCTTGGAACTCAAGCCATACTCAAGATATAAGGATGATGAACCCATGTTGACTCAACACTTCCTTAGAGGACTCAACGGTCGCTTGGCCGATAGTGTACGAATGTTTGAACCTCAAATAGTTAATGATGCAGTCATCAAAGCTCACCTTGAGGAAAAAAATATAGCCTTGGGGTTAGGAGGTTAGATAGGTGGCCAAGGGGGTAATGCCTCCCAAGCTAGGTCAGGTTTCAAAGGGAATCCATCTCAAGGAGCACCTGGACCTTAAAACTATCCTCCCAAAGGAAGTCAGAACCACCAGAAAAGGAAATTTCACAACAATAACAACAACAATAGAAATTACAATGGCAACAATAATAAAAGTGGGCATTCTCTGTCCAGCAATCCTCATAACTAGAAGCATGCAAAGTGATACCCGAACCTTTAGCTAGCTCAGAGTATGCCTCAAAACTCTAGTCATGGTAGCTATCAGCAGTCTAGTGCATCTTTTGCAGGAAGGAATTTTGTCAAGAACACCGGCTGTTACTCTTGTGGTCAACATGGGCACATTGCAGTTAACTACCCTTAGAAATCTACCCCAGCAACTAGCTATAGGAAGGCCTCATCAGAACCAATAGTAGGTAATGTAGGCAGAACGCACCAAGTATTTGCCACCATAGACCATGGTCAAGCCAATCATCAGGGAACAGTCATCGAAACCCTAGGTTTGTTAAGGGGTATCTCTACCACCATACTATTTGATTCGAGAAGATAGGTGGCAGGTTGAGCTAGCCTCTGGGACAAGAATAACCTCTGACTCTTGTGTCCATAGTTGCAAGTTAGAACTTTGACCTTTTTCCACCTTAGTAGATCTCTGAGTAATTCATCTAGGTTCGTATGGAGTAGTTTTGGGTATGGATTGGTTGGATTCTCAAAAAGCCACTTTGGATTGTAGAAACAAAAGCATTCAGTGTTCAAATGACTTAGGAGAACCTAAGAAGATTGTTGGGGTGCAATGACCCATCTCTCCCCGCATGATTTCCACGATGCAGCTAAAGAGGTGCATGCACAAAGGGTACCAATTATTTGCAGTGTCAGTAGAGGACTTGGACCTAGGAGAAAGTAGGGAGGTATCACTAGATCATCCCCTATTATAGGAGTACTTGGATAATTTTACCAAAGAAATTCCAGGAATGCCACCCAAAAGGGACATAGAATTCAGAATTGAGTTGGTTCCAGGAGCAGAACCAATCTCCAAAGCTCTGTACCGTATGACCACACAAGAACTTGAGGAACTCAAGCTTTAGCTAGAAGGGCTCTTAGAAAAAGGATTTATCAGACCTAGTATATCACCGCGGGGTGCACCAGTAATATTTGTAAAGAAGAAAGATGGCTTTCTTCGATTGTGCATTGACTATCACCAACTCAACAAAGTCATGATCAAGAATTGATATCCTTTACCCCGCATTAAGGATCTATTTGATCAAACGAAAGGGGCAAAAATATTTTCAAAAATTTACCTCAAGTCTAGATATCATCAACTTAGAATTTAGGAAGCCGATATTCATCAAACAGCTTTTCATACCAGATATGGTCACTATGAGTTCAATGTGGTACCATTTGGGTTAACAAATGCTCCTTCTGTGTTCATGAGATTAATGAATGGAGTTTTCAGAACCTACTTGGATAAATTTGTGATAGTATTCTTAGATGATATCTTAGTGTTCTCTAAAACTCTTGAAGAACATGAGGTACATCTTCGCCAAGTATTGTAGTGCCTTAGGGAAAATCAAATTTATGCCAATGCAGAAAAGTGTGAATTATTTCAGATAGAAGTTAATTATCTTGGACATGTCATATCAGGGAAGGGCATCATTGTTGATCCAGCCAAGATTCAAGCCATAGTAGAGTGGCCAACTCTGACTAATGTCCCTGAAGTTCACAGCTTTATGGGACTAGCTAGATATTATAGAAGATTTGTCAAAGAGTTCTCTTAGATAGCGCATCCCATTACTTCCTTGCAAAGGAAAGGTAAGAAGTTTGTTTGGTCAGAGAAATGTGAGGCCACTTTCTAAGGTTTAAAGGAAAGATTAACCAATGCTCCAATCTTGGTGGTTCTTGAACCATCAGGAAACTTTGTAGTTTGCACAGATGCCTCACTAGAAGGGATTGGGATGGTTCTTATGCAAGAAGGAAAAGTTGTGGATTATGAGTCAAGAAAGCTTAAAGATCATGAGCTCAACTACCCCACCCATGATCTAGAACTTGCAACAGTAGTTCATGCCTTAGTAAAGTGGAGACACTTTCTATTGGGTCACAAGTTTGAACTCCAAACAGATCATCGAAGCATTCAGTACATCTTCTCTCAACCCAATCTCAATGCTAGACAACGTAGGTGGATGGAATTTTTATGTGAATATGCTTTTGAGGTTAAGTACATCCAGGGGAAGACAAATGTGGTAGCAGATGCTTTAAGCAGGCACATACATGTTTTATCAGCACTATCCCTTAACACAGATTTGGAGGAAAAAATCAGGGAAGCTCTCACTTCCAACTCTTGGTTTCAGGAGATTAAGATAGAAATAGAGTCAGGAAGACCCTTGGAAGGTCACTTCTTAGGATATTCCTTAGACACCCTTGGTTTGTTGTGACAGAAAAATAGAATCTATGTGCCCATGGAAGGAGATCTTCGTGCGCTTATCCTTTTAGAAAGCCACAAGGCTCCCTATTCGGCACATCCCGTGGTGAAGAAAATGTATGCTGACCTACACCAGTTGTACTATTGGTAAGGAATGAAGAGAGATATAGCAGACTATGTGGCTAGATTTTTGGAATGCCAGAGAGTGAAAGTAGAGCATCAACACCCTGCTGGTCTATTGCAACCTCACCTAGTGCTGGAATGGAAATGGGACATTATTTCCATGGATTTTATTGTGGGACTTCTAGTTACTGCTAGGAGACATGATGCTATCATGGTAATAGTTGATAGACTCACCAAGGTAGTTCATTTTTGTCCCATGCAGTCCTCCTACTCAGTAGCTTCTGTAGCCAGAGTATTCATGAAGGACATTGTGAGACTCCATGGTATTCCTAGGAAAATCATATCTGATCATGATCTAGTATTCACATCAGCTCTTTGGACTTCACTTCAGTACACTTTAGGGACTTAGCTCAACTTCAGTTTAGCCTATCATCCCAAGATGGATGGGCAGATAGAGCAAGTCAATCAGGTTCTTGAGGACATGCTTAGGATGTATGTTATGGACAGACAGACCCACTAGGAAGAGTATCTATATTTGGTGGAGTTTTCTTATAATAATGGGTATCACAGTTCCATAGGTATTTCCCCTTTTCGTGCTTTGTATGGCCATCCATGCTGCACTCCCTTAAGTTGGGACCGATTGGAGGACAGGGTACTTCTAGACCCTGAGATGTTACAGGATATGGAACAACAGGTCAAGTGCATCAGAGAGCATATTTTGACAGCTCAGGATAGGAAGAAGAAGTATGTCGATGCTTATAGGACTGATGTACACTTCTCTCTTGGTGATAGAGTCTTTTTGAGGGTGCATCCATGAAAGAGTCCAATCCATTACAGAAAAGGCTCCAAGTTGGCACCCCAATTTGTTGGCCCTTTTGAGGTCCTGGAGAGGATAGGACCAGTAGCTTATTGGCTTGCCTTGCTGCCCAACCTTGCTCGTATTCATGATGTATTTCATGTTTCAGTTCTTAGAAAGTATATTCCTGATGTGACTCATGTTTTGGATTGGAATGCATTATAGGTAGCAGACGGGAAACTAGCTTTAGAGCCGGTACACATTTTGCAGCAGTGGACACTGACCCTTAGGGGTAGAACCATAGAGCAAGCAAGGGTCCAATGGGACCCCAATGATGATTCTTCCACCACATGGGAAGATGCTGATAGACTTAGAGATGCTTATCTGTATTTATTTGTAGGCTTTTAGGAGTAAGCTTAACTCTAAGGGGGAGGATGTAATACCCTCTCCTATGGTGATACTTGGACTTTTGACTTGGACATTTTATTATGATGGTTAGAACTATACATTTACATTTATATTTTGTGGATGATGATATGATTGATATGCTCATTTATGGTTATCAGTTATATGTTTATGAGATTAGAAAACCATCTATTTTTATATGTTTTATGGATCTAACCAAAGGATTTGAATCTAACCATTATCATGATATTTTATGTTTCATGGATATGTGTCTGATGTGTTTTCATGGCTTAGGATGAAGTCGTAGTTACTCACTTAGTTTAGGTCCACATGATGTATCGATCCTGGTCATCTGTTTGTATACATCTGATTTGTATGAATATCCATATGTATATATATATTTATCTCTTCTTGGTGATGCAGGATTGTAGGTACCGGGTATCGTCTCCACCTGGCTTCACAAGTCTTACCGATCCCTCAAAATCCTCGATCGTTGTTGTTGTTATGGAGATATCACCAGGTTCCATAGGAAGAAACTCCACCTCTGATCCTTCTATCCTTAGGTGGGGAGTTCCCAAGTCAGTCCCTTGTGTGGATGTATTATGTGATCTCTTAGTTTGTTGGATTTATGGATCTTGTAGCTTGTACTTGTCTTCTTGGTATGCTCAACTTTGATTATTGATGTGAGTCATTGTTTATTTGAAGGTATGATTTACTAATTTATCTTTGGTAGTAGCTACTATTATATTAGTATATCTCATTAGGAATGAGTTGGTATGTGATTAAATCATGTGATTTTAATATCCGTAATAATGAATAATTTTATGGTATTATTTTATAATACTCATAATAACAAAGTGTCTATGTTAATATTAATAATAATAAAAAATTCTAACTTATGTTAGTAGCTGCCTAATATATATTTTAGAATGTGGATGAGTGTATGAATAAATAACATATTTTATAATAATATTATTTTTAATATTTAATATTAATAATAATGTGTCTTATTTATGGTATATGTACCATAAGCATATGGGTGCACACATATGCCTATGAATACATATTATTATATAATAAATTGATTGTTTGTGTGAAGGAAATTATTCTTATGTTATTCTTATAAGTGATAAATAGGATTGGTAAATTCTATTACCATAGTTAAATAAGTTAGTAAATTATTTTTAAGACTATTATTTATTTTTGACACCCTTAAATTTAGGGAACATAAGATTATAGTTTTATTTAAAATTTATTCTCCCTTTATGGGAATGGTTTTGCAAACCATCTCATTAACTATTAACGGATGGATAGTTGAGATGGTTGCATCGGTTGGATTTCCTGTGCAACCACCTCCTCCATTTTATTTACAGGAAGGACTCTCCTATGTGTGGGAGTTGAAAAAAAAAAGGAAAATCTTATTCTGAGAATAGGCTTTAATTTTAGGATATTGCTATAGTTTAGAGAGGAGAAAGAATTGATATTTTCTCTAACGAGTTGGAGTTTTCCTGTAGGAGGAATTCAAAGGAGTGCTGGAAGAGATTTAGAAGCTTGTTTTCTTCTTCTTCAACTGATCTTCGCAGGACTCTAGGTTGGAATCCATCCCCAGAAAAAGATCTCTTTTATAGTGTGAATGTTGTTTTTAGATTTGTTTGAAAGTAGCTGTATTTTGTATTATTTTTGAAGAATGGTTGAGCACTATTGTATTGTTATTGTGTTATATAATAATATGCTATTACGGAATGATGATATATTAATGTATTATTGTAGAATGTGTATACATTATTGTATTGTTTTTGTCACCCATCTATACATTATAGAAATGCTATATCATTGTATTACAAATTCTATGTTATTGCAGTATTATGTTATTTTAATAAGAATTTTATTCTGTGTTGTGTATATAATGCAAACGTTATTATGTCATCCATTTTTGGTTTTATTTATATTATTCCAGCCGTTTATAACACTCTGTCATTGCTTATATTCTGTCATTCATTTATTATGACAGCCGTTTATGCAATAGAAATATTGCAGCATTATAGTATTATGTTAGCCGCTTGTGCAATAGCAAACATTCTATCATTTGGCTGTGTTTTGGTTCTTTTTCATTTGGCCTAGTTATTTGTATTTCCTGTGTTGTTTGTTGTTGTGTTTATATCAGGCTTGAAGTTGAAGTAGTGTAATATTTAAGTCAAGTAGTATAATAATTAGGTTTTCGCTTTATGCAAGTATAACATTTTTAAGTATATGTATAAAGGGATTAGGTACCTTTTGGATTGATTGGGATAGGTTTCAGCCTCCTAGAAGTTAAGTTGCAACTTCTAGACTTTAGACTTTTAATAAGATCAGACTTAGTCAAATTTCAGGCTTAGTAAAAAATTTTAGACTTAGAATGAACTTTATGGAGCATTATCTTTTGGTGTATGGAATGTTGTGTAAACCTTAAATTTGTCCATTCCTTGTGGGTGGAGGTTATGTTCAGTGTGTTTAGATGCCTTAATAGGTTTAGGATGTGTGTAGGAAGAAGTTTAGGGTTTATAGTTGTCTAACAAGATTAGGACATTCTAAACATCCTCAAACATTCCTAATTTCTCTAAACATCCATAAACTATCTTATTAATTTCTATTATTTCTAGCAGTTCTCAAATGTGTTTATAATATGTTTTTACTATGTGTATGATGTAATTGTGATATGTGGGTTAAGGGTAGAAAATCTAACGACACCTAGTGAGTGGCTCTCAGTGCGGGGCCAGGGCCCTAAGTGGCTAGATCCAAGATAACCGACTGAAGAGTAATTTAACAAGTGAAAACTTAATTAAACTTATGGGAATGGGTTCTAACATTAAAAATATTCAATGTGCCTCACCCATGCCATTAGCACTAGTAAAGGCTATGGATGGGAGTGGGAGAAGATACCTACGTGTAGGTACGATCGAATGGCGCTTGTCTGTATGAAATGCATTCAATCCCGCATGTGCCTACTTGGGAGTCGGGGCCCAGAGTGGCTAGTACCAGGACAACCCAAGGAGGGCTATGCAATGACACTCACTTAGGTGGTTTCTTAGAGTTTCTACCAAGCCCTAGAACCTTTTTGGGAAATGTTTTATGTTTTTATCCTTTCTTTCCTTGCTATTTGGGAAAAGGTTACCCAACCCTAGGTATGGCCTAGCTATCCCTTTTTGTGGACCTTGGTGTTTA
>MU224363.1:4588694-4628293 GCA_018584345.1 Thuja plicata
TTATGCTTGCTTATGTACTAGTTTTTGAAGAATGAAGGCCTTGTGATTATCTTTCATGATGTAAAATTATTGTTACCTCCCTTGAGGAGTTGGATGTAATGTAATCATTAATATATTTCAAAATGATATATTTGGAATGGGTAGACTTAGGAAAAGGGAAAAGGGAAAATCATGAACTTTATGTATAAGATGTATGTTGGAAAAGAAAAAGGATTTGGTAACATTTCAAGTATAGTAGTATGTTTCTTATTATTGATTAAGTGAAAAAAGCCATTGAAGAACAAATGTATTATTTGCAATGTATCAAATGATCTAGATGGTTCCATTTGATTTAAAGGTTATATTGTTCATAAAGAATACTTAGGAATATAGATGGTTTTAAATAGAAAATTGAAATGAAAGTACTTAGGTATTTTTTAATAAAGAATCTTATAATGATATGATTTAGTTTGCTTTGAGAAATAAATCTTTTTGTTAGCTTACTTAATGGAATTAACTAAATCATGCATTAAATTAGAAGGGAACCCTGGGAGGAATCTAAGTTATGTTTTGTTCACATAATTCTTTTAAAATTTTAAAAAATTTCATGAATTTTTACTTAGGTTTTCTTTTTAAAAGAGAATCTTTGTTCTCTTCCCCAGTTCCCTTGTGGGGCATGACCCATTTCACATGAGGATGTATTAATGAAATTTTTTATTCAGTCTTTAGTAGAGGATACTAAGGACTAGTTTAAAGGGTTACCCTATAATTCTATAGGGTCAATAGATGAACTAGTTGATTGCTTTAAGGAGAAGTATGGTGATAAGACCAATGAGGGATGCATGTTGAATGAATTCAAAAATATAAAAAAGAATCAAAATGAAGATGTTGTAGAATTCAACATAAGATTTCAAAGATCTATCCATAAATTTTTTAGGTTATGAGACTTGATGACAAAGTTTGTCTATCTACTTATCTAAATACATTTGATTCTAAGATGGGATACCTCCTAAGAAGCAAGAATCGAAGGACTATAGGAGAATCTTGTAAAACAACTATCAAAATAGAAACAAATAGAATGGTATCTAGGAAATCGGGTAGAAGAGATGATTGGAAGCCTGCAAGAAAGGATTTGGATAAACCTTCAAATGCCAAGCCTAAAGAAAAGGTCAATATGAAGTAGATTATAAATGCTATAAAAGATTTAAATCTAGGAGAAAGTAAGAATAAAAGACCTCCAAATAATGATAGGCAATCTTGTTGGAGATTTACTTATGGCAGTTAGTTGATTGTATGTTTGTCATTGATGACAACATATATTATACAGTTGTGTTTTGTATGTAGTTATCAGAATGATGATATTAAACCTTGCACGGTTATATTCATGTTGTAGACATGTTGTTGAGGCTTTGTTCATACACACAGACATAGATATGAAGTTTCAGTTGTGTTGTGTAATTCTATTAGTGGCAGTTACAATTTCTGGAGTTTATATGTACAGAGCCGACGTATCAGCATTGGTTCTTGAGTTGCGCTTATCTTTGAGATATGTGTGTTTATATTCAAGTTTAATTATGGGTTGAAAATAGTTATCAAAAGGAGCCAAATGTGCTTCAACAATATTGCAATGTTAGAGTTGATTTGGTGAAGCTGAATTTGTGAAGCATCACACCTATTTAGTTTATATTGTGTAGTTGTAATTATGCTTGCATGGTTAGTTTAGCTGACAAGGATGTTATGAAGAGTTGCCTAATAGGTCCCATGATCTCATACTTTGAGGAAGATACTTATAGTAGTTCATTTGTGAATGCTAAGTGTGAATGATAAAAAAAGAGACTAAAAAAGTACAGAGCAAAATATCAGTTGTGTTTCATTCATCAAGGATCTACGTGAAGAAGAAGTGGAAGATTACAATACATTGGAACTGATCAAGACAAAAGGTCTACTCTATAGTTCATCATCAGATATAGTGCATATCTATTCTATAGAAGGTTGTAGCCTTCACCATTGAAGCAGTGAGATTTTGGATAGTAGTCCTCACCCTTAAATGGGTTATTTGTAAAAGACTCTTAACAAGGTCAGACCCTTAACCAGGTCACTATACTTATTGCATTGTAAAGAACAACTCCTAACAGGGTTGCAAGATCTTCTAACAAGGATTATTATAAACAAGTATAGTTCATTGTGGGTGCTAATTCCCACCAGGTTTTTTAGCATTTGGTTTCCCCGTAACCAAATTGTGGTGTTGTCTATTGTGTTATCTAAATGTGCATTTACTTTATTGTATTCTAGAGTTAATAAGAGAAAAGAATTAAATTAGCTGATAACATATTCACCCCCCTTCTCAATTATCCTTTGGGACTATTCTAACAATTGGTATCAGAGCCAAGTGCCTTGAAGAGAAAGCCTAACAGCTTAAGGTAGATCAGATGACATACTTCAAAAAAGAGAGTCCTAAGTTTGATGGAGAGAACTATCTGGATTGGAAGAACAAAATGATAACACATCTACAATGTGTTGGTTTTGATATCTTTGAGATAGTCACACAAGAAGTTGTTATTACCTCTTTAAAAGACCTTGCAAGAGATGATGTTACTAGTAAGAGAAAGGATACATTCACAGCTAATGCAGTTGCCAAGAAGCCCTTATAAGTGCACTATCTGATAGTGAATTCTCTAAGATTAAGAAAGTAGACAAGGCATACACAATATGGAAGTATTTAGAAGACATGTTTGAAGGAGATATCCAAGAAAAGAATGCACACAGGAAAACAAGGAAAAATAAATACAAAAATCTTGAGATGTTACTTGAAGAGAACATCAGAGCCTATAATCAGAGGATAAATGAAGCAGTTTCTAGAATCAGAAATAATGGTCGAGAAATTTTAGAAGAAGACATAATAGACAAGCTGATGACTACATTGATAGTAGACTATGAGAGAAAGATCAATATTTTAGATGAAACCATGCAATTTTCAAAGGAGTTCAAGAGAGAGACTTTGATTATTAAAATCTCTACATTTGAGATATCAAGATTGAAGACTGAACCCAAAAGTGAAACAACCTTCAAAGCATCAATACATGGTAAGAAAAATTTACACATTTCTAATGAGAAAGAAGAGTTTGATGAAGAACTAGAAGAAATTATTTCCATGATTGCTAAAAGAGAAAAGAAAGGAAAAGGAAAGTATGAAGGACAGCTTCCATTCAAATGTTTTTCATGTAACAAGATTGGTCCCTTTGCATCCAAGTGTCGCACAAGAGTCAAGAAGTTTAGATCTGATTAAAAACCTAAATATAGAAATGAATGCTACCATGCTGAAGAAGGTGTAATAGATGAATATTCAGGAGAGGATGAAATTGGATTCATTTCCATTAAAGACATGGAAAAATTGCTTGAGGAACTGGACATTGAAGATGAAAAGGAAGCACAAGAGTTAGCCCTAATTTCAAAGTAGACATCAAAACTGATAGGATCATTGACAGTGGATGCTCTCACCACATGAGAGGTGATAAAGACAAATTTATTCATCTAGACAAGTACAAATGTGGTATGGTTAGATTTGGAGATAACACAACTAAACCTATCATGGGCAGAGGATCTATCACCCTAGATGGAAAGAACAAGATAGATGATGTTCTGTATATTGATGGATTACATCACCACTTACTAAGTGTTGGACAGCTACTTGACAAAGGTTATCATTTGGAACTCAAAGACAACAAATGCATTATTAACAACATAGAAGGAGACATGATTGCATCAGGCTCAAAAATAAAAGGTAATGTTTTTCAACTCAATTCATATGTAAGTTGTTTTATTGCAAAAGTAGATGACAGTTGGTTATGGCACAAGAGACTCTGTCATATCAATTTTGACAATATAGTAAAGATAAGAAATGTCAAGGCAGTTAGAGACCTTCCAAGTATTGCAAGACCAGTTGACACAATGTGCAGGGAATGTGTTATGGGAAAGCATGTAAGGAGCTCTTTTAGAAGCAAGAAGAACTCAGCTAAAAACAAGTTAGACCTAGTACATACAGATTTATGTTGTCCTACTCAAACAAGATCATACTACAGAGAAAGGTATTTCATTTCATTTGTTGATGATTTTTCAAGAATAATGTGGGTTGCGTTCTTAAAGGAGAAGTCTAAAGCCTTTGAGAAATTCAAAATATTCAAAGCTAAGTTTGAGAATGAATATGGTATAAAAATAAAATGTCTAAGATCATATAGAGGAGGAGAATTCACCTCTGACCAGTTTTATGAGTACTGTGAAGAACATGGGATCAAAAGATAGTTGAGTGCTCCTAGAACCCCTCAACAGAATGGGATTGTAGAAAGAAGGAACAAGATCATACTTGATACAGTGCGCACTATGATGATTGAAGGAAAAGTTGTGCACACCTATTAGAGAGATGTAGTCAATATAATAGTCTATACTATCAATAGAACACAACTAAGGCTAGGCATAGATAAGACACCTTATGAACTTTCATTTGGTAATGTATCAACGGTAAAATACTTTGGAATCTTTGGTAGCAAGTGCTACATCAAGAGAGATGATGGTGCTGGTAAGTTTGATGCTAGAAGCGATGAAGGTATTTTCCTTGGTTACTCTACTAAAATCAAAGCATAAAAATGCTTTAATATGTGACTAAAGAAGATAATTGAAAGTACTCATGTGAAGATTGATGAGAAGTTCATGGTTCAAGAGAGGTACTATGAATATGTACCTATGATTGAGGATGAACCCAGGCCTAGCAGTAAAGACACTGTTATTGAAGAAATGTTTGATTGCATTGATGTATCATGTAATGAACCTAAATCAAGAATAGAAGTATCACAGATTACAGATAAGGATGTCACACCAAAAGTTCCAAAATTCACAACTAGATACCATTCAAAAGATGATATCATTGGAGATTAGAGTAGTAGTGTTTTAACTAGATCTAAAGCAAAAAGTTTAACAGTGGATGAAGAGGTATGTTTACTTTCATAGATTGAACCTTCAAATGTTGAAGATGCTTGCAAGGATTCCGATTGGTAGAAAGAAATGGAAGAAGAATTAGATCAAATAATCAAAAATGATACATGGGAATTGGTTCCTAGACCTAGTGACAAAAATGTGATTGGAACAAAATGGGTATTCAGGAATAAGATGAATGAAGATGGTACAGTAGTCAGCAACAAAGTAAGACTTGTGTGTAAAGGATATGCACAGAGGGAAGGAATAGATTACACTAACACATTTGCCCCTGTGATCAGACTAGAAGCCATTAAGTTATTCTTGGCCTATGCAACATTTAAAGAATTTAAAGTATACCAAATAGATGTCAAATCAGCCTTTCTGAATGGTGACTTGAAGGAAGAAGTCTACATAGAAAAACCTGAAGGATTTAATCTATCAGATAAACTAGATATGGTATGCAGACTGAAGAAAGAACTTTATGGACTTAAACAGGCCCCAAGAGCTTGGTATGAGAGACTAGATAGTTATCTTACCAAGATTGGAATCAAGAAAGGAGTAGAAGATTGCAACTTATTCATAAGAGAGACACCTGATGGATTATTACTTGTTTCTATATTTGTTGATGACATTATCTTTGGAGGTAATGACAAGCTTAGTGTAGAATTTGCAAAAGAAATGCAACATGAATTTTAAATGAGCATGATTGGTCCTATAAAATAATTTTTGGGATTGAATGTAAAGTAGATAGATAAAGGAATATTCATAAATCATTCCAAATATCTGAAGGAAATATTGAAGACTTTCAAGATGGAGGACTGTAAACCAGTATGCACTCCTATGATAACAGGAAGCAAGATTTCTAAAGAAGATTATTCCACAACAGTTGACAAGACATGATACAACTCTATGATTGGAAAAGTTATATATCTTACTCAATCTAGACCAGACATATAATGTAGTTGACATTGTTGGTAGATTTGCAGCTGAACCCAAGTAGAATCACCTAATGGAAATAAACATAATATTCAGATATCTAAAAGGTACTATAGATTATTTTTTATGGTATCCTAAATAAGAGAGTGTACAACTTCATGTATATACAGATGCAGATTGGGAAGGTTGTATTGATGATAGGAAGAGTACTTTAGGAGGAGAATTATTTCTTGGAGATAGGTTGGTTTCTTGGATAAGAAAGAAGTAGAATTGTATTTCTCAGTCAATAGCAGAAGCTGAATATGTTGCAGCAGCATTGAATTGTTCAATAATGGTTTGGATCAAGAAAATGGTTAAAGTTTTTGGTATTCGGGTTGATTATCCTATTTGTATTCATTGTGATAACACTAGCACTATCAACATGTCCAAGAACCCTATGATGCACGCAAGGACAAAACACATTGAGATCAAATACCTTTTTTGTAGAGAAAAAGTTGCAGACAAAGAAGTAAAATTGGACTATGTGAGCACTAAAGAACAGTTGGTAGATATTTTCACAAAACCTTTATCAAAAGATACCTTTGAGTATCTCAGGGAAAATTTTTTAATAACCTCCTTCCTGAGTCTGATTAGATAAAATAGCAAGTGCCTCAGCCCATGGTGGCTGATGAATGGTTGACTACTCTATTTTTGGAGTAGTACCTATGCCTAATTGTTTATGGAGCCCTTTTGCATTGATGTCAAAGGGGGAGTATGTAGTAAGGGGGAGCATATACTCTTGGGGAGTATCTAATCATGTAACTTAAAAATACAGGCAGAGGAGCTACAATAGTGTAGAGGAATCTTTGATGAGGATATTGAGAAGATTGTAAAAAGAAAGAGGACAACATGAGCTAAAGATGTTTTTAATATCATATGTTGACATCAATGTCAAAGGGGGATATTGTTGAAGATTTACCTCTAGAAGCTAGTTGATTGTATGTTTGTCATTGATGATACCATATAATATACAAAAGTGTTCTGTATGTACTTATCAGAATGATGATATTAACCCTTGCATGGTTATATTCATGTTGTAGACATGTTGTTGATGCTTTGTTCATACACACAGACACAGATATGAAGTTTTAGTTGTGTTGTGTAATTCTATTAGTGGCAGATAAAGTTTCTAGAGTTTATATGTAGAAAGATGACATATCATCATTGGTTCTTGAGTTGCACTTATCTTTAGGATATGTGTGTTTATATTCAAGTTTAATTATGAGTTTAAGAGAGTTATCTAAAGGTGCCAAATGTGTTTCAACTAGATTTCAATGTTAGATTTAATTTGGTGAAGCTGACTTTGTGAAGCATCGTGTCTATTCAGTTTATATTGTGTGGTTGTAATTATGCTTGTGTGGTTAGTTTAGCCGACAAGGATGTTATGAAGAGTTTCCTAACAAGTCCCATGATCTCATACTTTGAGGAAGATACTTATAGTAGTTCATTTGTGAATGCTAAGTGTGAATGATAAGAAAAGAGACTGGAAAAGTATAGAGAAGAATATCAGTTGTGTTTCATTCATCAAGGATCTATGTGAAGAAGAAGTGGAAGATTACAATACATTAGAACTGATCAAGATAGAAGGTCTACTCTATATTTCATCATTAGATATACTACATATCTATTCTATAGAAGGTTGTAGCCTTCACCATTGAAGAAGTGAGCTTTTGGACAGTGAGTCCTCACCCTTAACATGGTTATTTGTAAAAGACTCCTAACAGGGTCAGACCCTTAACCAGGTCACTATACTTATTGCATTGTAGAGAAAAACTCCTAACATGGTTGCAAGATCTTCTAACAGGGATTATTATAAACAAGTATAGTTCATTGTGGGTGCTAATACCCACCAGGGTTTTTACCATTTGGTTTCCCCGTAACCAAATTGTGGTGTTGTCTATTGTGTTATATGAATATGCATTTACTTTATTATATTCTGGAGTTATTAAGAGAAAATAATTAAATTAGCTAATAAATGATTCACCCCCCCTCTCAGTTATCCTTTGGGACTATTCTAACAAATCCTACAATAACTTCAGTCAATAGCCTAGGATGCATAATTACTCATACAATACCCAATGGAAGGATGGAAAGCCCATTATTCCAAAAAGGACACACGGGCCAAACAAATATACTCATGATCCTATTCAAAAAAATTCAGCTAATATGTGTAGTGAGGATTAGTGGTGTGATGATTTTGAATCTCTACACAATCAAGACAATTGTTATGTTCCTCAGAAGATGTATCCAATCCAATCCCAACAAGAAAGAGAGAATGAGGAGAAACTATATGATGATGTTGGGAATGCAATGACATCTGCAGATTTAAGAACTGATGAATCTAATAACAAAGGCCAAAATCAAGAGTTGTTTTCATTAGATGAAGAGAAGTTTGATGACAAAGCTGAAAACCAAGATGTGATTTCATTTGGTGAAAATGAAGCAAACATTGATAAACTAAGGTGTAATTCTACAAGGGGAAGAGAGTCTTTTATGGAAATAAGACATTCAAATCTAGAGAGGGCTCAAATCATAGAAAATATGGTTAATCAAGCATAAAGTAATTATAACCTAAGGAATAGGACACTGGGTAATGCAGATGGCAGACCAGCTGGCATGTTCATTACAGATACAAAAACAAGCCCTAAGAAGACACCATAAAAGGAAAAAAATTGTTGAGAATGTGAAAAAGGTGAAAGTGAAAACAAAGGATAAACCAAGTAATCCAAGTATTTTTGTAAGATTAAAATAAAGACACCAGAGGTGGGTACTTCTTCTATTCAAAAAGATGATAAAGGGGCTGAGCCAAGCTTGGCTACCAAAAGTGAGGATAGAAGGATTGTTACTACCAAGCAAGATATTTATGATATCAAGTATACTCCTATTGACATGGGACAATTAATTTTAGAGACCACAGTGAGGGTGCCACTTTTAGAAATGATGGTGATTCTTGAGCACAAAGAGATAGCCTTGACATGGATGAATTATGTTTCTCCCACAAGAGCCTTGACAATGGATTAGAAGAAAAGGAATAGTAAGGAGAAATCTGATACAAAGGGAAAAGAATCACACGAGATTGTTTCTGAGATTCCCAAGGTCTTCTTAAGTACAATCTAAGTCACTTCTCCTTTTGGAGATGTGAATCCTTTTTCCTTAACATTGATTATTAGCGGAAAAATGCTGAAGAATTGTATGATTGATTTAGGTAAATCAAATATATTCATGCCTACAGAAATAATGAAATCAATGGGACTGCAAGTAGATACTCCTCATGGGGGGTGTTAAGATATGGATTAAAGAGAAGTTCCTGTCATAGGTACTATTAAGGCTTTTCCTTATACACTTTATGCATTTCAAGAAGAGATATTAACAATGAGTGTCCTCGTAGTTGACATCCCACCTAATTATGGGATGTTATTATCTAGGAAATGGAGTGCCTCAATAGGAGGAAGCATCCAATGTGATCTATCCTTTGTAAAATTTGACATAGCTGGTAAAAATGTCAAGGTATCCAGAGAAGTCATAACTCCCCACATGATTGAGGAGAGTAAAGATGAAGCAATGAATTGTTTCTTGGATACTGACATTGGATCATTTCAAGTGCAAGACAATAAAGTTGACAAGGATATCCAACATAGGATTTTATCATAAGAGAAGGAAAATATTGGAGATAAGACTGACTTATGGACAATGTACTTTGATAGTGCAAACTCAAAAGGATTTGGTTCAGGAGTGCTACTAATAGCTCCCAATGGTAAGACCTACAAGTTCTCATTTTCTCTACTATTTACTTGCACTAATAATATTGCAAAGTATGAGGCTTTGCTAATAGGACTGAGTTTAGCTTCAAGATACAATATTAGATGTATTAGGGTCATTGGGGACTCTGAATTGGTTATTTATCAAATATGATATAGATATGATTCAAAGAATCAAAGGCTAAAACATTATAGGAATTCTCTTTAGGATGAGATTGATAGGTTTGATGCATTTGGCATTGAATGCATGGACAAAATTCAGAAGAAGATGGAAGATCTACTGGCTAATATTTCCTTGAGGCTTAAGGACATTACTTTTACAAGAATCTCTAGTATAGAGATTCAATCTAGACCATCCATCCAAGACAATGCTGAAAGTTGGAAAGTTTTTAATGATGACATGGATATTTCAAGATTCTTATCTTGTGAATCAAATTATGGTGATAAAGATATGGATTTTACTAGTTTTGTGGAGAACATAGATGGAAAAAATATTATTATGGGAAGGGAGGTTCTCCAACTAATGTCCAATAAGGTACCCAAGGTTTTGGTTGTACCTGAGAGAGCCTTTGATAACAAAGAAAATTCTTTGTCACCAAGCATGGTGAGAAAACCTAAAGACTTGGAGGAGATAAATTTGGGAACTGATCAAGACCCTAAAAAGGTATATATTGGTAAGAAGATGTCCCCCAAGCTTAAAAATTCATAGGTAGATCTTCTCAAAAAATATAGACATGTTTTTGCATGGTCCTATGATGATTTGAAGCATATAGAGAAAATCTTTCCCAACATGAGATTTCATTAAAAGAAGGCACTAATCCTTTCAGACAGAATTTGAGACCTGTCAATCCCACTCTAGCACCAAAAATGAAAGATGAGTTAAAAAATATGAGGGATGCTCAAATCATAAATCCTATAAGGCATTCAATATGGGTATCCAATTTGGTACCAGTAAGAAAGAAAAATGGAGATATCATATTATGTGTGGACTTTAGAAATTTAAATGTTAATTCTTTGAAGGACAATTATGGATTGCCCAACATGGAAGCAATGTTGCAAAGAGTCATAGGGTTTGAGATGATTTCCATGTTGGATGGATTTTTAGGGTATAATCAGGTCAAGGTCAAGGAATCTGAATAGTTCAAGATTGCATTCACCACACCATGAGGAACTTATGTATATGTCAGGATGCCGTTTGTCTTGAAAAATGTTGGAGCTACTTTGCAAAGAGCCATGGAGGTGGCATTAGAAATTTTATAAACAATTTTTTGGTAGTCTATCAAGATGACCTTACTTCTTACTCAGAAAAATAAGATCAACACTCCGATCATCTTGAAAAGATCTTTGTAAGAGAACTGGAGTATGGGGTTTCCTTTAACCCAAAGAAGTGTGTATTTGTGGTGACAGAGGGAAAGATTTTAGGACATATTATCTCTAAATATGAAGTTATAATTGACCCTGAAAGGGTGAGTGCAATTGATGAGGTCCCACAACCTAATAATTTCAAGGCCATTCAGTCTTTCTTTGGACACGTGAACTTCTTAAGGAGGTTTGTTACAAAGTTTTTAGAGACTAGTTTGTCAATCTCAAAGATGATGAAGAATAGATCCAAAGTGGAATGGACTCAAGAAGCATGTAAGGCTTTCTTAGATATCAAGCAGACTATAAAATATGCTCTTGTTTTGAGAACCCCTGATTATACCAAGCCACTTCAAAATTTCTCCTTTGCTTCTTATAATAATTTTTCTATAGTATTATTGTAGAAGAATTCAAAGGGATATGAACAACCTATTTATTTTTTCAGTAAGTCTTTGCAAGAAGCAGAGCTAAAATATGATAATATAGAGAAACAAGCTTATGCTTTGGTTAAGGCTGTTAAAGCATTTAGATGCTATTTTTTAGGAGAAACCATAATTTCTTATGTGCCAAGTGCTATTGTGAAAGACATATTTGTTCAACAATAAGTCTCAGGGAGGAGATGTATATGGATCAACATTTTCCAAGAGTTTAATATTGACATCCACATCACTAATTTTGTAAGAGGTTGATGTAGATCCCTCTACTATGACCTGAAGGAGACTAACTCAACTCAAGGATTCTACAAACAACTTGGAATCTACTCACAAAGTTAACCTTACTCAAGGATCTAGTAGAGTTCTCTGACTTTTTAAATCACTCACAAAACCATGCTCATGAGCTCACTATCAATTTTCCTTATTCCAATCTATCCAAGCACCAATACCATCCTAGGCCACCTAGTGCACCTAGTGCCTCCGCCATGCCAAATCTCCAAATAGACCTCTCACCTTATTCCCAACACCATGATCATCTTATCATGGTATATCTACCATTTTTCATTAACCCACAAAGTCTAGTTAACTCATCTTCCACCAATCTCTTCCAATGGCCCTTCTAGGCTTGTCTAGTAGCCCTTCCTAGACAGTAATCTGCAAATAACTCACAAACTCTCCAAACAACCTAACAAGGTATTTAAATTTTCTAATACCCTTTTTAGATTTCTTAAACATATGTCAAACTCAATCCTTCATCATCTGACTGGTGAACACTTTCATCACCTTCTAGCCTTTCTCCTAGGCTTAATTAGCCCTTTCTTAAAGAAGAAACTCCTAGGTACCTTTTAGGCTTATCATTACCATTAAGGCCTATATCCATGAGTTAATTACAAAATGTTTAATATGTGATCCAAACATAATTACATGACCATTATTGGTCTAATACATAATCCAATGACCCTTGAAGGCCATATTCTCTTCAACTCCACCCAAGGGTTCATGAATGACCTTGGTGCACTCCTTAGGCCTTGTCCTTTACCTTGGTGCTCCTGCACCACACTCCCCACTTTTGAAATTGTTCCAAGTCTTCTTGGAATGTCACTCAAAACAAAATTGACCAACTGAATCTCCATGTCCTTTCATGTCTCTTGCACACTTGTACTTAGTTCCTAGATGCTCCATGCTTGCTTGTCTTCTTGAATGCCTTGTCACTGGACCTTCTTCATTGCCATGATTATCCATGTTTTTCTCTTTGTTTCCACATTTATTATCTATGTACTCATATATATTTTTGGAGCTTACATCATTTTCCTTCCTCCTACATCTTCTTTTCTTCTTCTTGTGCTTTGGTTCTAGTGACCAAATCATTATAAAGAAAAAGAAGTAACACACCCTTGCCATTAAGTGACTTTGACACAACCTTGTGTATTCTACCATGCTATAAATATGTACCACATGAGGATACATGTGCAACACAACAATACTTTGTATAAAAAACCAGAGTAATACCTTCATACGAGTATAAGATGTCTCCATACACATTCTTGGACTAGTTTTCACATGAATCTTCATCCTTATGTTGTCTTCATCTTCAAATTCCTCATTCCTAGATACCTCTGCCTTTGTCAGCAACTTCTCATCATAATTTTACCTTCCTTCTCTTCCTTTCACCATTCCCTTGGTGACTAGCTTGTCGTTCTCCTCCTAGGTTGTCCTTGTGAAATTTTTTTTCCCAATTTTCAATGGGAACAATATGGTACCCACTACTATCATTATTTCTTCTTCAAGCTCTACTTCCTCTTTGTCTTCATTAGCAAATTCATTCTTTACCTCTGTTCTACATCCTTGAACCTCTCTACCATGAGATTCACTCTCCTCCTTGAAACCTATCTACTAGAACCTTTCTTATTGTCCTCTAGATGGACCACATACCTTATCTTCATTCTTGATGGCTTATTTCTCCAAAGCCCCATCACTCTTCCTCAAACAAGTCTACACTTTCTCATTGTCTTCATGTTCCTTACACCTTAGGAACTCTCTTCTTCCCATCAACCATGACCTTGACATTCTCCATGTCATCTTATCAGCCTACAGTGAACTCATCACAAAATTTTTTGCATTCTTATTAATAACATAAGTATTCTCTTCCATCATACAAGGCCTTAATATCAACTTTCCATACTCTACCCAAGATTATACGACAATCAATCAAAGGCATAACATCACATAGAATATTATCAACATAAGAACCAATACTAAAAGAAATATATGCATGTTCTTTGACATCAATCCACTAATCATTAATCATTCCATACACTCTATAAGGTTAGTATGTTCTATCCTCTCTATATTCAACTTGTCAAGCATTTCATCTGAAACAATATTAGCAATGGAACCACTAGAAACAACAACCTTGGATACCTTACCCCTGCATTTTCATTTTTTCCTGAATATGGATGACTCTTGAATGCACTTTGCATCCTCATTTTCTTCCATGATGACCATTGTACCTATTATCAAATCTCCTTGCAATCAGCGACCTCTGAAATCTCCTTCAATATAAGATCTATCCAACATAGAGTCACCACTTTGGAACACTCCTAGATGATGATTAAACTCCAAGCATCAAAAAAGGACTATAGGTCTTCAAAATATCATATCTTCTTCATCCTAGACCCATACCTTTTTCTGGGCTTTGATACCACTTGATGTAGAGCCCTCTACTATCATCCTAAGGAGACTAACTCAACTTGAGGATTCTACAAAAAAATTGGAATCCACTCAAGGGGTTAACCTTACTCAAGGATCTACTAGAGTTCTCTAACTTTGTAAATCACTCCCACAACCATGCTCATGAGTTCACTATCACTTTTCCTTATTCCACTCTCTCCAAGCACCAATGCCATCCTAGGCCACCTAGTGCCTCCACCATGCCAAATCTCCAACTAGACCTCTCACCTTGTTCCCAACACTATAGATCATCTTATTATGGTCTATCTACCATGTTTCAATAACCCACCAAGTCTAGTTAACTCATCTTCCACCAATCTCTTCCAATGGCCCTTCTAGGCTTGTCTAGTAGCCCTTCCTAGATAGGAATCTACAAATAACTCACAAACTCTCCAAATAACCTAACAAGGTATTTACATTTTATAATACCCTTTTCAGATTTATTAAACATATGTCAAACTCAGTCCTTGATCATCTAACTGGTGAACACTTTCATCACCTTCTAGCCTTTCTCCTAGGCCTAATTAGCCCTTGCTTAAAGAAGCAACTCCTAGGTACCTTTTAGGCTTATCATTGCCATTAAGTCTTACATCCACGAGTTAATTAAAAAATCATCAATATGTGATCCAAATATAATTACATGACCATTATTGGTCTAATACATAATCCAATGACTCTTGAAGGCCATATGTCTTCAACTCAACCCAAAGGTCCATCAGTGACCCTGGTGCACTCCTTAGGTCATGTCCTTGAACTTGGTGCTCTTGTACCAGAGGTGTAGGACTTTCTAAACTCATGGATCAAATAAATTTTGATGAAAATCATATTTATATACTAGAAGAGGAGAAGAGACCTTATATTTGTGATATGGATTGTTCTGATTGGTACAAATACATCATTGGGTACTTGCAGAAGATGATGCTTCCCCCTGACATGAATGATATTAAAAATAGAATAATCAAGTTGCATCCTCTAAAGTATGCAATAATTCAAGGACAAATATGGTGGAGGAGCAATGATAGACTATTTCTCAAATGTGTAGATCATGACATATCTAAGGATCTCTTAAAAAAAATGCATGATGGTGCATGTGGTGGCCATTACATGGCTAAGAATACATCCCATAACATTATCAGATCTGGTTTTCCGTGGTTAAAAATCTTCAAAGATGCTTATCAATATGTTAGAAAATGTGATACTTGTCAGAGATTTTGAGGCAAGTTAAAGTTTTATGGGAATCTTCCTTTGAAGCCTCTTGACTTTGAGACACGTTTTTAGAAGTGGGGAATGGATTTCATAGATAAAATCCCTAATAAATCTAGTGGGGGTCGTTCATGGATCCTAGTGGCAACTGATTACTTCACTAATTGTGTGGAAGCAATTCCCACTAAGAGAGACACAAGTAAGATCGTGAATAATTTTATATTACAGAATATCCTGACTAGATTTGGTTGTCCAAAAACCATTGTGGTGGACAATGCTATGTGCTTCAAATCATAAGAGTTCAATGATTTATGTTAGTAATATGGGATCCAGATTTCTTATTCTTCTCCATATCACCCCCAAGACAATGGTCAGGATGAATCCAGTAACAAGAGCCTGATAAAGATTATCAAGAGAGTGTTGGATGTAAAGAAAAAGGCTTGGGATTCCAAATTGCAGCTTTCTCTATGGGTAGAAAGAGTAACAGTGAAAAAGGCTATTGGATGTGCACCTTTTGACTTGGTTTATGGTATTTGTACTAGATTACCACAAAATAAATTTTTTCTAATGTATAAATTCGTCCAAGCATATCATGATCACTTAGAAGATGAAATGAAAATCAGATTGGAGGATTTGATACAGCTTGATGAGTCAAGAAGGGAAGCACATGATAAGAATGTCAAACTACAATTACAATGCAAGAATTTGTATGACAAGATAACTACTGCTAGGAAGTTTGATCTTGATGATATGGTTTTGATGTGGAATGCCAGAACAAAGGATAGAGGAAAAAATGCCAAATTTGATCCTACCTGGTTGGTACCATACATAATTCATGGCAGGTAGGGTTTTGATTCCTATATTTTGAAGGACTTAGCTAGAAATATTCTGGAATTTTTGGTTCATGGATAATTCCTAAAGTTTTACTCTTATTGAACAGACAAAAATCCATGAACAAGTAAGTTTGTATATATTCTTTTAGTGTTTTTTTGTTGTAGGTTATTTTTCTTTTCCATTAGGTGGTCTGCCTATCCCAGAGAATCCTAAATCTTTGTCATTCCTGGAAGAGGCATGCGTCTGCAGATGGAGGCAGTGTTAGCACAAGCTAAAATTTCATGGTTCTCTTTTTTCTTTCCTTATCTCTGCAATTATTTTTGCATTTCGCCTAAAGCCCTAAGTCTTGCTAGGTTAAAATATTGGAAAAATACCCTTCAACCCTCATACTTGTTATATTTCCTTCTTACTTTTCAGATTCACTTAAAGTCTTTTAAGTTATGTGCACTTTGACCATACCTTTTAGTCATGCAATCTCTCAACTGAAAACAAATATTCCATTTCCTTTGGAGATTATGCACGCACCATTGACCTTGTCATAGAATCATTCTAATCCTATGGTTGACCCTAGATCTCACTATATCTTGTGGATATCATTGAACGTTTCAAGATTTCATGCAGGTCATCTATCAAGTTCTTTTCATATGCTCATCAATATCCAGATAAATATTGAGTTAAATCAAACCAAGATGGGCCAAACAAGGATCAAGTATGAGCCATACATTCAGATCTAATCTAGGGGATCGTGCATGATCGCTAGATACATGTCAAAGTCTTCTAATCTATGAGGCCACACCCCGACCCATCATAGCTCAGCTGATACACTTATTTTCATACATTATGATTCGATATTTTGGGACATTTTATTTGATGGACTAGACATTATTAGTATTTATCATGTCATGTGATGATTACTTTAGTATACCTTATTGATGATTTTTATGATGTTTTGGGTATATGCATGCATTATGATGATTATTTCAGTATTTTAAATTCAAATACGAAAATATATTATGTTATTATGATTATGTATTCAGTTATGGTTATCAGGTGCAGAAATGGAAAAAGGTTATCAAATGAAAATGTAGAATTTTTAGTTAATTGATTATGCAATTTGATATATATATATATATATATATATATATATATATATATATATATATATATATATATATATATATTATGTGCAAACTATAAAGCCAAGGTTGAGTCTAATGAAGAGATTCAAACCTCATTGTTAAGTGATTTTATTTGTGACTGTAAATTGTATGTATGTGTTAGGTGTTTTCACTATGTAATTAGTGGCATGTCAGTGTTGTATTATGTTATTTTATAGTGTCACTTGACACTTGTTATGTGTTTATGTAATGACATGTCTACTAAGATTTAAAATGTAACCCAATTATATTATTTTAATTTAAATATGGTTCTAGTCATTTTTACAGGCCAAAACGTGGTCCTAAGGATAAATTTTACCAAAGTCCAAGTACCTTAGTGATAGGGGTATGGGTTAGAAACATTTCTAACACCTCTAGAACCCCCTAGTGTCCTTGGTGACCCTCTTAATAACCCATTACTCACATGTTGCAGAAATAGAGTGAGTCTTGACCTTTTACCCAAACCCACACTCCTTTCCAATCTTGCATTTATGATAGGGGACATAGGGAAGCCAAAGGACTTAGGGTTCAATTCTAAAATTAATGTGGTTTGGTAAGTAGGATTTGGAGACCCTTTTATAGACCCTTTGTAGAGTTAGAGGTTGTTCACCCACTCTCTAATTTTAGAGAAATTAGGGTTTTGGATTGAAGGAAGCAAAAGGGATTGGACTCTTCTCAAACCTCATTTTACCATAACACTTATGAAGGTTGGTATCCACCATTTCCATGGAATTTTTTTCCTTGTTTTGATGCAAATGGATTAGCATGTATTTCATTTTCTTGCATTAGTGCTTCTATGTATTTTGTGTTGTTGTGATGTAAGGGAATGGGGTTTTGGGTTTGATTTCATGGTTATGGTCTTTATCTTTGTTTTAATGAGAGAGATTTGTGAAGCGTGTAATGGCATTACTCACCCTTAGATAGCAAAGAAGTGACCATGTATGGGGGAAGGGGTTAGTTGAAATCCATGTAAGTGTAGAGTCTCTTCTCATGGAGAGAAGAGGGAAAAAAATTATAAGATGTATGGGCACTTGCATGCCACTGATATTAATATTGATTTTGGAGAGATATGAAGGATAATGTATGGAAGAATGTATGTGGATTTTATCCTTGGAAAGGCATGCTTATTGTTTGTATTTCATTTTGAAATATCCTACATGAAAGTCCACCTTAACCCTTATTTTGGATTCAAGATGAATCCTATTGTGCAAGCCTTGGATGGGTGTATCTTGTTGTTTTTTTGTGTTGTATGAATGGTGTGAATGTCACCCGTTGGTTACTAGTTCTCCTAGCTTGGGGGTGGTCTCCTTGAGACCTGGGATGGGAGGTGAGCTCTCCATGGTTTGTTCTAAGTTTGTTTTTGCAGATTTTGGATGGACTTTTGATGGAGCCATTATGGATTTGGAGCATGGAAGTTTTCTTTATGTTATAGTGTTGGAGACTTGTCCATTTTTGTATCACATTTTGTATTGTGCATCCATGTTGAAGAGGTATTTTTTAATAAGATGGATTAATGTTGTAGACTCCAAAGATGTATATGAAAATGTAGTCATTATAAATATGAGAAAGTTTGTGTTCAAATTTTATGAATTACAATTATAAAATGTCTTCAATTGTCTTACCTTGCAAAATTTCAAGTTAAAATTCTCTTTAATTCCTCTTTGACAATCTTAATTTATAAACAATATGATCATGATACCTTAAACTAGATATTGCAACCTCAAAACTTATTCAAAAAAAAATCATGTTAACAAAGGATTTAAATGAAATGGTGACACTAAATAAATAATTACCTATTATCAATACCTTATAAATGATTCACTCAATGTAATGCCTAAATGAAAATATGTTAATTTCATTCAAATTCAACAATGCCATGAAAAAAATGAAATGCATTGACAAAAAAAGGGAAAGACAAAAAAAACACCACTTCTAGATTTTTAAGAGAGAAAAATGCTCTCTAGAATTTGTATGGGAAATGACTTATTCCCTTTTACCACAAAGAATATTCTATTCTCTTTCTTAGTAAGGGGGTTAGAATATTAATCCCCCCTTAATCCCTCTTGGGTTGTGTAACCTTGGATTAGTAAAACAAAATAATAATAAAAACATATTCTAATTCATGCAGTTGTTACCTCATTATTTAGTGGGCCCCACATCCATTTCACCCTCCACATGGGCGAATGGATTTGACCTCCCTCACTTTTAAACTTTTAACAAAAAAAATGAAAGAAAAGAAACCTTTTATTAAAAAACTTACCTACCGTTCTGCTATGGGAATCTATTCCATCTTGGGTGCCACCTTCTTGGGCCATGAGCCACCCACCTAAGTTGTCGTACCCTTTTCCCTCAGCCATAATTATTGCCTCCTCCCCCAAAAAAACCTGCAACATGTTTTGGACCAAATTATTTGTGAGCCCCCCAAAATATTTAGCCTTTCAAACTTGCTTTGTTTCTCCTCCTTTAAATTTGAAATTCTCCACGTAGCTTTGTATTTGGTGTCACATCACCACACCCACTTGGCATGTGGGCCATGGGCTAAGGGAGAGGAGATGATGGGATGGTTTGATAGGATAGTTAGATAGGTTAATAGGGTAGGTTAGTAGGTAGGTTAGTAGTGTTAAGTTAGCTTAGGAAATATTAATAGGTATTAGTTGTAATTAATTTTATAGTTTAGTTATTTCTTTTGAAAAGTTTAGTAATGATAAAGGAGTTATGTTTTATGTGTTTTTTTATATATGGTACAAAGTATTAGTTTTTTATTTATTTAATGGATTATGTTACATATAGAAATAAGTGTCTTAAGTATAGTTAAGGGGTATGATATAAATAATTCTTGGTAATTAATTGAGCTATGAATTATTTAAATAATGTGTGTGTAATTAAAATTTATGATTTTCTTTCTGAATAAAAAAAGTGAATTAGAATGTCATTATTGTAGTTATTAATTAGTCGTAAAATTTATGTTAAATCTTAATAAATTTCAAATGTATCTTTTTGTATTAAAATTAGATAAGATTATTCTATTGTGCGAACTTTATTTTAATTATATTAGGAAAATCTAATGGGATAGAATAATGAAATTTGGGTTTCATTTAGGAATTTAATGGAATTGGATGGGGTTAATTAATTTGGTTGTTAATACTAAGGATGATAGGTTATTAAAGAGGTTTTTATTTTGTCAACTAGGTTGTTACCTAGGTCGATGTTTATAGATACATTGAATGACCTAAATAGCTAAATGATGATAGTGTAATACGTATTAGATCTAAACGGATCATGTTTTTAATTAGGAGTAAGGGTCCAAGTATTGCTAGATCAACCAAACTTAACTTATGTACATGTTAGACACCTAAATTTACACCCTACACCCAAGCTTCTTGTAGTCTTGGTAATCTAGTCTAACATGGGAATCATCTCAAGGTTGTGGGACCATTTTCTAACCGAGATGAGACCTCTAAATTCTAGGCCGGTTCCTCTTGATATGTCACCCAAATTTTCTTCTTAACAGGAAAGTAAATTCTTGAGGGAAAAGGGATAGAAAGAATGCATTAAAGAGAAATAAATGAAAGAAAATTATCCTACTAGGTGATACACTGATGATGACCTAAATCACAATGCATTGACTAATCTTAGGATGAAAACCTTGGAACCAAAAGAACACAACTTCGTAGATAGGTTTGCATAAGTATTTCATAGAGAGGCCCGAGACAAACATAGGCTATTCAGGGAAAGAAGTGATTTCACAAACAATAGCGTATTTACTATAAGTAGACACATAATATGACCTGCAAATAGACATCCAATTTTGCAATTCATCATAGGAATGAGACAAAATGAAAGGGGACTATAGAATATCCACAAACTCATCTAAATCAAATCATCCATTGTAGTACACACTATTGCAAAAGAAGGAGGGATCAAAGACTCCAATGTTTTACTAGAAATCACTCAATATATCCCAATTTAGTAAGAGAGATTTAGAAAAGGAAGCCTAGGGACAGAAAAGATGTCACAAAAATCCTCTGCAATATCTAAACATCAATGAAAGATTACAAACTAAATAAATCAGAGGGTAGAAAGAATGCCATGGATAATTTCCAAGTTAGGAAAACTCTTCGAGCTCTAAAGCTCTCAAAACTGACATATATAATCCCTAGTACGCAGGCTTGGAGTCCCCAAAAATTATTAGGATTACATTATAATATGTTTTCATTGAATAAATGAAACCCTAACTGTCCAGTCTATCAGAAGAAATCTGGAATCATCTATTAAAGATCAGATATATCTTTGAAAAGTAGCTTGCCATAAATGAAAATCTCTAAAAAAAGGTCGATGGATCTGATATGAAAGAAGACTAGTCAAAAATATATGGAATGAGGTCTTAATTAGGAAACTGATCTTGGGTCAAATCGACCATACTGTTTGCAGAGAATAACACTAGAAATTATATTGCCCTTTCAGAAAAGCTGACTCAACCCCTTAATCCTCAAGAAGGGTCGCCCCTTATCCATCTAATCCTCTACCATTCGGCTCTACCATAATTTTTAAAATCTAATCTGCAAGGATATTTGAATTTTTAAATATTTGTATGACAACAGTCATAGCTGGCATGGGTACCTACATCGATGGCTGAGATGATACTCTGATTTTACTTTGAAACTTAGCCATAGAGGACTTTACTCTACCTGAGCTTCATATTATAATCTTGGGTCACCTTTCATTTCTTATCACTCAATCTCTTAATTGTTCCCTTTAACCTTAGTTATATCATGAGACTCGGCAACAATATAGTCTCGTAATCTCCCTATCTTTTTATTAACTCTGCATCCTTTTGGAGACCCAGTGACAAAGGTGATATCATAGTCACAAAACAAAATGGAATATTTCGTCATGGTTACGAGACTTGGGGACTAAAGGAGTGTGAAACACAGTCCCATCAAGACACATGTTCCCCGGTCATTTATTTACTATTGCCTTGCCACCACTGTCGCCTACATCAACACTTAACTCAACCTATTTTTAAGCATGGAGAAACTGGAGACTTGAAGACTTGGCAAAATCGGAGTCTCATAAGGATGCTTACCCCTGCGGTTAATCATGAGACCTCCTGACTGAAAGGAATTTTAACCTTATCCCACTTTTAATCAAGCTACATTCATGAGTTAAGAAAACACTTAGTTGAAGTACCTCATGATACTTTATTAACCTTGGTTTATATTGGGAGACTACATGAATAAAGGGAAATCTTAGGGTCGCTGGGTAAAATAGAATATGTCTTCTTCCTCATTCAACTTAGAGACAAAGGTAATGCTAAAAGTGCACATGGAGCTTTTAAGAACTTAAGTGACCTGAAAAGGTAATGAGAACATAGAGTGGGAAATGGTCAAGTTAGGGTTACCATGAAATACTTAGGATTTCATATTTAGGTTATTTGCATGGTAAATGGTAGAACAGGGGACTGAAAAAGATATGCAGAGGACATGACCAAAACTAGAAACCCAGAGTCCTTTACACACTAGGCTCAACCCTTTTGGGAGCCTCATTTTACTTCACCTATAGCTAATTTTACTAGATGAGTAAAATTTGGGTAACATTCTTGGCGATTTCTATGGGATGTCTTCCTGCTACACATTAGAGAACCAGTAGCCTCCAAAACATCCCATTGGGCATGGAGTCATCTTCTATGAACAAAAACTTTCCTCTGACAGAGAAACAAATATGAAACAAAACTTATGTGCATGGGCACTTCTTGAAAAGATGAGAAGTTAGACTACAAATATTTGAAAGAAAACATGAAATATAATCTACCCTAGGCTAACTAGTGGAACAACCTGGTTAAACAAAACCATTTACTGGACTACTAAAGCAGCTTCCTTTTCTGAATAAAACATTTTTTAGTACATGCATAAGGACAATTACAAGTGTATGAGGCATGTATAGATTTTTCAAACAATAACAAATTGCCTCTACAAAATTGATATCATATTCACTTACCTCAATCTGATCATGTGATGGTACCTTAGAAAACTCCATTTGGGTAGGTATCTGATAGGGCAACCCCTTAAGATTTTGAAGGTAGAAACCCTTTCGCTAGCATCTCCCCTCTTTTCATGGTTGTCTTATTTTACTATAGAAATCCATGTCATCTCCTCTTTAATGGTCAGAAGCTTGTCATCTCCTTCCTTTAAACTAGCCAAAAGCTCATCAAAGATGTCAAGATCTTGAGGATCTGAGATTAGCTCAAAATTTTTCTTAGGTGACTGACCCCTTGAAAGGGAGTAATCTGAAAATGGATCTTCTACAACAGATACACAACTCTGAACTCCTACTGTAGGGAGTAAGGGTTCATTATTTATCCCTTCACAAAAGGTCCCTATGATCTTTGAAAAATCACACTCTTCCAAGCCTTTGTTGATGTTCTCCTCTTGTTGTTGTAAAGTTGTAGGTGTAGTTATGGAGATAACTTCATCATCCTGCTTAATAAAATTAGACAGCTCATCCAACAAGGTGATATCTTCCTCATCAACAAGGATGGGCAGCCACTCTAATAGGTTCACCAAGGTATTAGCTTGAATATCTATTCTCATCTTCTCAACCTTCTGTCCAAGCTCATCATAGTCCTTATTGAGCTCTGAAGTCTTTGACCTCGTCTCCTCTACATCATCACAAAGAAGCTCATTAACCACAAGCTCCTACCCTGATACTAGGCTAGTATCCTTGCAAAGGCTTGGCATTTGACAACCAGGAGGTAGAGATGACCATTTTCATAAAGGTTCATCACCCTAAGAGACAATAGAGGCCTCTTGCGGTGAAACATTTCCTTGGGAAAACTGCCATGATTGATTAGTGGACTGATCCTTTGTCACAGTTACCTGAGAAAGAGTCTTCACCTTAAAACTCGGAATATATAGTTGGAGGGTTTTAAGGGAAGACATGGAAGGCATATTTGCTTTGACTCTTGGTAAGTCAAAGCTGGAAATGCTTTGGTGCTGTTCCACCATTGTTGCAACCACTTCTCTTGGCTACTGATGTTCTAGAGGCGGCTGCAAGTGCTCTGTTGTCTTTTGTGCTTCAAGAAGGTCCTTAAAGCTTGGAAGTGGATGCCTTGCAGGTTCCTCATGTGTAGAGCATGGGAAAAAATGATACCTCCCTTTTGGAATCTTAGGCCTAAGGGCTTCCCTTCTAGCAATTGGAGCTTTGGATTTTGCTGAAATAACTTCATCTTAACAACTGAGCTCGTCTCCAAATTGTTGTCCATCAAGCTTCCCAATCCCAGGGATACATGTTTGCAAGGTGATTTATTCATGATAGGGGGTAAACCCTTGGAAAATCCCTTGATTTTCCATATCTTTCTTCTCATAGGCTTGAGTTTCCATATCTTGCTGCAAATTCTTTATCTCAGATATTTACTTGATCATGTCAAGCACTTTAGCTATGATCTTTCCTTGGTTTATCATAACCCTTGAGATATAAGGCTGTTTTCTAATGGGATGAAAAGTGGGGGGGGGTCTGGATGTAAGCATGGTGGTCTAGCTTCCTATGCATCAACATCTCTTTTTGTGCCTTTAGTGCCCATGGGTTTTCTCTTTGGAGGGCTTGCTCCTAGTCTCTGACAAGAGCATAATCGTCTGGGGCATGTTGGATATATTGATGGCCTTGCATAGTATGGAAGCTTGGAGTAAAAATAGGCCTTGGAGGGATTTGGTATGGCTGATGACTAGACCAAAGTGTATTGTTATTATAATAAGAAGGAGGGTGACCGAGCTTCTCATAACAACCTGACATGTCTACTTATAGTTAGCTGGAATTTTGAAAAGGTGTAAAAAAAACTTGGAACATACCAGCACTTTGATCTTTGAAACCGGTAGACCTATGGAGTTGCCAGATATGCTTCAAAATGACCTCTTGTAGGTCTGAATCATGTTATCAGCATATCAGTGATAGCATGACTTGCAAGATAAAATTATTTTATGGAGTCCCACCGGGCATGCCAGAACTGTTAGACACCTAGATTCGCACTCTTCACCCAAGCTATCATAGTATTGGTAATCTAGTGTAACATGGGAATCATCTCAAGGTTGTGGGATGTTTTTCTAACCAAGATGAGACCTCTAGATTCTAGGTTGGTTCCTCTTGATATGTCACCCAAATTTTCTTCTTAAAAGGAAAGTAAATTCTTGAGGGAAAAGGGATAGAAAGAATGCATGAAAGAGAAATGACTAAAAGAAAATTATCCTACTAGGTGATACACCGAAGATGACCTAAATCACAATACATTGACTAATCTCAGCATGAAAAACTTGGAACTAAAAGAACACAACTTCCTAGATAGGTTTGCATAAGTATTCCATAGAGAGGCCCGAGACAAACATAGGCTATTCAGGGAAAGAAGTGATTTCACAAACAATAGCTTATTTACTATAAGTAGACACGGACTATGACCTACATATAGACATCCAATTTTGTAATTCATCATAAGAATGAGACAAAATGATAGGGGACTATAGAATATCCACAAACTCATCAAAATCAAATAATCCACAGTAGTACACACTATTACAAAAGAAAGAGGTCTCAAAGACTCCAATGTTTTACTAGAAATCACTCAATATATCATAATTTAGTAAGAGAGATTCAGACAAGGAAGCCCAACGATAGAAAAGATGTCACAAAAATCCTCTGCAATATCTAAACATCAATGAAAGATTAAAAACTAAAGAAATCAGAGGGAAGAAAGAATGCCATGCATAATTTCCAAGTTAGGAAAACTCTTCAAGCACTAAAGCTCTCAAAACTGATATATATACTCCCTAGCACGCAAGCTTGGAGTCGCCAAAAATGAATAGGGTTACATTATAATATGTTTTCTTTGAATGATTGAAACCCTAACTGTCCAATCCATTAGAAGAAATCTAGGATCATCTACTGAAGATCAGATCTATCTTTGAAAAGTAGCTTTCCATAAATGAAAATCTATGGAAAAGGTCGATGGATCTGATATGAAAGAAGACCAGTCAAAAATACATGGAATGAGGTCTTAATTAGGAAACTAATCTTGGGTCAAATCAACCATATTGTTTGTAGAGAATAATGCCAGAAATCAGATTGCCCCTTCAGAAAAGCTGACTCAACCCCTTACTACTCTTGAAGGGTCATCCCTTATCCATCTAATCCTCTACTAGTTAGCTATGCCATAATTGTTAAAATCTGATCTACAAGGATATTTGAATTTTTAAATATTTGTATGACAATGGTCACAACTGGTGTGGTTACCTGCATCGATGACTGAGATCAGAATTTGATTTTACTTTGAAATGTAGCCATAGATGACTTTACTCTACCCAGGCTTCGTATTATAATCTTGGGTCACCTTTCCTTCCCTATCAATGAATCTCCCAACTATTCCCTTCAACCTTAGTTATATCATGAGACTCGGTGATAATATAGTCTCACAATCTCCTTATCTTTTTATTAACTCTGCATCCTTTCAGAGACCCAACGAAAAAGGTGATATCATAGTCGCAAAAAAAAATGGAATATTTTGTCACGGTTACGAGACTTGGAGACTGAAGGACTTTGAAACACAGGCCCATCAAGACACACATTCCCTGGTCATTTTTTTACTATTGCCTTGTCACCACTATCGCCTACATCAGCACTTAACTTAACTCAACCTATTTTTAACCATGGAGAAATTGGAGACTTGACGACTGGGCAAACTCGGAGTCTCACTAGGCTTCTTACCCCTACAGTTAATCATGAGACCTCCCGACTGAAAGGAATTTTAACCTTATCCTACTTTTACTCAAGCTACATTTGTGATTTAAGAAAACACTTAGTCACAGTACCTCATGATAATTTATTAACCTTGGTTTATATTGGCAGACTATGCAACTAAAGGGAAATCTCAGGGTCATCGAGTAAAATAGAATATCTCTTCTTCCTCATGCGACTTAGAGACAAAGGTAATTCTAAAAGTGCACGTGGAGATTTTAAGAACTTAAGTAACCTTAAAAGGTAATGAGAAAATAGAGTTAGAAATGGTCGAGCTAGGGTTACCATGAAATACTTAGGATTTCATATTTATTTTATTTTCATTGTAAATGGCAGAACAGGAGACTAAAAAAGATATGCAGAGGACATGACCAGAACTAGAAACCCAGAGTCCTTTATAGGCTGGGTTCAACCCTCATGGGAGCCTCATTTTACTCCACCTATAGCCAATTTTACTAGATGAGGAAAATTTGGGTAACATTACTTAACAAAAGGATTACGATCTTAATGCCACTCCTTGCATAAACTTAAAGTTAGAGTTTAATCAACCCAACCCTAGTACTCCTATTGTGCTAAACCGTAGGGTCTCTATCCATATAATGAGTTTGAATTACCGACTCTACATCCAATTTTGTTGTGATCCAAACTCAATCTAAGTCTTGTAAACTAGCCTCATCTTGTCGTCACCTTTCCGCAACGTATTATGCACCTATGTGTGCCATATTAGTTGTTTATATTGTTTAAAAAAAATTTACTTGTGTGTTTTTTCCCTAATTTTGGGCATGACATTTTGTTATCAGTGCCATGTTTTGACACTAGGGACCTAAACCCATTGCATTTCAACTCAATTAAACTTAAATTATCATGTAGGATGCATGTCATCACACGAGCTGGCTAACGTGGAAATGGTCATAGAGTTGCACATGTTGGGGTAGAATAGGAGGACGCACCACCTCCACCACCTCCACCACCTCAGAAACCTAACTAGGATATTTTGGACGTCCTCTAGAATCTAATTGTTGTAATTTAGTAGAGACTACCACCCATAGTTCAGCAGCAGATTCTCAAAAGAGAAGCACATATTTTAGAAGATGATAGTGCAGTTAGTAAAGAGAGGAGTAGGATTCCCCCACCCAGACATGTTGAGGGTCATGGTGATCATTAGGGTGAGCTAGTTTATCTGTTAGAAGTGCCACTCGATCATGAGCCATGTGTCAGAGAGAGACACCCTAAAGATGTTTGAAATGAGATCTGAGAGTTATTGCGACTCCAGCCACCCTTATTTTTGGGATCCACTGACAGTTTAGTATCAGAGGCCTAGTTATAGAGTTTATGGCGATGTTTTGGATTGCTTGCTTATGGGATTAATTTGAAGGCATGACTTGTAGTCCATCTTCTATGGGAGAAATCCTCTACATGGTGGGAGTAGGAGGAATCCATAGGTGGAGTGAGTATTGACACACTCACTTGGGAGTCTTTTGTGACCCGCTTCCAAGAGAGATACCTCTTTGATCATTTTAGACAGAGACAAATAGAGGAGTTCCATGATCTCCAGCAGAGAGGTCTCACAGTGACACAGTATGAGAGCCAGTTTCTCGATCTCCTTCCATATGTTGATTACATGGAGGAGGAGAAACTACGTATCCAACATTTCATTAAGGGACTCAATATGTCTCTTCAGGGTATAGTACACCTATCCTTTCCCGCCACATTCAGAGAGATAGTTGAGACGACATTTTTAGCTGAGGATATCCATACTAGATAGGAGACTTAGGATCGGTCTCAACACCAAAACCCCTCTTCCCAACAGTCAAGATAGTAGTGACCCCCTTGGAAGGGGAATCAGAATCACTCAGTAGAATCCTTTAAGGGTCAACAGTCTCAGCACCAAAGATCTCAATAGGATTCTAGACAGAGACCTTCATAGGGCTATCAGGGCTCTAAGCCCAAATAGTGGCAGTCACAGGGTCCTAGGTAGGATCAGAGGACACAGACCCCTCATGCACAACCAAATAGAACTTAGTAGTCTTCTAGGGTGGTTACATTGGTTCTAGTAGGACCAGAGGACCAAATAAGTATAGATCACAGGGAGTACAGATTCAGACTAGAGGGCCATTATAAACTTGCGCTACCATGGGTCGTATAGTGAGAGAGTGCCCACAGGGATAGTCAGTTAGTGGTCAGAGAGGGGCTGCCTTGGAGCCTACATGTGGAGACATGGGTAGAGCCCATAGAGTTTTTGTAGTAGTTTATAACTGCCATACTGAGCATCAGGCTACAGTTATTGAGGCTGTAGGTATGATATGAGGTAGTATCGTTACTATTTTATTTGATTCTAGAGAAACTGACTCCTTTATATCTCCATATGTAGTGGAACATTGCAGGTTAGTGGAAATTAGAAAAGATGTCAATTGGGAGGTAGAGTTAGCCTCAGGAGCCAAGGTGTCAATTATCTCCATGGTTTGAAATTGTCAAATTCAGATTGGGGACATGACCACAATGTCTGATATATGCATTACCCCTCTAGGTTTATATGATGTTGTCCTTGGTATGGCCTGGCTTTATGCCCATAGCACTAAGATGGATTTTTGATAGAAGAGGGTTGAGTGTGTGGATGAGCATGGTATTCCTAGAGTGATCTCTAGAGTGTAGAGACCCATATCTCTTTGTATGATTTCTACTATGCAGCTTAGGCGGTGCATGCGAAAGGGATGTCAACTATTTTCTATCATCATTAGTGATAGAGAGGAGGATTCAAAGAGGGAGCCATCCCTTGATGATTTTCCTATCCTACAAGAGTTTTTAGATGTATTTCCTTTAGATCTCCCTAGTATGCCTCCACCTAGAGCAGTGGATTTTCACATAGACCTTGTGCCAGGAGCCAAGCCAGTATCTAGAGCACCATATAGGATGACTACCCATGAGCGTAGTAAGCTCAAGATTTAGCTGGAGAAGCTATTGGAGAAAGGGCATATTTGACCTAGTGTGTCACCTTAGGGTGCATCGGTGATCTTTGTGAAGAAGAAGAAGGATGGGTCACTTAGGTTGTGCATTGATTATTGACAGTTGAACAAAGTAACTACTAAGAAATGATACCCACTTCCTAGGATTGATGATCTCTTTGATCAGTTATAGGGTACTCGAGTACTCTCAAAGATAGATCTAAAGCCAAGTTTTCATCACTTGAGAATTGTGGAGAGTGATATCCACAAGACCGCATTTCATACAAGGTATGGTAACTACGAGTTCACTGTGGTACCATTTGGCCTCACAAATGATCCAACGGTATTCATGAGCCTCATGAATGTCTTATTTTGTACCTTCTTGGATAGGTTTGTAGTCATGTTCCTAGATGATATTTTGATATATTCTCATAATGAGAAGGAGCATGAGGAGCACCTGAGATAGGTTTTATAGAGGTTGAGAGAGAACCAGTTGTTCTGTAGCTTGTTGAAGTGTGCATTCTTTCGACTTGAGCTACATTATTTGGGTCATGTTATATCTGGTGATGGGATCTCAGTAGACCCATCGAAGATCTAAGTCATTATGGTTTGGCCAACACCATCTAGTGTCACTAAGGTGAGGAGTATTATGGGGTTAGCAGGATATTATAGATGCTTCATTGAAGGATTTTCTAGATTGGCACACCCCATCACCTCCATTTAGAGAAAGGGAAAGTAGTATGAGTGGACAAATAAGTGTGAGAGAGCTTTTGAGGAGCTCAAGAGAGCCCTCATGAGTGCACTGATACTTGTAGTACCAGACCCTTCAACAGACTTTATGGTGTGCATAGATGCATCATTGGATGGTATAGGAGCAATCTTTATGCAGGATGGATGACCTATCTCCTATGAGTCTAGGAATTTGAAGACTTATGAGCTTAATTATCCTACTCATGACCTAGAGCTTGTTGTAGTGGTCCATGCTTTAGTGAGGTGATGACACTTCCTTCTAGGTCATAGATTCGAGCTTCATTCTGACCATCAGAGCTTGCATTATATTTACACTTAGATGAACCTTAATGCTAGATAGAGAAGCTAGATGGAGTTCCTTTGTGAGTATGATTTTGATTTTCATACATCAAATGGAAGGAGAATGTGGTTGTAGTTGCCTTAAGTAGGAGGTGCCATGAGATTTCATCTGTGACTATTTGTACTGATTTGAGAGAGTGTATCCTACTACATTTACCAGAGGATTCCTTTTATGCAGAGGTTTGTCAGTTGGTGTGATCTCAGATACCCTTAAAGGGGAAGTATTTAGAGAATTTTTTGGAGTCCAATGGAATACGACATCATAGAGGGCATATCTATGTACCTTCTAGTGGGGATTTGTGTGAGTTTATTATACTTGAGGCACACAGATCACCTTATGTAGTGCGACCCTATGTAAAGAAGTTACATGCAGACTTTAGATAGTTGTACCATTCACCAGGCATGAGACTGCAAATTTCTAGTATTGTTGCGAGAAGGCTGGAGTGCCAGAGGGTGAAGGAAGAGCACCGCCACCCTGGTGGGATTCTAAAACCACATGAGATTGTTGAGTGGAAGTGGGATACTATATCTATGTACTTTATTGTTGGTCTTCCCATGTCTTTTTTCTGCCATGATGCCATCTTCGTGATAGTTGACACGTTGACCAAGGTTTCCCACTTCTCACCCGTGCGCACTACATTCACAATACAAGACATAGCTCAGGTGTTTTTGTGGGATATTGTCAGACTCCATGGCATTCCCTATAATATCATCTCTGATAGAGACTCTTTATTCACATCATCCTTTTGGAGAGAGTTGCAGACAACATTGGGCACTAGGCTCAATTTTAGTACAACATATCACCCTCAGACAGATGGTCAGACCGAGAGGGTTAATTAGGTATTTGAGGATATGTTGTGCATATACATGATGGACCATCAGGTCAAGTGGGAGTAATACCTACATCTAGTTGATTTTTCCTATAATAATGGGCACCATTCATCTATAGGTATGCCACCTTATCAAGAATTGTATGGTAGACCTTGCAAGACACCCTTGAGTTGGGACAGTATCAAGGATCAAGTATCTATTGGTCCTCAGTTAGTCAGAGAGGTGGAGCGGCAGGTGGCTTTGATTCAACATCATCTTAGAGAGACACACGATAGACAAAAGAAAAATTTAGATGTAAAGAGGATTGATAGAGAGTATAAGGTTGGAGATAGTGTCTTCTTGAGGGTGCGACCACACAAGAGTCTGATCCAATTTCGAAAGGGCTCTAAGTTGGCACCTTGGTTTGTTGTTCCATTTGAGATCTTGGAGAGAATAGGACCAGTTGCATATTATTTATCTTTTCTACCTAGCCTATCACGCATCCATGATGTGTTCCATGTTTCTGTGCTTCGATGATATATTTGTGATGAGACTCATGAGATATATTAGGATGCCTTGCAGGTGGAGTTAGATGGGAAGCTAGCACTGGAGCCCATTCTAGTGGGATTGTTATGATGAGGTCATGACTTCATGGGAGGACCCAGCATAGATGAGATCTCACCTCGACCCACCATAGCTCAGTCGATACACTTATTTTGATACATTATGGTTTGATATTTTGGGACATTGTATTTGATAGACTAGACATTATTTGTATTTATCATGTCATATGATGATTACTTCAGTATACCTTATTGATGATGTTTATGATGTTTTGCGTATATGCATGCATTATGATGATTATTTAAGTATTTTAAATTCAAATGGGAAAATATGTTATGTTATTATCATTATGTAATCAGTTATGGTTATCAGGTGCAAAAATAGAAAAAGTTTATTAAATAAAAATGTAGAATGTTCAGTCAATTGATTATGCAATTATATATATATATATATATATATATATATATATATATATATATATATATATATGCATTTGATTTTATTGAGCTACGGATGTTTAATTTAATGTGCAGGAAAATTACCATGGACATTATCGGAGAATCAGTAACTGGCCATATGTGCAAATTGTAAAGCCAAGGTTGAATCTAATGAACAAATTCAAACCTTTTTGTTAAGTGATTTTATACGTGACCATAAATTGTATGTATGTGTTAGGTGTTTTCACTGTGTAATTAGTGGCATTTCAATGTTGTATTATGTTATTTTCTAGTGTCACTTGACACTTGTTATGTGTCTATGTAATGACATGTCTACTAAGGTTGGTAATAGAATGCAATTAGATTATTTTAATTTAAATTTGGTTCTAGTCACTTTTAGAGGCCAAAAAGTGGTCCTAAGGATCAATTTTAGCAAAATCCAAGTACCTTAGTGATAGGGGTATGGGTTAGAAATATTTATAACACCTCTAGAACCCACTAGTGTCCTTGGTTACCCTCTTAATAACCCATTACTCAGATGTTTCAAAAATGGAGTGAGTCTTGAACTTTTACCCAAACCCACACTCCTTTCCAATCTTGCATTTATGATAGGGGACATAGAGCAGCCAAAGGACTTAGGAGTCAATTCTAAAACTAATGTTGTTGGGTAGGTAGGATTTGGAGACCTTTTTAGAGGCCCTTTGTAGAGTTAGAGGGTGTTTATCCAGTCTCTACTTTTAGAGACATTAAGGTTTTGGATTGAAGGAAGCAAAAGGGATTGGGCTCTTCTCAAACCTCATTTTACCATAACACTTGTGAAGGTTGGTCTCCACCATTTTCATAGAATTTTTTCTTTGTTTTGATGCAAATGGATTAGCATATATTTCATTTTCTTTCATATGTGATTCTATGTATTTTGCGTTGTTGTGATGTAAGGGAATGGGATTTTGGGTTTGATTTCATGGTTATGGTGTTTATCTTTGTTTGAATGAGGGACTTTTGTGAAGGGTGTAATGGCATTAAATGACCTTGGATAGGGAAGAAGGGGCCATGTATGGGGGTAGGGGTTAGTTGGACTCCATTAAAGTGTAGAGTCTCTTCTCATGGAGAGAAGAGGGAAAAAAAATACAAGATGTATGGGAACTTTCATGAAAATGATATTAATCTTGATTTTGGGGAGATAAGGAGGAGAATGTATGGAAGAATGTATGTGGATTTTAGCATTGGAAAGGCATTCTTATTATTTGTATTTCATTTGGAAATCTCCTACATGGAATTCCACCTTCACCCTTATTTTGGATTCAAGATGAATCTTATTGTGCAAGCCTCGGATGGGTGTATCTTGTTGTTTTTTGCGTGTTGCATGAATGGATTGAATGTCACACATTGGTTACTGGTTCTCCAAGCTCGGGGGTGGTCTCCTTGAGACCTAGGATGGGAGGTGAGCTCTCCATGGTTTGTTCTAAATTTTTTTTTGCAAATTTTGGATGGACTTTTGATGGATCCATTATGAATTTGGAGTATGGAAATTTTCTTGATGTTATAGTGTTGGAGACTTCTCCATTGTTGTATCACTTTTTGTATTGTGCATCCATGTTGAAGATGGATTTTGTAATAAAATGGATTAATGTTGTAGACTCCAAAGATATATATGAAAATGTAGTCATTGTAAATATGAGCAAGTTTGTATGTTTAAATTTTATAATTGCAATTATAAAATGTATTCAATTGTCTTACCTTGCAAAATTTCAAGTTAAAATTCTCTTTAGTTCCTCTTTGACAATCTTAGTTTATAAACAATATGATCATGATACCTTAAACTAGATATTGCAACCTCAAAACTTATGGAAAAAAAATCAAGTTAACAAATGATTCAAATCAAATGGTGACACTAAATAAATAATTACCTATTACCAATACCTTGTAAATGATTCACTCAACGTAATGCCTAAATTAAAATATGTTAGTTTTATTCAAATTTAAAAATTCCATGAAAAAAATGAAATGCATTGAGAAGAAAAGGGAAAGGCAAAACAACACCACTTCCAGATTTTTAAGAGAGAAAAGTGCTCTCTAAAATTTGTATGGGAAATGACTTATTCCCTTTTTCCATAGAGAATATTCCATTCTCTTTCTTAGTAAAGGGGTTAGAATACTAATCCCCCTTAATCCCTCTTAGGTTCTGTAACCTTGGATTAATAAAATTAAATTTAAAAAAAAAAAAAAAAACATATTCTAATTCATGCACTTGTTATCTCATTATTTAACTTGCGACCCACATCCATTTCACCCTCCACATGGGCGAATGGATTTGACCTACCTTACTTTTAAATTTTTAACAAAAAAAAATGAAAGAAAAGAAACCTTTATTAAAAAAACTTACCTTGCATTATGCTATGGGAATCTATTCCATCTTGGGCGCCACCTTCTTGGGCCATGAGCCACCCACCTAAGTTGGTGTACCCTTTTCCCTTTGCCATAATTCTTGCCTCCTCCCGAAAAAAATTCTGCAATATGTTTTGGACCAAATGATTTGTGAGCCCCCCAAAATATTTAGCCTTTCAAACTTTCTTTGTTTCTCCTGGAAATTCAAAATTCTCCATGCAGTTTTGTATTTGGTGTCACATCACCCCACCCACTTGGTATGTGGGCCATGGGCTAAGGGAGAGGGGGTGATGGGATGGTTTGATTGGATAGTTATATACGTTAGTAAGGTAGGTTAGTAGTGTTAAGTTAGCTTAGAAAATTTTAATAGGTATTAGTTGTAATTAATTTTATAGTTTAGTTATTTCTTTTTAAAAGTTTAGCAATGATAAAGGAGTTATCTTTTATGTATTTTTTTTTATATATGGTAGGAATTATTAGTTTTTATTTTATTTAATAGATTATATTGGATATTGAAATAAGTGTTTTAAGTAGTTAAGGGGTATGATATAAATCATTCTTGGTAATTAATTGAGTTATGAATTATTTACATAATATGTGTGTAATTAAAATATAAGATTTTGTTTCCAAATAAAAAGAGTGAATTAGAATGTCATTATTGTAGTTATCAATTAGTCGTAAAATTTATAGTAAATCCTAGAAAATTTCAAAGTTATCTTTTCGTATTAAAATTAGATAAGATTATTATATTGTGCAAACTTTATTATAATTATGTTAGGAAAATCTAATGGGGGTAGAATAATGAAATTTGGCTTTCATTTAGGAATTTAATGAAATTGGATGGGGTTAATTAATTTGGTTGTCAATGCTAAGTTTGATAGTTTATTAAAGAGGTTTTCATTTAGTCAACTAGGTTGTGACCTAGGTTGATGTTTAAAGATACATTGAATGATGATAACAACTAAATAATAATAGTGTAATATATATTAGATCTAAATGGATCATGTTTTCAATTAGGAGTAAGGGTTCAAGTATTGCTAGATCAACCGAACTTAACTTATGTACTTAAGAAAAGGGTTATGATCTTAATGCCAATCCTTTTGCAAACATAAAATTAGAGTTTAATCAACCCAAACCTAGAGCTCTTTTTGCGCTAAACCGTAGGGTCTCTATGTGTATAACGAGATGGAATTACTGACTCTGCATCCATCTTTGTTGTTGTCCAAATTCAATCTAAGTCTCGACCTTGCAACTCGTAAACTAACCTCATCTTGTCGCCACCTTTCCGCAACGTATTTTGCACCTATTGGTGCCATCATAATTGTTTATACTATTTTAAAAAAAAATTGTCTGTGTGTTTTTGCCCTAGTTTTGGGCATGACATAATCTTTCAGAGATATGGTGATATCCGTTGATCTTGTCATGATCATGTGGTGCACGCATGATCTTAGAGTAAACCATGAGTCAAGGAATGCATTTGGAGACTTCAAGACAAGAAGAAATTTAGGATTGGGGATTAAAGATGACTTAGATGTTGGTCAGAGATAGGTTAAAGGTTGAGTCACATTTCTAGAGATTCAACATGATGTTTCCATGTGTTTCCAAGAATAAATGAATCAAAGGGCTTGTGCTAGATCTCTAGATAAACTCTGAAGTTAAGAAAAGTTATCACGACTTGGATAATGGCTTCAGTTGCGCAATCTCAGAATAAACCTGGTTTAGGATCAAGTTAATGTGAAATTTGCACCGAAAGGATCAGAACTGTTGATGTTGTTCAAGATCTAGGGTTGGCATGAAATCTCGCAATCAAATGATTAGGTACAAAATTATTTAGAGAATTAGGATGAGGCATAGATCTTGATATTATTGTGCGGTGTGTGTGAGATCTCATAATATACCCAGGGTTAGTCAAATCATTCCCCGACTTTGAGTTTCTTGAGTCACGTAATCTCCAGATAAATCCAGGGTTCCAATGTAGGTTAAACTCAAGTTAAGGGATGAGGATCGAGATAAAGGTAAAGATTTATCAGGTTTTATTTTATTGTATGGCCAACATAAAGCCTTAAAGAAAAAGTGATCAACATCTAGTCTTTGTGGGATTGCGTCCGCGCAAAGCGTGACGGGTTTTATTACAGGCATGGGTTACTTAAAGGACATCAATGAATTAGTTTTAAATTTGATAAAGGATTCATTTTCAGCCATCTGATTCATTTTTTGTGTCACCTGTGACCATTGTAACAACTTTTAAAATATTTAAATGTTTCTCAGTGGGTTTTTCATGGTGGTGGACGCAAATCTTTGATATAGAGATATTAATGAATCAATCTAATCTTTTGGGTTGACTTTGCATAGATTTTGAAAGGCATAGGGATTAAGATCTGATATAGATAGATGCATTTATGTCCAGAGTTGATAGATAGAGGTCTCTATATTAGAGAATAAATGCATTTAGTGGTGGTGGTCTCTTCTACATTTATGTTCAGCTGCTGTTCATGTTATGACATGAAATTTCTTTCACCTCAGGGTACTAGGCTCACATCTATGGACTAGGGTAATTAATTTCAATCATATTTGAATAGATTGAAGAGAACAGATAGGGTTTCAACTTGACATCAGAATTAAATGCTTGCATTGACTGGTTGTAAACTCTAACCCTGAATTGTCCAAAGTTGGTTGCATTCATGTTCCTAAAAGGAATATTCAAGACCATTTAGAAAGGGTTGGAGAATTGGGAAAGTAGAAAGCATTAGGCCTATACTTATTTCTACTCGAGGATATAACAAATGTATTTCAGATTGTATTAAGAGAGTATTGAATTTTTTTTGATATTTTGCATATTATATTACATATTTCCTTTTCATACTGATTCAGGAACTAGTTTCATCAAACTTAATATAACTAATTTCACATTTGAGTCTCTCCTTTGTGTTAACTATTGAGTTGTAAGTTTTCTGGCTTACTATATAAGTTCATCTTATGCATATGTGTATTCCATAAGTCTTTAGTCTTGGATCAAATTAATGCTTTGGCTATTACATTAATTCTTCTTGAATACCTATTTAAGGATCTTCTAGTGTGTGATCTGAGAGTTATTATGTTTATGGCTTTGAATTTTTTCCAATAAGGTATTTCAGCTTGAGTATTATATTTAGGATTTAGCTGAATGGATAAGGCACTGATCTAAAATAATAATTTTATGTGGAGATACATATCTGAATGGTTTGGTTATGTTCTATCCCTAAAATTAATCAAACTCATTACCAAATTCTTTACTTTTCAGTTGTTCTTGTTATTCCACCCATGGTAGTGGAGAGTCAATGAATGCTAGGTTGGCATTTAGTACTTACTTACCATTTATCTGTTGTTCAAATTGAAAAGTAGAAGGTGTTGTAAAGAGTTGAGTTTAGTTTGGATTAGGTGTACCCACCTTGGTTTTGCAGAGCCAAAAGTGCAGAGGGAAGTCTTGACCCTATAGTTGGTCCAGTTATCTTACAAAGCTTTCATATTTGGAGCTAACCACTCCTAACATCATTCTAAAAGATATATTGGTTTTTTTTGTAGCGTAACAATTTTAAACACCAAGACTAAGCATACACATTATATGTCTCATAAGAATGCACATAAACATCTCCCAACTTTTGAAGAACCATATCAAATTCATCGCACAAACAAGATTTCAAATTCTATAAAATGTGTCATTTTTTGTCAAGAATAAAACATTACAAAGATGCATAAAATATTTTGTTTATTGTGGGAATGAATTTTCACTTCTAATACATCTTGGTGGGCAGGTGTATTCTAGGAAAGATCTTGTCTCAATTCTAGACTTACCCAAATGTTGTAGGCCATACCCTATTGATGCTTTCTTTAAAGAGCGCTAAGTGCGCAAAATCATCAAATGTTGATGGGTTATTTCTCAGAATTTGTGGAACCTATGAAGTTTTAGTTTAAACCTACAAGGAAAAATGAGGCCCCTCTACAATAACCAATTTGTAGTGATATAAATTGAACACAATTTTTAGGGTACCCAATTCAACTATAATACCCATCATTTATATATACATATGTATTTATATATATGCATATGTATGTGTATTTATACATATACATATGCATGTATAAATATATATGTATATATATACACATATGCACACACACACACACACACACACACATATATATATATATATATACATTG